>JAVKLA010000093.1:16774518-16818943 GCA_034782735.1 Sagittarius serpentarius | reverse complement strand
CCCATCCCACTGGGTGGGGGGGGAGCGAGTGAGTGGCTGCGTGGTGCTGAGGTGCTGGCTGGGGTTAAACCACGACAATATCATTATAGACATTATGGTGGGGGAAGAGAAGGTTCAATGAAGGAATGTGTTTAATATACACATTGTTTGTAAAGTTTTACTAGAGGATTGACAAATATATTTGTTACCACCCATCTATCTATCACATTGTTGGGAAGGAATGTTGTATTGTTTTGTTTTCTGAAGTTCAAAAATATGCTTTAAACAGTCTTTTTTTCTCCTTATCTTTGCATTCAACAGCAGAGCCAAAAGCTTGAAAACACTGTAAAAAACATACATTGGTATATTTCTGTCCTAGGTCAGAAATATGAAAACAATATATGCCAAAAAAACCCTTTTTTCTCTCTCTGGTGAAACACAGCTTTAGGAGAAGTCAAGTTAGTGTGCTAACTTAGACCCAAACTCTGAACGTTTTGAGGTTCTTCCTTTGACAACCTTAATGCTAGCTATACTGACATTCAAACTTGGTTGACTTGGTTGCCCTCTGGAAGAAAAGGTCGCTCAGAATTGGACATCTCCATTTCACGTGATTTCTTATGCCTTGGAGGGTACCTTCATTAGGTACTTGCCTAGTGGACTTCTTCCTGTGTCTAAATTAGAGAATGGTGAGGCTCATCGTTCACTGGGGAGGTTGCAGCAGGCAGCAGTGTTGCTGAGGGACAGAGCAGGGAGCTGCTGGCTTGCCCCCAGAGACTCTCTGTGTAGGGCAGATAGTCCCCCACAGTACCAGTGAAGGGAAAACAGGTTAGCTTGAAGGTCTGTCCTTTCTGCATGTGACAGGTAAATTGGAGCTCCCATGGAACACTGGGCTTGCCTCCAAAATTCTCCTCCTGGAAGATCTGCATTTGAGGCCTGCAGGGATAGCAGGTGAAATATCTTTCTTAATGGCACCTCATAGAGGAGATAAGCCTTGGTCATGTTTCAGCTGGGTCTGACTAACAGCATAAATGTAAATCAGTACTGTTCTGTGACAAGTCAAATTGTATCTTGAGAGGCAAACCACATCCCTTTGTCCCCATTTACAGTGGACCAAGGTGGTTCTGCTGGTGGCAGAGAATGACATTTGAAATTGTTTTGCTGAGGCTGTGGACCATTTCTATGTCATGGAGACTGGTGCACAAAACACTTGGAAAGGGAGAGTGTGGTGTAAGCTGAGACAGTAGATTCTTTGCTCTTTTTGGTGACACCGTAAAGTCCTCCTGTTAAGCTGCTCGGATTGTGAAAATGTTGTGGCTGTACATCTGCCTCCTCTAACAAAAGCTTTTGTATGTGTTATGTTCCTACACACAGTGAAATTAGAAAGTAACAACAGAAAGTTAAACTAGTAAGAAGAAAGGTGTAGAGGGGAAAAGGCATGGGCAGTGCCTCATTCTTTTATGGTAATGGCAATGATGAATAGTATAAAAGGACATAGAGGGTGGAAAAATATTTTTTTAAAAAAGTTTTTATTATATTGGTGGCTATGGTTGGCAATCCTCATACATCACATATTAAGTGTTTAATGATCTTTGGTAGTAACTGTGTTCCACAGGGCAGAGTTAAGATTGTGGCAGAAAGCCCATTCCTAAGTTTGTTTCTTCATTGTGCATCATCTTCCTATTGAATATAGAACATGGTTATTCTTTCCCTCTATCATAAATGAGGTATCATCTGAAAGAAAGTAGACTGAAGTGCAGGAGAGAGACTCTTCATTCAAATTATCATGTTGGACTCCATCCACTCATTTTTGTGTCATTGCAGAACATGTTTGTGTACTCGACAGCAATATAAGTTCATTATTTCTTTCTGCAGCAGAAACTCAGTTTTCTTTTCTGCCAGATAGTTCCAGAGGATTTATGTAAGATAGGGATTTCCCATTTGCCTTAATGGGAGTTACCCGGCACTGCACAATAGACTGGTGGCACAGCAAAGGATGGTAAGTCAAAAGACCCCTAGAGAGCAATGTTGATTTTAACTATTTCTCTTCTACTATAATAACTTCCATAGCATCCTATGCATTATGAAATGCCTGATTGAGTTAATTTGCTGCATTGTAAAATAAAGCCATAATTATCACTATTAAGTGTAATTAACTGTACATCTGATCACTGTGAAGACTAGAGAAAGACAAATACAACATGAAAACAATTTAGTATCATAATTACTGGTCCGTTTGTATTGTCCTTGTTAAATATGCATACTCTAAATAATTTGATTTAATGTGTTGAGCTATGTTGCACTTTGCTTATCCTACACTGATTACAAACACCCAGTCTTTCCTGGCAGCATTTTTAGCTCAAGACCTTTTTTAGTGCCAGCCTGTGGGAAGGAATGAAAACAAACAACCCTGTAGAGTTTTTTGGGGCCACTCCATAATGTCCACCATTTCCTAGGCTTGTACTTCCTAGTAGAAATTTTTTGAATGACTTCATGTATTTAATCTGTAGCGTCAAGACTTCCAATGGTAAATCTAGTTCAACAGAGATTCAGTTGGAAAACAGTCTTTGCTAGGGAAGAGGAAGGAAAATAATCTTCTGCTATGCAGCAATAAGTTACAATGTTGTCGACCAGATTCTGTAGGTTAAGGGAGCAGTCTTAACTGCAGGTCCAGAGTGGAGTTAACTAGTTTTACTGGTCTGTTGAGGACCCTTGATGCCAGTGCTGGTTCTCTGGCTAGTGAAGGGAAGTAGAGTTCCAAAGTTTTTGTGGCCTTCAAAATGTCAATCTTAGAAAAAAATTTCCGCCTTAAGCCTCATAAATTAAGATGGGACAAAGCTTGGAAGGCTTCCTAAAACTAGATAAAGTGGACTGGATCTTTTCTTCTTTTGGGAATTAAGCATTTTTTTCTGCATTGATTAAAGAGTCTAAATTCAATGAGATTGTTTGGGAAATGAGCTAATTAATGAGAAAAGATTTCAGGATTTGGCACTTCTGTAGGAATGTCACAGACTTAATGGGATTATTGACCAGGGAAGAGGTTGCCGGACCTCACCATGGGCGGTTTATGTAAAAGAATCCATTTAACTTTCCTCTGAAATGAAACCATTGTAATGATTTCTGAGATCTGCCTCTTGTTCTAGTCAGGTGCCATCTCTTTTTCTCCAGCACAATTATAGCAGCATTATTATAGCAACATTATTTGTAGTATTTTCTGCTTAGCTCAGAATATCACTGATTCCCAGAAGCATCAAATTTCCAGTTTCCCTTGAGATCTGGTGGTGATGCAGCTGAGGTTTGGGCTGCTTTGTTTTGGTTTATTTCTCTAACAGTCACTCCAGTAAGGGAAAGTAGCAGTTACAAAAACGTTTCAGTGAGAAGCATCTGGTGGAGGGGCACTAGTGGGAAATTTGCTGATGAATGGGTAAGCAACTTACTGTGGGGCTGTACTTTTTCCTGCACTCTCTCACAGAGGCTGGCTACCTTTTTTTTAATATAATAAAGGATGAAATGGTTAAATACATCACAGTTTTGCCAATAATAGGTGTTGGTGTATAAGTCTAACTGGCAGTCAGACTGCCCAGGCTATTGATTTTACTGTCTAATGGCTGAAAGAGATGTTATCTTGATTAATTAGAAGTCAAAAACAAATGCATCTTGCTTCTGTTAGATCTCCTGGCATTTGCTTTCTTTTTTTCCTCCCTCACCAATGTTGTTGTACATGTACCTTTAAAATGTTTTAAACTCGAAAGCTATCAAGGTCAGCAATATACAAGCCCTAGTGACTATTTCAGCTGTCAGTGAGTCCTTAAAGCATACACTGATTTTCATGGTGGAAGGTACTCTTTTAAAGCATAAAGCTATTCATTTAACCTCAACAAATGAAAATCCAGTAGGCTATTATTCTTAGTGCTCTTGAAGTAACTTATCACCTCATTATGCTATTGGGCAGAAATGCTGACATGCTATCTGAGTATCACTTTATATATTTACTGATGGTTTTACAGGAAAACATAATTTTCTCTTTTGGAGTATTTAGTGTTCTGCAAAGGTGTTTAGTGCTTAATGTGAATAAGCTTTATAAAGATCACTGCAACAGTAAAACATAAAGTAGACAATTTTCTATCAGCTACTCTGAATTATGATCAGTAAGATGATAGAAAAAAAAAGATAGATGATGGGGGGAAAAAGTCTAGAGTTAGTCAGCAATAACAAAACCTGTAGAGTTATAATATATCATGTTAATAATCACTTTCTGGTGGTTTACATGCTCTCAGAATGCCAAGCACTAAGGAAAAAAGGAATCTTGCTGCATTTGTAAACAATTTACATCTCACAGAGTTTACTTCAAGCACATGAGTAGTCGTTTGTTTTTACTATAGTTTTTTTGTGTTTAATATGAGCATGATCTAGAACAAAAATTACCTTACAAAGTATACAGAAATATAATATATTGCACATGCTGTTGTGAATCAAAGTGAAATTGCCATGTTTGCATTTCATGTTAGAAGAGATCCTTGTTGTCACAACTGGTTTGATTCTGAAAATTATATAAGAATACCAGGCACACATTTCATATCTTTTCAAAATCTTGGGAATCCCATAAATGTGAGCTTTCTGCTCACAGTAGTGTATAATGTGTTATAGAAAAATACAAAGCACTGACACAAACTTCACTGTGTCATCTACTGAGCAGATGGTTTACATGTATTCTTTTCTTCTTTCTCCATAGTATTTTAGCATAGAGTTAATCTGTTTATTGGGTTCTCAATTCTCTCCTCTAGGTCTTGTTGTCATGAAAGATAGCGTCTAAAGAAAGATGGCCTACAGCACTGCACAATTTATAGGTGTGGAGTGGTTTAAGTAGCCAATTTGTAAAGCTTCAGACTCAATTTATGTGCTGTTTTTCCTCTGGACTTTACCTAGAAAAAGTGTAAAATGCACAGGACTGCTACTCAGCTACCACCCCCACTTCGCTTGGCAACTTTATGTTCACAAAAAAAACCCAGAAGCCTGTTCAGTTCAAGCAAGAGACTGCAAGTGTTTTCTGAAATAAGGACATAAAAGGACAGGATGTTAATCAAGGCAGCCCTGTGGTCATTTTAATTGGCATTCTTACCATTTATGCAGGTCCATGCAACTTCTTACTGTGCTGTTGAATAAAATGAGAAGTTACCACAGCAACTGCAATGTCCATGGCCATTTTTGACTATAGGCCTGCTGAAATATTGACCTCAATTTTGTTTAGTTGAAATTCACAGTACAATTTCAGTAAATTTAGTGCTGCTGATAGCTGTCAGATTGAGTGCATTGGATAGTGGGTTTAGGTAGTGGTACCATTAGTTTTCTTGCATTGTACTGCCACAGCATCCCTTCTGTCTGATCTGAAAGAGCTTCATCTAGGCAGGGTATAATTCAGTATTTGTTTTTTATTTGGAGACTGCCTGTGAGGGGGGCATGCTAGTACCAGTTAATGTAATGCTGAACCTTGTTCTGTAAAAACTGGACTGAAATTCACTCTTTATCAGCTGTGCATAGTATATATACTGTATGTATATGGTTGTTTCCATGCAGAAGCGACACTGACTCCTTGCCCTGTTATCAGCCACCACATCCATTTCAAATTCTTCAACAGACAAAGAACTGAACTGGAGGGCAAATTAATACTGAGGAGTGCATACCCAGGTTGGTGGTGTGATCATCATCATGATTTTTGTTACTCTGGTCTCTATGTGAATGGGACCCAAATCTGTTGAGAACTGACAGATTCTATCACAGTGTAGGTATTCCAGGGTCTAACCTTTAAAAAAAAAAAAAAAAAAAAAGAGAAGAAAAAACACTCCAGAGATGCTTAAACCCCTTATGGTTACAAATAGAATATTGAATAAATATATAATATATATTTTTCTATATATAGAAACTAAATATTGAAAAATGGAAAAGAGCAACTGGCTTTGGGTTAGATGGTGCATGAGGGTTTACGCTGGCTCACGTTATGGCATGACAACGCAGGGGCCCTGAAGAGGTAAGTATCCAGGGCACAAGGCTGCTTTAACGTGATCCTGAGGTCCAATGGAGGTAAGAGTGTTGACCAGGTCCTTTTCCTCTGGCATTTCCCCTCACTTCCACGATGTCTCCCCACTTACAGCAGTAGTCCCGATTTCCTTGCTCCAAAGGAACATTTTTTTCCTGGGCAATGTCACCCTCCATTTGTGGAATAAAGGGAAATAAAAGCTGCAAAATATTGATTCTGGAAGTTTACATGAGGGAAATACAAAGTCTTTCTTCTGAGCCTTGGAATGGTTGTCAGAGGCCTGCCTCAGCTGTTAAGAAGGGCCCACCTAATGCAGTCAGGTTTGCTCCGTCTGCCATGGCTTTGAGTGACAGCTATGGCCCAGTGCACATCCACTGAAAACTAGCATCAGGGAATGACATACAGTTTGATAACATAAGATGCTTAGGTTTTTTGGCTCAAGTGAGATGTTCAGAGCTAATAGCCCTGTGAGCAGAGTTTCAGCTGTGATCTGTACCTTGAGATATCAGTTGTGTCTGGCTCAGGAAAAAGGGGAAAGAATGAAAGCTTATTTCTAGAAAGGTTTCCGATGAGCAGCATTTGTCATTGAAGGGGAAGATGGGTATAATTAGCTTGTCAGTCTAGTTTGGGCTGAGCTGGCTTTCTGTGGTAAGAAAGATGGACTAACTGCCAGAAGAGCTGACAGGCAGTCGATAATGCAGCAATTAATGTCATAAATAATTCTGGAACCAATTATATCAAAATGGACTCCAAGCTTTAAAAAGGAACAGAATTCCCTTATTCTTCCTGCTAACAGCAAGAAGCAGCTTTCATTTTTCTCTGTAATTACTTTTCATTGTATATAGCAATAAAGTAGAGCTTTTCTGTCCGTATTTAAAACTTGTCTTTCTTGCCTTCCCCGCCTCCTAAACACGCTTTACCCCATAGGACAAGGTTGTTACAGCAGATCTTCACTGAGGTGAATGTATAATCTTTTCACATGGCTGTTACATGATAATTTCTGCTGCACCTAAATGACTAAGAGCCAAGTTTTCTCAAATGTTATGGGCAATGACAGCAGAAAGCACCAAACAATGGCATTTGGAAATAAAGACATTTGTGAAATAAATTGATTTGTCTTATTATTTTAAAGGTTGCTCTGACTTGCTTACACTGAACTTATTGATTTTTTTCCTCCTCTCTCCCTCTACAGTTGCAGCTATGGAATCTGAGCCAAGCTATTCCCTTTATGCTGCAAACACAATTCAGAACAGCCCTGTGAGTTAATGGGCATTCCCTTACAAAAGACACTGAGTTACAAACACTCTCTAGAGTGATATTCTCCTTAGCTGTTTCTCCATGTGCAGTAATACAGATGTAGATAACACAAACCCTGTACTGGCAAAACCCCCACAGTACTGCTAATGGTCTTTTCTGTAGTCTCATCCGCTGTTTTTTAAAAAAATGGACTGTAGAAGTAGTAAATTACTGTAGCATTCGTTCACAGCTTTGTTCAGAGCCTGACAAACGTTTCCAACTTTTCAACTATGGTGGCATTTACTCCTGGGAGGTTGGGGAAAACAGTTCATGAAGTTCCCACTGTTTTAAAACCAGAAACATCTGTTGGTGTCACATGCAGTTTGTTGGCTGGGTCCAGGAGTAAAGAAATCCTGCAGCTGATCAGCTCTCTCCTTAGCAGTAGGTGTCAGTATGGTGAGTGGTAATTACAACAGAGAGTTTTAGAGGACACACGATAATTAGGCCAGCTAACAAAAACATAAACACTGACATTTACCGTACTTAAAACCAGAAACATGTCTGCTGTGTCTGCACATTGTTTCAGACCATGACAGTAGAGCTATAACTAGTTTAATCAAGCTTTCAAGGCACAAAGGCTTTCAGATTTTGGATATACAACTCACTGTTTTTGCAGGAAGAATGGGAGAAAGAGTGAGAGCGATCTGTGGCGTGCAAAGCCCAGGCATGCAGTGGTGGAGAGCTGGGTTCCCTTCCAAACCCTGCTATAGGGGTGCTGGTGAGTGACTGCCGGGAAATTGGCGTCTCTGTCATCACGGCTTCCCCATGCCAGAGGGACAGAGAACGCTCACCTCGCAAAGGCGGTGTGCATATTAAAGCATTTAAGGTCTTTTTAAGCACTTGGAGATTGTCTGTAGGAAAGAGTGATGGAAATTCAGTATTACTGAGGGGAAAGACCATCTGTTTCACATCTCATTAAGAACTATATCCTGTTTCTACTCTGCAGTCCAGCAAGGCCTGAAAACAAGGAGGTGTTTTTAAACAGTACTACCTCAGTTAAACTACAGTGTATATAAACTAAACTCAGTTTTGGTCCAAATGAGCCACCTTTTACAGCTCACAGGAGTTCTTACAAAAGGTAGTGGTAAGATTTTTGTCAGAATCTTTGCGGGTCAGCTCTAGCCCTTCAGTGGTCTCGCTGTCATCATTTTCTTTGCTATGCTGCTGCATTTCTAGCAAAAGTACCTCGCTGTCCTAACACCTCAGATCATTCAATGCATTCTTTCTCTCCACTGGAATGGAGGTTCCAATGCTTTCCTTGTATTCGTAAGAATGATTTCAAGCATAAAGGTAAAATCAGTTTGATCAAGTCTGGAAAGAGTGATCTAGCAGGTAGTATCACTGTTTTGTCTGCAGAACTCCTCTTGACCTCCATTCTGGGGAAATTCAGTTCCATGGTCAAGTGGACTTTATAAACAAGCCAAGTGATTTGGCATGAAACAGCAAATTAAATGAGCTTAATTTACCCACCATCATCTGCGATGCTACCCCAATTATTCAGCTTTTCTGTTCTAACTGCCAATATCATTGATGCTACTGTAGGAAACTGTCGGCTAAAGTGGGCAACTACTATGCTTGAAACAAGTAACAGATTTCCAGTTTGTCAGGAAGGTGAGTTGTCCAAGAGCAACTAGTATTACCTAAGACTTCTAGTATCATCACTGGTATTTCTAACAAAAATACAAAAGGAGTTTTTATTTTGTTCTTGAACAGTTTTAAATGATCATTTTTATTAGGTATATTTTAATGCTTCCCAAAGAAAGAAGTGAAAATCCTACAAAATATTTCGTAGTCCGGAAAGGCAAATACAGGGTAAACTAATGGCACTACTTACTTAGACTACATACTACTGTTCCTTTATCCTCTAAATGCCTGAAAATAGCTCTTTGTAGAGGTGAAGTGCAGAATCCAATGACTTTAGCACCTTGGTTTAGCTCAGGATGGGAGATATTATCTAGTCTTATTCTTGGTGTGTCAGGGTGTTATGCGTTTTTATCTGTTGCTTGAAGTTGCACACTAAAATTCCAAGCTCTTACAGGTATTTACTAGGGAGACGATTGAAATCGTACATGCTCATTATAACAGTGCATTTGGGCTGATAATACAATAATGACTGGGTTTTCATCATGAACTAGCATAAGCATCCTTTTGGATTAAGCTTGGGGTATTAAAAAATACAGTGCCCTATGTCTGAAACACGAATGCAGCAGCAGTGGTGTTATGGAGTAACACAACACAGAGAAACAGGAAGGTGGGAAAGGGGCAAGAATTCAGCTTCAGTAGATAGATGAAAGAGGCTCACAGATGTCAATATAATTGATGTGATTTTCAGTTACTTTTTTTTTAATGGCTGACTGATCTACATAATCACGTAAATTTTTAAACATACTCCTCCTCTTTCCTTTAGGTCTAATTAGGTGCCATTCAGATCAGAGATGGGTTTCCTCTGCCTTTTACTTCAGACCCTCTTTTGCGGCATCAGTGTTTGCATTTCTTAGATCTAGCTTGTCAGAAGGGCCCAGCATGTCCAAACAATGACAGATTTTTCTGGAGCTCAGTTCTCTATCATGCAGCTAATTAAGAAGCCAGGCTGATGGTGGGCAGAAGATGGAAGGGAAGGGGGGCAGGAGGAGGATAGATGAAAGAAGTCTTATTAGTTCAGCATATCTAGATCTTTGAAATCTGGTTGTACATATCACAGACTGATTCTGGGGGTTTGAAAACCTGGCCTTCATTAGGTGCTTACATTGGAACAGAGGAACTGATACTGTTCTCTTTGGAGCATGAGCTTGGAGGGCAGTGACTTTTCACATGAGTTTGTGTAGCACTGTTTCTGAAGGGATTTTTCTGAATGACTTTAATAGAAACAGTAAATAATACGGCATGAGTGCACAGGATATGAGTTTCTCCCTAGCACTTTTGTTACTGAGAGGAGTGTTTTATCTTCTACGGTGTCTCCGGCAGCCAGACTAACATACATTTAGTTTTAAAGCATCTATCATACTTTATGGCTTTGGTAGATAGGCATGCTTAAAAATGTTTTGGTTCTTGGTATGTATTTTTTTACTTTTCTGAATCCTGCTAGATCAGTTCTTGAAATTGCAGGAAATGGATCAAGGAAAAAAGGGAACACAGAACAGGTTAACTGAGAGCATGCTAATTACTCATAATAGTAAAACCTAGTATGTACCATAATGTGAGCAGGTTGATGAACCTATCTTTGGCTAAGAGGAGGAGGAAAGTAAGTCTTGCTGAAGGAAAAAAAAAAGGAAATTGAGGCAGGTGTGTAGAGCGCTGTCTACTGCAGAATATAGGGACTGTTGTCCACCAAACTACCAGACTTTGTACCAGCTAAGTTATCGAGGATGATGCTAGCACTTCTGTTGATGCTGATGGTGTAGGCTCCATGGAGAACTGAAGGATTCATATTATTATATGCTGCAATTTGTTTTATTTTATGTAATTCTTGAGTAAAAAGGATGGACATCTAGCTTAGTCTTACTATGAGATAACACACCCTCACCAAAACTCTGCTCTTGGAGTTAAATTTAGGTTTGTAATAGCTTTGACTTTCTTGGTTGTTGAAGGAAAGCTTAAAGTTAACCAGTCCTGTGCCCCTCCACAAGATCTCTTCGAATACTGTTACGGAAGTTATACATTTTTAATGTTTTGATTTTTGAAGAGGAATAACTCACCACAACTTCAGTTCTTGGAATCGGCAGTCCTGCATTTCTCTGGATGAGAAACAATGGCAGCTTGGATGAAAGATGAAAAAGATGTGGTCTTAGGGAAATCTCAAGCCTGCTTATGGCAGAGGAATCTGCTACTCTGTGGTAAGACCCAAGTATGAAGCTACACTGGGACTCTGACTGCTCATACCTTCCAGAACTTAAAAAAAAAGACAGCACAGTCAAAAGGTATACAAAGACATGCAAGAGAGTGATGCTGAGACTGTCTTTTCTCATTAAAAGTAGAATCTGTTTATAAAATAGTGCTAGCTGCCTTTGTTTCAGGAGATGTAATGCTTGCATGCTGTTCTAAATAGAAGAATAGTAAAGTCACTAAAAGAATTAGAGCACCCTGAGAACATAATGATGTTATCTCATCCAGTTCCTCTCCAGAATGGAGGGTAGAAGTGTGTCAAGTTACTAGCCAGAGAATTTAAACATTTTCCTTTCAGGGACTTTTGCAGGATTAATGCAGATATCCAGTAATAAATTTGAATTTCACCCATGTTTTCTCCTGAGGTGCCTTTTTTTCTTGGCAGACTCCAGGTGAGGTTAATTGCTCCTGATTCAACATTAGCAGGATTAAGTTTTCTCTCCTCCTGCTGATGGGGTTCAGTTTCTTTCCTTTGGTTAATGTGTTCAAACACCAATCCACCTCCCTCTCCCCTTAGCCTCCCCAGTAACTAACTGTGTTGAAATACGTAAGACAATAAGAGAATACACTGTATAATCAAGAATGAAAAATAATATCATCTAACACAGTAAATCATAACCAAACAACGCAGTTATAATAGAAATACCTTTCCTATGTCTGATCCACTAACACATACTTAGTCAGATAACAAATAACTTATTCTTGGAGAGAGTGCCCTGGATTTGATTTATCTCTGAGTGTAAGTAAATATGAAAAGGCTGCCAAATCTGCCTAAATAAATCTCAGCTATCTCAAAATGTCATGTATGGGGGAAGTGAAAAATTAAGAAAGTGTTTCAGTCCTAATAGGGTATGGAGGCAAAAGGTTCTGCTTTTAATTCTTCTTAGGGATGCTATTTCTCTGGTTGATACCTGGGAAGAATTAAAGTGGAGCTGGAAAAAATACACATATATATATATTGTGCCAAATTCTGGTCTTATTTTTCTGATGTAAATCTGGAGTAGATCCACTAAAGACTCTGGAAGTAGTCTGGCTTTGTCCCAGTATAGCTGACAGCAAACTGAGAGCCTTTCAAATTAAATAATGGTTAAATCTCAGCGTTGTTAAGGTTTTTCATTTTGGTTATAGTGGCCATTGTTTGTTTGAATAAATGGAACAAAAAGAAATCATCTGAAGATACTTATATACTGCTGCACAAGTGAGAATAGAAAGAAGACTGGGCCAATGTGAAAATCAAGGGTAAGAAAATAGTCTGTAACTATTGTTTGCATATGTGTATTTTTGTCTGGCAACACCACACTTAAGGGTCCATTTAGACGGAAAGAAAGAGAAGGCGTGCAGGGCTGGATTATGCCACTTTAACTGAAGTATTAACTAGTATCATAATCCAGGCATAAATCCTGCCAGTGTGTGAATTCTCACCCATGGGCTTTATATCTCTCTCACTTAATTCACCGGACATCATTGGAGTTACTCCTGACTTGTACCAGAGTGGTGAATGTCAGAATTAGGCCCTCTGTCTTCTGCGTGGGTTGGTGAAGCGGATGGTCTGTGTGACAAAGTGTGTCAATTAGCCTGAAGTACTTGCTGAACCTCAGCCCATCTGGGATTCGAAGGTAGTTTGTTACCTCTGAGGTGGGGGGTTTTAGTTGAACGTGTCATCCTACTCAAATTCATTAGATGAAAAGTGAGTATCATCTTACATTACATAAGTTCAGCTGGAATGTATACAATGTCAGCAGTATGGGAGAAGAAAACATGTGTTGAATACATCTAGTGTGTCTTGGGTCTCTGAAGGTCACTCCACTAAAGTAATATATAGTGCTAGTGCTAGTGGCTCAAGGTCAAGTCAGCTTGCTTTTCATAATGCATAAACCTGAAGCTCGCTCAGACACCAATCATCTGACCTAAACCTTGGAACAAATATTTTACTAAGTAAATCAGTGAGCATGCTGGCATTTCTATTAACCTTCAATGCACTGGTGACAGAAAATGAATAATGATAAATAATAACTCAGGCCTGTAAATCATGCTTAGCATCAGAAGCGAAAAAAAAAAAAAGCAAAAAGAAAGAAAAACGGAAAAGGTCTGGTGTACTACCATCTGCTAAGCTGGATGAGCCTGTAGGGAGAAACCCACAAGGAAGGGAAATGTGCTCTCCCCCTCCCACAGCAGTTCCCTGGGCTTGAAAGGGTGGGATGGAGGGGGCTTTGCAGAGACTGGTGAAGGAAACACTTGAAAGTCAAAAGCTGAATGTACACAAACTGCAGGGAGACAGAGTAAGAAGCTCTCTGTTATGCAAGGTGGTAGCATTGTTTGGCAAGCCTTGAAATGGATGAACTCTTTTCTTGTCCTCCTCTCCCACTGTCTGACCATCAGTGGCTGTCTGGTGGTAAACGGAAGATAACCGACCTACAGCAACTTACCAGGGTTGAGGAAATGCTTGTTTTTCTTCTCCAGTACTCTTTAATTTCCTTTTCTTCTGTTTTTCCTTTCAGTTGTTTTGCTGTCGGTTAGGGTCACCATAGCCGCACAATGGCCTTAAAATAATTAAGCCCATAAAGTAGTAAGAATTGAAACACTTGCATTTACCTACATCTCTTACCCTGTGATACTTTCAAATATTTCAGCTTCGTCCAGAAGTGCTGTTTCTCATATCCTTTGGATTTTTAGTCAGTCTAATTCTACACAATACAAATCTGAATATTAATTTATTATAGAGTTTGTTACAAGGAGGGTTTTTCCTAGCCACGTTGTTTAAATCATTTGCACTTCACAAATTTGCTCAGAATCTACTTTTTTTTCCCTCTGAACTATCTTTGATAAAAAGAGAAGTGCTGATGAATCAGTGGTTGGAACTACATGTTGTGTTGTGTTCACCTCTCTAGCTGGAATGCATTTGTAATAGACTGTCAGGCTGGAGACCCTGAGCACACTTTGTGCCCCTGCTACAAGAAGGGAACGCAGCATGCATCATGTCAGGTTGCTGCTGCCAAAAGACACACTGGACTCTCATTGAACAGTCTTGTCCTTTCACAAAAGGGTGTGCTGCGACCCCAGCATGGGAACAAATATAGGGAGAAGCAGCATAAACTGATGTTTGCTTTCTGCGGCATGATAGCGGGAGGTGTACTCGGCACCCCTTATGGCTTGATAGGAAGAATGTAATAAACAGTTGCTGCTAGGCACACTTTGTTATTATGCTTTAGTCTGTTGTGGAATCACAAAAAGCCAAACCCACCAAATCTAACCCAGATACGTGAGGAAGAGTGAAGTCTAACTCCTGAGAGGAGAGGATAAACAGAGTTAGGGGCTTCAGTTCATATCTGTAATTCATTTTTTGTCAGAAATGGGTGCAGAGCAGACTTTGAACTTTTGAAAGAGTAAAGCCATTCTTTGCCTTCACAGGCTTTCAGTCTGAAATGCAGGCAAGAGCCAGCCATGGCGTTCAGATTCATATCCAAGTTCAGACTTCCAACCGGTCTTTGTCAGAAAAATCCTAGGTACTTGAATTTAGTGTTCTTTTTGACCATTTCTCTTTTTTTGACCAAAATAAAAATAAATGTGTTGTTCACCAGCTGTACTTGTGTTACTTCCAATGATTGTGTTTAAATGGTATTCCCAGTTGGATTGCAGTAACATGGTAACACCACTTACAATGCAGTCACCATCTGACATTGTAAACAAAAAAATGCGTGAATCTACACTGTTCTAAAAGTATTTTGTATGTATGTGTAAAATTATATCTTGGATGCAGCTCCTGTTAATTTGGGTTCTTTTCCCTCCACGTGTCGTTGTTTGTGTGAATCTCATCCCTGCATCTGACCTCCAGAAGGCTCCCTCCTTGAAAAATAAATAATAAATTAATAATGTTTGTTGCAATCCTGATGGAGGAAGTCCAAATTAACTTCTGTTGTACCTATTGCTTTCTTCAAACTCAAATGTACTTCTTGATTCAGTGCTCTCTGAGTAAACTAAAGGTACATACAAATACACACATTTCTAAGTGACCATCGACAAGTAGAGAGTATTATGTTGAGTTCTTTGAAGTCTCTTCTCTCTTTAGTTACCAGCCAACTCTCATTTGAGGTCTGAGGTTTAACAAAATGTGTGAACTATTGACTTTGTGTACAGAAATTTTTAACAGGTGAACAAAACAACAGTGAACTGCTCTACCAATATCTAGGACTAAATATAGTCAAAGCCAAAATCTGTGGAAGATACAAGATATTTTAATGGTGTAATTAGAGAGACTGAATAATAGTCTTGGGATATTAGACCACCAAGGGGAATCTAGCATTTTTGCCGTGTCAGATGATCACAAATAGAAGCCTTTTTAACTGAGTCAGTAGAACTTCTCATCTGTCTTTCCTTTTATGGTTTAGGTATGGTGCGATTCTGTCTTTGCCCTTTTGCCAACAATGCTGTAAAATATTCTTCATGTTGAGTGGTGAACTGCAGTATCAGGCCTAAAATATGTATGTGATTTGCTAAACACTATATCTGTATCAAAGGAAATGCAAAACTACCTAAGCCTAATCTGGATAATTGATGAACCATTTTATTCTGTTCAAGGATAACATGGACTGTCTACCTTGCTTCTGCACACAGGCTTTCATTTCAGGTTGTCTGCCCCTTGATCTTCATTGGCAGTAGGTATCTGTTCCCATCACTGGCTTTCCCAGCCTCCAAATATATTTCCTTATAACTTTGCCTGTACTTTCCTGTTCATGCCTCCTATGATAGTAACCTTCATAATAGCATATTACTTTGCAGACTGAGGTCTAAAACGATACATACAGCATGGTGTGAGTAAATCTGCCCCAGTGAAAATGTATTAAGTAGCTCTATTTACTATCTCTTTCTGGAAACCTACTTTCCTGTCAAATATTGCTAATCATATAGGTATCAGTTTCCAGAGGTAACTCGTACTATCAGCATTTAACATGTTTTATCTCTACCACTTCTGTTTCGTAACTGAGCTACTGCTGAGTGAATGGCAGAAGTTGCTATTTACAGTATTTATTGCATCATCTGTTTGTTCCTGAGAGAAACTCTATTTACCTACGCAGGTGAGATAATAATGTAGTCTAATTTCACATATGAATGAAAAAATCGTTCAGTCATTGCCAGATTTGTTTGCTAGAAGTATTTTTAGGTGTCTCATTTTAATTTTCTTTCACCTGCATAGGTGGTAATGCGTGGAGAAAACAATGAATGTAGTTATGTCAGTTTGCTTTGTTTGCTTCTGTTTCTAACTATTTTGCTATCACAACATATTATAGGTCACCTATTTTTTTGTAGATCAGTTTCTGCCTGTCTGAAAATTTTGCGTTGTAGCATTGAGGCATAGTAAAAGACACCACTACCACTTCAGGTTATGGATGAAAGCCAGGAAAAGTTGCAGCAAAGGAAAGCAGTCACGCATTAAATTATGGTACATTCACCAATGAGGATGGACATCAGTAGTAGTAACTAGAAGATGACTCCTGGCACAACGGAAAAGGTAAAACACTTTGTAGACAAGAATGTATGCTATACAGCTCCAGCTACACATAGACGGAAAGGAAGCTACACCAGGTCCTGAGCCTGCCACATGTGAAAAGATACAACTTTAAAAACAGCCTTGTATAACTGAAGTGAAATCGGTTTTGAAGCACGTGCCGTAGGGGTCACATTGGCTATTTATAACATAGTAGGTTAGTCAGTTTATCTCCATCGGCATGCCTAAACCCTTACTTGATTCTCATAACTCATATGTTATGGAATACAAGAGAAAGTGTGGAAGGCCCAGTATTTCTGTCATTGCCAAAGTACTGGGTGTTTAAAACCAATTTAGAAAGAGGCCTTAACATAAGAAAATTAAGTGAAAAAGAATGCTATAAACCAGCCGCCTCATGCCAAACTCCAAGCAAGCAGAATAAGTAATAGTCAATTTCTAAACTTCGGCTAAAGTCTTTGTTTTATTAAAGGTCTGTTTCATGAAAAATGTCACAACCTCAGAAAAAGACATCAGCAGATTATTCCACTAAAATGGATGTGTGGACACTACTTCCAAGAGAAAACTTATTATCCTGAGAAATTACGTTGAGTTAGCTGCTGCATTAATATACATGCATTTCGCAGATCTCTTTAGGAAAAATTAGCCTTATCCCAAAGGGACCATCACTAAACATAATTTATTCCGTCCTTTGCAACATCCTGACTTGCCCTTGAGAAGGCATTGCCCATTAAGCGAAAGTAAGCTTAGCTTGTGTGTGTTAGGTGTCTGATGCTGACCATTCCCAGTAAAAGACTGACAAATTAGTTTTCAGTTCTCGACACTCTGTAACGGGAGTGGTAATGTAAACCTTAGCATCTCTATCCTCATATTTTTCTGAACAGAATAGAAATAATTTAACAAGACTGAATAAGCTCTGAAAAAGGGTAATAAAACAGGTTGTGAATAAGAGTGTACATTATTTTCTTCGTACGTAGTTTAACTATCTTATGCCTCTTTCCTGAGGTTGTTCACTACTTTGGGTTTTTTTTTTTAAATTTTATTTTGTGTCAGAAATGAACTATAGCTGAAAATAATAATTCGATTAATATACCATCAACAATAAGTAGATTTATATTTGTCTTAATAGTAATACCTAAAATCCACAGAGATTTTTTGCCTATTAGTTCAAGTAGTGAAAAGAAATTAATAGAAATAATCTGCTTTTTACAAATTAAGAAACTAAAATACAAAAAGTTCGAGTGGTTTGCCCAAGGTTTCACAGCAAATCCGTACCAGAACAATAAATTATTCTATTAGCTGCAAACTGTAATGAAGAAATGAAGATACTGTAAAAGGGAAATCCCAGTTTGCTTAGCTGGGAAGTACTTAGCCTGATACCTGTGGTATGTTTTTCTTTCTGACCCAGTTGTTGTCAGTCCTATGCATTTACACACACCCCCCCCCAATGAAAAAAACCCACTTGAGTCCAAGTTGAAATAATCATGCACAGATGAGCACTCTGACCTTCTTTTTAAGCTTCTGAGGAAATTGCCCTTAACCAGCTGTAGGCAGAGAAGGGGAAAAAAATCCTTAGTAATTAGTATTTACTAACTACTTTACAATGGGACTGTATCAATTTAAAAATGACAGTCTGATCTGGTGTGTATCTTTAGCCATTTGGATTTCTATTGAAAGAAGGACAGTGTGCTGGGCAGAGTTTTTTGGGCACGTGGTGATTAGTTACCCACTTTTATTGAAATCTTAACACAAAGTTTAGAAATACCATTTAACTGTAAGCATGCACATAGCAGGGCTAGGGTGAGAGACTGGAGCATATATGGGTAAGCTTGCATGCATAAATATGACAGCCATAGAGGTAGTTGTGATTTGGTAGTGGACCTATCCAGTTATGTGCTCCTCATCACATAATTGGGGACCTAAGTTTTATTGAGCATTGCTAATGGCAGAGACAAAACCCTGTCCTTTAAATCTAGCCATCCCTTTTCCCAGTAAATTTGCCCTAGTGTGTGTACATGTGTGTAATGAAAAAGAAAGTTCTCGTTAGAGTAGGTCACAGCATGTTTTGTCTTCCCATGAAAATGATGTTATATATGGAAAACCTTCTAATAACTAACAATTTTCATCTCTATAAGCAGACCTGCTTGCCAGTTCTGCTGAGTTCATATGAAGAGC
Source organism: Sagittarius serpentarius (assembly GCA_034782735.1). NCBI lineage: Eukaryota > Metazoa > Chordata > Aves > Accipitriformes > Sagittariidae > Sagittarius > Sagittarius serpentarius. The sequence continues at coordinate 16,800,080 of JAVKLA010000093.1, read as the reverse complement.
CCAAAGATTTTGCTGGAAATACATTTTGAGTTGGGAGTGAAAAAAAACCCAGAAGTTTTCAGAAAGAATTAAACTCCTAATTATAAAAGACCAGCAGATTTTTTTTTCTCTAGTGTCACTTTTTCAAAAAACTATTTTCTGAAAAGAATGTATATATGAAGATGGTGCTACATAAAGGAGCTGCTTTTTTTTTTTCCCCCAAATTGCCCCTTCTCTCCAAATTTGGTTTTATAATTATAGCAGCTATTTTTTTTTTTTTAACATGGGTCTTTGAGCCCCCATTGTAAGTTTCTTTGTACATGAAACTGTTCAAAATACACTACACTTAAAAGGAAGACAAATATTTGTTTCATAACTGAGACATGTTACAACTGGTTGGGAGTACATCTATTTCATGATCTGGGTATTAACAAAAAGCATTATTTTGTACATGATATCTGTGCATGTGTCTCTCTAAAGAATTCAGTAGTGTTTATGTTTGGATAGTAATTTTTGTGCACAGTATCTATCTCTGCGCCCCCAAAAATGGATTTTTCCAAATATGAGAATCATGGACTGGGTTTAATATTAGGACAGAAGAGAGAGTAAGTGTCTTGTGATGTTGTGTCTACCTAGCTTACGTGTTTGAAAATTCTCAGGGTAATAATATACATTTTATCTTCTAGAACATCTATATGCTTTCTGACCTCTCAAAATAATATGTCAAGTACCCAAGCCTCAATAGGCCCTGATCCACATGAATGTTAGCTGGAATTTTCTAAAAGTACTTTCATTAAAATTAAACAGTGGCTGCTTCTTTTGCATTGATGGGTCCATGACTGATAGCGCTGAAATTCGTCTCACAAATAAATGATTGGCCCTTCAACTATTTCACATGTCCTTACAGACAGGTAAATGTGATATATGGCATCCACAGACATCTCAATGAACATAATCATGATATCACAATATATCATGTTACAGTAGTATATGTTCAGGTTGCATAATTTACCATCAGCGGTGTGAGGATTAAGAGGGCTAAATTATATGGACGCTGCATAGAACAGTTTGGGTGCATTATGCTGATGCTTTGGACTTTAAAATGTTAATATTGCAAATGAAAGGTACACTTTGTGTATCATAAATCTAAGTGTCTATTCTTCCTGTGTGCTCAATAAATACACATCTCATCAACTTTTAATTATGCTGTTTGCATTATTCTGTCCTGAAGAGGATAACACTCTGTAAATCATCCACTTCTAATGTACACTTCAGCATAAGTTTAGTTAATTAAACCATATATTTTATTAGTACTTGCACTTCCATCTTGTAAAACTGCTGGGAAAAAATAATATAGAGATATTTTTATTTATTGCAGCTGAATTTAAGATGGCATTAGAAAAGTTTAACAGGGTTAGATGTGCATATTGCTGTTGCCTGGTAGCTTAGTTAGCAATATCCAGTCTCAAAAACTTACTGTCTACCTATCGCTAGAAGAGTGGGGAACTTCTTGAACACGTTGTCTTTCCCACAGAACCACTTCAGTGTATTTAATGGTTGGTGTTATCAGAACTGAATCAGGTATATGCTCATCTGTTTACATAATCTGTTATGTTAATTCACCAAAGAGAGATTTCTCTTGTAATGAAGTTCACGGTTAGTGGGATTAGGAGATCCTTTCTATTCTTACCTTTGAGTTTCCACTTTTTTCTTGGACCCAGTGTCACCTCCTGTTTTTAAAAGCGCAGTTTTCAGAGCAGAGCCATTTTGTGGTCCAGTGCAGGTGCCAGTGCAGTGGGGAGTCATTCCTGTTTGAGTATCCCAGGAGATACCATGATACGTACGAAAAATAATAATAAAATATTGTGTGACAGTAGCATAATTTCATGAGAAGTGTAAACACTTGCCATAGCAGCTATAACTCTGAGGATTAAAGCCAGCTTTGGATACAGTCCCTAGTATTTGCTGTTCAGATGTGGGGGGGGAGGGAGGGGGAAAGGAAATCTTTTGAACTTCTAGGTACAAGGGCCCAGAGAGAAGACTTCAGGAGAGTGTTTCTGGTTGACATAAAGACACTATCATACTGCCAAAGATGATTCTGAACTGATCCCCTGAATGACTTAGCACTTACTGCCCCAGCTTGAATGTCTAAATAAAAATTTTTCAGAGGGATTTTATCTGCAGAATGGTTTGAAATTAAATGGATATTCAGGATTCCCTTCCTTGAAGCCAAGTAAATTTGCTCTGCCTACAGAGTCTACAGTTACATAGAGCGCTCAGTTGTTAAGTACAACACTGCTGAGTAAGAGGGAGAGTGTTACATTTTGCTTTCTAGATGTTCTTTTCCTTATCTCAGAAGGAAAAAAGTCTCAATAAAATGGCAGCTTCCTAACATCAAATTACAATAGATTTAATTGCGAGAAAAAAATATTCAAAAAGGCCTCCGAAAGAACGGCAAACCCAAGAGTACAGTGTTCAAGAAACTGGTTAGTGTGGTGTAGAAATCACATGATTAGGATCGAGCTTATGGACTATTTCCTCACTCTCCATTTGAGGCTGTCTTTTCACATGATTTCAGAATCGTTGATTGTATAAAAAATAGGAGACACAAGTTAAAATGTTACTCTTCTCTTACAAGTAAGAGGAAAAGGACTGGGCAATTTTCAGCTCTGTGTAATGAAGACTGAGAGATCAAGAGTGAGCAGTTGCTTAAAATATGCTCATTTAAAGTGCTCCTGTCCTGCAGATTGAGGCAGTAGAGATGGTTCTGTTGTGTAAGTATAAGACCACAGTCTTGTTAATAGAGTCCTTTTACCTCTAGTTGAAATCATTAGGTCTTGGCTCACACGTGATGTAGTTAGAACTCCTAATTTACTTGCACTTGAATTTGATAAGGACTTTGGTATTAAGCTGTTCATCTATGTTTCTTGACTACTGTCTGTATTGTCGTGTAGGATGGTTCAAATTAAGAATTAAGCCAAATGAAAGAGGCTTCTTTTCCACTCATAATTCTACAGCACCATGCCCTAAAAAAAACCCAGGAGCAATTTCTGCAAAAGAAGTGAGGGTTGAGGAGGCTTATTCTTTGATATTACTTCATAGTTGATATTGTCTTTTTAGGCCAGTCTTTGCTTTTTTCTGTATGTTTGACTTCCATACACAGAAAAGGGTCTAGGTATAAGTGTAAGATGTACTATGACAGGGAGCCATTTCTTCACCTTTTTTTCCTCTTTTGACACACTGCCTCAACATGCTTTATTACGTGGTAAGTCATGGTCTGACACCATTGGTTAAAACACAGTGACATTAGCTGGTTTCTTCCATGTTTGTTTGATTTTTGCACAAAAATACATATTTTTAGTTCATATGGTGGCATGAAAGCACAAGGACATAAAAGGAGAGGCAAAGCTATGGTGGTTAGCCTTCAAAAGCACTTAGAAAACTGGTGAGTTTTAGGGAGGCTTTTAAATGCTTACAAGGAACTGCAGCTCCCTAGGAATACTGGCAGGATATATGTTTGGTTCAGTCTAAAACAGCATGGGGAAGGTTCTTCAGTTAAGAACAATAAAAGTTTTTTTTCTCTTAACTACTACTGAGGCAGTTAAGAACCCCCGTATACTTTTTATGCCCCACAGGGTGACTGTGTTTTATTGATGGAGTGGACTCTTCTCTAACCCCAGCAGATACTGTGCTGTGGCTAACATCGGGCTGGCCTGGAGCTCTGAATCAGCATGCCTGACTTTAAACACAAACAGCAATGCTGCAGCTTGCTGCAGACTATGACATTTACTCACATTATTATCACCAGCCAGAGAGGGTCACAGGAGGGAGAAACTGCTCTTTCTTTTGACTGCTGAGAGGGGGGGGCACTGTGCCCCCTGAGGCAGACGTTGCCTCTGTAATGGATGCCAGCTGGCCGGGGCTGCTCGGTGATATTCTCCAGTCGCAGAGCACCTACAGCTTTGATTTTGTGCGCATAGGGTCAGTGCGCTGGAGTCTGCGATCCTGAAGCGGCGGCTGCAGGCTGAAGTAAGCTGATGTTCGGAAACGGGCCTCTGCAAAGCGGCTCCACTTCCTCTCTCTCATCAATATTTGCAAGCCTCCAGTCCGTCTTCAGGGATTCTTTAAATATTTTTTAAATGTATTTTCCTTCTACAGACTGCAATCAATTGAAATGCTTCAAGAACAGTGATTTCTTTCATAAAGTGACTGGGATGTCTCAAAATGTCAGAGTTTCGCTCTGGATGAGGACAGTCGGCAACATCTGCTGGGGCCGTGCTTGTGCCATGTTAAGGGCTCGATAAGCCCACAGATCACCACGTACAGGGAGTGTCAGGCTTCACTCTGAATACAAGTCCTCAGGTTTACAACTTAAACGCTGAGATTTTCTCTCTATCTGTCCGACACACAAATATGAGCATATTCATTATTCGTATCAGCAGAGCTGGGATTTGGGGAGCTGAGGAAAGTGAGACTGAGGAGTTAAATCCTAACGGGGATTGCAGGGCCTCAGCTGGAGAATCTCCACAAGCTTGGAGCAATCAAATGCAGCTGAGGCCAATTTAAAACAAAACAACAACAACAATAACAACAACAACAAAAATCTGCCTGTTCTCATGGCAGGGGGAAACGGGGGTTTGCAGAGCTGTTCTCAGAACAATAGGTCTAATGGTATAAAAGGCCTGCTTGGAAGTTACTCCCTTTTAAGCAACTTAAGGTATGTGGTGAGTAGGATGTCTGCCTGTGCAAGTGTGTGTGAGTAAAAACTGGGTATTTGTTTGAATAAGAAACGCAGAGATAAACATCTAACATCACAGGAGTTTTTCATTGTTTAATCAGAGTGCCATCTGATATTTCTTACAGTGGTTATTTTCTGGTCCTGTCATAAAACCTGAATGACAAGGGAAAAAGAACATCTGCCCTTTTTTCTTTTCTTTTTCTTTTTTTTTTTCCCCCCAAATATGTAGTTTCTCTGAGCAGTGAAAGCATTCTTCTTATATATTAAGTTTGTTCAGGATGTTGAAATTCAGATTTGTTTTTTTTAATTTGCTAATTAAATTTCCTGTAAAATTTTGTAAGTAATCCAGAATTGCATTTAGTAGCTTTCTTATGAACAGTTACTGTATTTAGGATCTAAGCTTTGGTGGGTTGAAATCAGTCATGTAAATCAATAGATATGCACTTTTTTTTCCTATTAAGCATACCTACCAGAACTATTGATGCCAATATTTATGGCTAAGTGCCTTTTAATCCTTAGGGCTATGCTTATGTAAAGTTTGCCATTTCTGCTTGCACTAGTATCAATAACCTGATTTGTCAGATATAGGTAAAGTGTGTAGTAAATCTTAACACTAAATTTTAACTGGTCCTTTCAGCAGTTTGAAAAAAGTTTCAACCTTTTCTTGCGGGTGAGGGACTTCGGGTTTTTACATTTGCTTCACTTTTCTCTGCTTGCAGGTAGGATAAGGTAAGTCTCAAGTGATTATATTGCCAATTGTAACACGCCATCTTACATTATCTTAAAATGCCCAGCATATATCTGATGTCATTGTAGAAAAGAATTCAAATTTGAATATCATGGTAATTGTACTCAACAGAAATCTACATTCCTGATAAAATTACAATTTGCATTCTCTCTTTTTATTTATTTTTTTTTTAAGGGAAACCTCATGCTATATTCATTCAAAGCTTTCTGAAGCTTTGTTTTTCCTTAGAAGATGTCCTAGATTTTATTCTTTAATGTTGTTCCTGATTTATTGAATGTCCATGTTTCCCTGGATAGTACCATCTTTTGAGTTATACATCATCTGAGTGACTCATTCCGATGATGTATTACATTAATACATCATCAAAGCGCCTTGCTCTGCTGTTGCACTAATGATATGTTAGTATAATACATCATCAGAGTGAACTGCACTGATGATGTATTACTTAGATGGTGATGGCATTCTGTGAAGAAAAGGTTGAGGAGCAGGTTCAATACAGTCACAGGAGAAAAATTAGTCAATACAGAGTATAACTGTTTCCCTGGTAGTGATGCTGATGCTAAATTAGCACCATAGCCCCTGATCTGTACCCTTGCAGAAACACTGAGACATGCATTATCCCCGAAAGAGGAATGAATTCAGAACACTCAGCTAAAGGATTTTACAGAAGAGAGGAGAGGTGTAACTATACATATGACTGGAAAGCTAAAGGTTATACATATAGCTATAATTACTGGCTACTGAGAGATCGAATGAATCAAACAGGGCCAAAGTAGGACCAAAGTCTACATATGTTCAGAAGTTACCTCTCTGTTGGAGAAGTGACACACGGGAATACAAGAGATATAAAGGCTATAAATATGCTGTCTGAATTAAAATAGCTGCCATTTAGAAACCTCTAACAGGTATATTAAAATATTCTGAGGCGTCTAGGAAGGTTATGCCATAGTATTTTTTTAAAAACTTTTAATTACATACTTGTTTTAGTCATACATGTCAGAGTAACAGGCAGAACATGTCACTGCCTCAGTGCTGTGTACTCTCTCATGAGCTCTGTGTGCACTCAGTAATAGGCAAAATCTCCAAGTTAGGTGTGCACAGGTGGTATACATAGAAATTAAAAGGCATTAAAACTTTTGGTCTGCAAGTTGCTTAAAATTGTCTTTGTCAGAGACTAGGAGAAATTTCTGTATGTGTACGTATGGCTGGAAATCCTCCTGCAAGGTCGGACTGTATTATGCCAGTATCTTTCTAAAAGTGACATTTTATATAAATCATACTTAATTTTTTTATGTGTACATATCTATCTCTTCAGGGTTTGTTTCTTTTTTTAATATGAATTTGCAAGCTCTCCTTATTCTTTTTGTTTAACTAGGAATAATGTTTGCTTTATAATAATAATTTTTCTCGCTGCTGGGGTTGTCCGACCTCAGAGAGGGTAGTTCCTTTTCTCCTAATCCTAGTAGTGTTAGAGGGTTACCAAAATGAAGGTGGTGTTGGAGCAGCTACTTTGAGTTTGCTTTCCAGACAGGTGGAGGTGAAAATAGTGTTAAAATGAAAGCTGTCAGGGTTGTAGAGAACAGAGAGAAGATATTATACATAGATTTATGTATTTAATACAAGGGACAGGCTGTGACATACTTTTCTAAAAGAGAACAAAATATAATTAAGGTATCAAAAGAGTTGTGGCATTGTGTTCACATCCCTGCAGACCTTGCTTTCTCATCTTCTCCCTCATTCTGCTAACTCCTAATTTCTTCCTCCTTTTTTTTCAGCTTCCTTCATTTTTTTTTTTTCAGCTGCTCTACAGCTAGTGCCACTTGGGCTTCGGGCCCCATGATTCCCTGTGCCGTGTTTCCCGTGCCGTGTTTCCCACCCCAAGCAGAGCCTGGGTGAGCCTTTCTCCGTGATATGAGGGAGCGTGCAGGGCCCATAGGTAAGAGCAGCCTTTGTGGGAGGGTCTGTGCACAGCACGGTGCTGCTCTCCTCGCCCCAGAACCGTACTTTGGCTGGGCTGCCAACACGTTCAGCTCGCAGGCTGGGTAACTTCCAGCTCTGAAACTGTGGCAGAAATTTCCTTTGTAATCATGGATTCCTCTCTGTCATCATACAGGGGATTCCCACACTCACCATCGCCCTCATCATCTCCTTCTTGATGGCAGACCAAACAGTAACAAAGTGGCTGCACTGCTTTTGTCTATCCAGGCAGCTTTGAAGGGTGGTAACACAGTGAGGGTGGACAAGCGTGCTGTTGAGGTCCACAGCAGCGTGTGGCTGTGCCTTCTGATAGCGTGAAGGGAACACTCCTGCCTGCCTCGGGAGTCTCGTTACAAAACTATTTGAGGACTCCTATTCTTGGCTGGTTCACATTGTGTAATACAAGCTTCCAAACCAGCCCTTCTTTCTTCCATTTCTCTCCTGATCATCTGTCTTCTACAACTTGAAGAAAGATAGGGCGAGAGTGGCTTAAGATACTCTTTTGTTCTCTCTCTCTCTGTCTTTTTTCCTTTTATTCTCCCCTTCTTTTCCTTCTATCTCATTTGTTTCCTGCTTCTGCTCCAGCTCTTTCTTTGTGTAGGTGAGTGCTTTAAACTTGAATTATGTGGTCAAGATACACTTTAGGTATGAGTTAGCTTTTAAAATAAACCATATTGTACCAGTTCTTAAAAAGCCACAATACTTTGTGGCAGTATTCCCAAGATATTTATCAATGCAGCAAGTCATTGTTTCTCATTACTTTCAAATGTTGCTAGACTCTGCTGTCAGGGACTGAAATCACTGTTTCAAGCTTTTATTTGGAAATGAATGCTTCAGAGCTACTCAATATTTCTATCACTACTGCAGGTATTTTTGGAACAGCTCTCTGTTCTGATCTTTTACAGTTTCTTCATAAGAAACAGAACAATAGAAAAAGTTGGAAAAAAATCAGGAAATTAATGAACTTATTTTGTGTCTTCAGACTTCTGATGTTACTGTTAGACAAAATAAATGTGATGGTGTTCCATAAAACGCAGCAGAAACAACTGAAATACTACAAAAATTATGTTTTCAGTAATAACTTCAGCATTCAGATTTAGTATCTGATTTGTCATGTTTCATTTGTGGAGTTGCACTGAAGTTGGATGATATTGCAAACACTGAGGCTTATTTAGGAAAACTGCAGATGCCGTGAAAAGTAGTGAGATTCCCACTAGATACATATAAAATATTACGAACCTTTTTCCTGAACCTGTTTGCTTGACTGCTGTTTCCCAATTAGTGGTAATAACTTTTAATAATATAAGAACTAGAGCGCGCCCTTTGGGTCTGGACAAACCAAGCCTTAGTTTTTAATGTGGCTCATACATATGTGTTTTGTATCATCTAAGACAATCTGCCATAACACAGGGCAAAACAAGATGTTCTATTTTTTTACAAATAAAGCTTCCTTTCTTGAAGATAGAAACTGCCAATTGCAGAAATACACACATTGTTCATAATTTATAAACAATAAACACTCCTTTTGGCAGGCTGCCATGCAGTTCCTTTTCTGCTCGAGGTCTAAACTGTGAATGAGAAATGATGTGAAAGCTACAAATGGTATTGCTAAGGGACCTGGCAGGGTTTGAAGTGATATTGGTGCCAATCCAAATCCATGTTACACTCTGTTAGCATAGGCCAGTTCAAAGATGTAATAGAACTTACTGGAAGTGACTATATCAATGAGATATAAAGTGAAATATATAGTAGTCTTACTGCCATGGGGTAATGACAGAACATCATCAGAAGCTTTTCTCAGTCCTGCCTTTAATATTGTTGCGGAGATGCAGATATGTGGTTACTTGTGCATCTGGATTTCAAATGGTTCAAACTTCAGTTAGCTTTGTGTTTATAAGGGTGATGTTGCGTAAAATGAACCTTTCGGGGGAAAAATGTGGGAGGTTTTAGGCATTGGACACACTTCTATCTGGCAAACTGTCGGATGCTTACGGCTTTGAATTCATTGCAGCTGGCCCTTCCGGAGCAATCTGCTTTCCTTCTCCAGCCTCCTCTGCCCCAGCTTACTTGTGGCTGTAGCTGGGGCTCATAGAATCATAGAATGGCTTGGGCTGGAAGGGACCATCAAAGGTCATCGAGTCCAACCCCTCTGCAGTGAGCAGGGACACCTTCAACTAGATCACCTCTGGTGTTGTTTCCTTTATCTCCTGCTTGTCCTGCCAGCACAAAGGGGATACCCTATTTGAAATGGGTACCCCAGTCTGCCTTATATCATGTGAACATCATGCTCAAGCTTTTTATGTTGAGTAGTGGGCTGGTTTTCCTGTGTCAGGAATTCCAACACTTATTTCTTCCCACTCCTTGGTGGGTGGGGAGGTACTAACCATTCAGGCTTTTCTGTTTGGCTTTATCCACTTAGAAAGAAGCCAGATATGGGGAGGGAAGTCCTTCTTTTAAAAACGTTTATACTTCTGTGAAATGATCAGCGTCTCGTGCTGCTCTCATAGCCTTCCTGCACCTGAATACTTGCAAGGCTACACCATTAGAGGTCTGCTATAACAAGAACCAATGCTTTCAAATTTTTCTGAAATGGTTGGGTTTAAGTGGGCTCTAGCATTTTCTTGCCTACTCTGAGAGTTTTCCTGGGTATATTTCCTATAGCCTATTGCTACACTACAGCAGTATATTTGCTTGACCTGGTTTTCTGACACTGCACAAAACATGTTCGTCTCCTCAGAGGGGGTACATACAGTTTAGTGAAGTTCATATATTCAGTGAACTCTTGTGAAGTGTTGACTTAAGTGAATTAAGAATCCGAACATTATTTTTGTTCGTTTGCAATTTACAATCTCTATGCAGAATCAGTAGACCTTTCAGACACGGTCTCTGCTACTTTCCCTCTTCTGTAACCTAATCTCCTCTTCCTGTATAATTTATATACTGGAATTGTAATTCTCTATTGATTCAAAATCGAAAAGCCCATTGATTTTTGTCATGCCACTGTTTCGGAAATGGTTTGTTACATTGACTAAAGGCCTGAGCTGAAGCTCACTGAAGTCAATCGAAGTCTTTCAGCTGACTCTTAATAAGCTCTGGATCAAATTCTAAAATGCAACTCTTTCTACTAAAACAACAGCAAAACTTTTTCAGATCATCATCAGAGGAGTGCTGTAGGGAGAAGACCAAATTCATCTGTACACACATGCTTTCCCTCAGGAATGTTCCCCTAGAATTGCGGACAGTAGTATAATAAATCAATTATCTGATTAAAACCAAAATAATTAATATGCAATTATGACAGATGTCAGGCCCATTAATATGTAAATGTTCATAAACTACCTGACAAATTGCACATATGCAAGAAGAAATCTTTAAATACGAACATCCCACTGTGTTTGCTGAACATAAGGGCAGGATGTTTCTAATTTGGTTGGGGAAAATAGCAACATGTATTTCAAAATAATTTTGTTTTTGTTTATCAAATGCACATTCCTAAGAGTGAACAATAAGCTGTGATGTGTATAAATACATAAAGTCTTTATGTATCTCAGCACTCCAAAACTTAAAATGTTTACCTAAAATTGGCAGAAATAATATAAATCCGAGAGTCATTCAAGCTATGATAACATAAAAAAAACCCCAAACCCACTTGTTCAGTTAAGAAGCTGCAGTTCCTCACCAAGCTAACTAGTTTCACTAGTTAATGACTCATTAATTAGCAACCTGGGTTAATTGGTATTCCCCCATCAATCATTAATTTTTTCATTCATTGATCACTTTGTTTAATTGTTAATTCATCGCATATTAACCACCCATAATCAGATTTACACATTAACTACTTTTAACGTGACCTAGGCAAATTAATTTCTTTTCTTAGTTAATTATTAGTTAATTCCCTTGGTAATTATTCACTACTTTAATTGTTTTCTACCTTACAATCATTATCTAGTCTTCAGTTAATAATTGTATAAACTCTTTTCTCTGTTAATTTTTAACTAGACATCCCTTATTAACCATTAAATAACCCCATCACTAGCATATCTGTTCCAAACCTCAGTTTACCTATGTCTGGGCTAGACTTACTGCCATGTAGCGGTAAATTAGCTCTGCATTTCACAACTTTGTTAAATTTAACAGACCAATGTCTGAGCTGGACTAAATTATGTCGTCTTTGCTAATGACTATCCCACTGTCAGAATGAAAGCGCTACTCAGGAATGAGTGATATTCTGGTTTTGGACAAAACATGGACATAGATATTTCTATGACACTTCTTGTCTTCCTCCCCCCAGTCCAAGATATCTAAGACTGAATTTTTCCCCCAGTTTTGCCATTGTTGCAAAGGAGACTTCAGACCTGTGGCGATTAAGTCCAAAAGAAGGAATTTATTTCAGAGATAACTTGCTTAAGAAAGTGTGGGAAGACAGATGAATAGGAGGAGCATTGTGAAGTCTCCAGGGCAGAAGAGTTTAATGACAACTCTTCTGTTGAGATTTTTTTCAGCATAGCAGAGAAGGCTAACTCTCATGAGTAATTAAATCCCTTTTTCTCTTAATGTAACGAATTTCATGATTGTATTGCTGGAGACCCAGTCCTGTTTTGAGACATACGGGTGATGATTTCTTCATCTGCACACTATGGATCTTACATAAACACATACAACTAGAACTGGTTAAAGTTTCTCTATTAAAAGTAGCTATACAAATGTAGCTTTTTTTTTTTTTTTTTTTTTTACATTGTAGAAGATATAGGCCATAGCAAAAAGTAGTACAAGTGCCCACAGAGAGAAGATAAATGCTAGGTACCTATGAGGTACCTAATCTTGTGAAGCAATCGGTTGGATCGGTGCAATATAAAATGCTTTGCTATTTCTAAATGGCTGTATTTTTCTTTAATAATTTTCCACTCCACAAACACTTTCCCCATGTTTTCTTCTAATTTCTTGTGAAAAAGAACATTGTGATTACATTTTTTTGTAAAGGGATAGATGCTGTGAAGGGGTGAATGTTTTTCACCTAACTCCACACAGAGATTAGGACTGTTACTGGAAATATAGTTTAAATATTTCCAGATATATTAATATGATATTTTGAAAACCATTATTTATCATTTTATTTGAGAACTTTTAATCAAGCTTTTGAAAACTGTACGTTACTCCATGGAGTATAAGCAGAGGTTTAGCTGAGAAGAAAGCAAGTGGAACATAAGTCTGAGATCTTCCAGCACCATATTTGGGTTGCATAATCAGTCTATCTGACAAAATTAATGTATTTGAGTTTTCTTTTGGAGAGGTGGGCATTTGGAAATAAAAGTTAAGAAGATGACTTCTTAACAGTGATATTGCAGAGTCACTGAGGTTTCAAAACACTGGCATTTATATTAAAGTTGTTATTTTTTTTGATCAAAAGAATATGCTTCAAAATGGGGTAAATATGATTTCCTATAAAAAGAAGAAAATTACTAAGATACTTGCTTTCAGAGCTGGTGACTGATATGAGAAGACAGAATGCAGCAGAGAATAAACTGAAGCACGTTATGTGTTAAACACAATTGCTTGAAAGTGTATTATTTTAAATGTTTTTCAATATGTTCATATTACGTCTGTTGAATTTTTGTAGAAAAACATAGAATTTCTATTGGTTAGTAGCAATTTAATCTATTTATATATACATATGTAAATATAAAAAAATCAAAGTGCATATATACATTAGAGAGTGTGAGACGGAGATGCATTTTCTTTTCCTCCACAAAACTGAAAACAGAAATGTCTCCATAGTGTTTCTAGCCCTTTTGATATCAAAAGCAACTATTGTAAAATTTAAAAAATCTGATTTTGACCACAATTTTCTTGTTTCTTTGGGGAAGTAGAGTAGGAGCATGATGTGTGTGTCATGATGGATGTTCAGAGCAGAATATGTTCTTAAGGTTTCACCCTTTGAATGAATTTAAGTATAATAAGCTTTTGGACTTCTCAGTGATGGTCTTTGCAAAGTAGTGATTTCATTCCTTCGTTCAGGTTTACATTAGTATCTAAATCATGATGTGGACCTGATTTTATTCTCTTTCATAGTACTCTAGTGTAATAAGGAATACCTTGTTTCAGTCAGTAATATCACAGCAGAAAAAAAGAAATGAAAAGGTAAGTCTCTGACATAATACATCTGAATTAACAAAAAAAAAGAAAAGGAAACACCAGGTATATAAAATAATTTTCTAGAGAAACAAACAAATTTTTAAAAAAGAAAGTGCACTCCAAGTTAGAGGTGGTGTTTTATTAATACCAATTTGCTGAGCTGCTATACATAGAGACCAAAAAGCTTTTCTCAATATGCAAGGCTGAATTTCTCATTGATTGTGAATGAGTGTATGGCAGTAGTTTGTACAGCAAAAGGGTGACAGCAGATAGCAATTTCCTTGCCCTTTTTATTTTCTGTATGAGAGTTCAGAGTGGGTGTCTGGGTAAACGAGAAAGGGACTCGTTAGCAGTTCCCAACACAGAAATGAATTAAAATGGTTTGTGTAAAGAATTGGGAGAATAGTGTCTCCTTACTTCAATTTAGGTAAACAACAAGATGATTATATTGTACTTTATTTACTTTTGATTATTAAAGCCTTTTCCTAAATTATCCAGGGAAAGTTTTTCAAAAGGGCCTAAGTGATTGAGCATAAAGTATTCCTGGATAACCTAAATACTACAAAAAAAAATTCCAGTGTGACTTTTATTACTTATAAAGCACCATTTTGCAGTGTATTAAGGTGCTAAATGTTGTTATATATAGCAATTTGACAGTCTTATCTGGTGCTGGCCTTTCATTCCTTAACAACTGGCTGATCTAGATGCGAAGCATGGTATATACATTCAACATCCAGCAGCAGGCCCATCCACATCATCTGGGTGTTTGTTACATAGATCTTTTAAATGTTCAGGAGAGAAATGCCCATATGCCTACATGTTAACTATGACTTCACCTCGGCGTCAGAGATATCTCTTGGCAGTGAAGAAAAACTGTTACAGAAGCTCTAAAATCACGCATGTGATTAAGTGCCAACCTAATGACTATGCAAGAAATTACTTTCATGGGCTTAAAGACACTTCTTTTTGAACGTAAAACAAACCATGAAATTAGATGATAACAAGGTTCAGATTTATACATTTCATCCCTTCCAGGCAAAGCTCTGGATGAATTACAGTCAGAAGAAAACTGTCTTAAGATAGCAAATATAACTAGCAGAATATTAAAAAAAAAAAAAAAAAATCATGAGGGATTAAGGAGCTAGCATAAAAGGGAAAAAAAACCCTAAACAAGTCAGAAGCTAATTAAATTATTTTAGAAATACAGCCTTTGGTTATGAAGATAAATCTATAAACAGCCCTATACGTAAAAAGGAGCTACTTCAAGATTTTTGTAAAGGGAACTAAAAACAGGGAAAGTGAATAAACAGATGAAAATCCAAAGACTGAGGTGAATGCCATCCGTGGCCAAAAGCATCAAAAGGCAAACTAAAACCAAGTTGTTAAACTTAAAACTACTTTGGTAGGTACAAAGCTAATACTTTGTTGCACTCATTCCTTTGTTATTTACAAGTTGTCTGCAAGCAGCTCCTTCAGTCTTTTACCATGCAATTGTTTTAAAGCAGCATTTTGATCTAGTGAAACTGTTTTTTCTTAAACTCATTTCAAATTTTTGTGACACATTTTTGATATTGTCAAGTTATCCGACTCCATGGAAAAAGCTTAGCACTTGGACAAGCAGACTGTACTGGATTTGCATATGTCATGAAAGAAAATGCTATGAAACTTTGTTCAAGGGGAACATGAGCTATTAATTGTTCAGGTAAGCACTTCTTGTTACTAGCTTAGCCTAGTTGGTATTTCAGGACCAACTTCCTGTACCTGCTGCTTCTTTACAACTCAAACTTATCTGCCACTATTTCAATGTCTTTCCTCTGGTAATGGATCTCCCCATGCCGTCCTAAAATGTCATGATTTGTATTAAGCTATGGCATTGCCAAACAAACGAATCTCATCGCAGCTTTGATGCCATAGACCGAGTGCCCATAGTGTGTTATTCTTTCTATACAAATTCTTTTCCCTTACACAGTGTAAGGCATAAACCAGTTTCCCCAATATGTATTGGAAAATGTAGCCTTAATGTATTGGTCTTGCTCTCCAAGTTCAAGGAGATGGACACAGTATCATTTCAGTATTGTCACAGGCAAGGATTACAGCTAAAATGAGGACTTAAGCCTATCTAATTTTGTGTTATTCACACCTTTCTAAATGATGTTTCTTTCTGCTAACATGTTTCTCTAGTATGCTGTTGCAGTAGATTATGTCATATATATAACAACCTGCAGTTAAAATACCTAGTAATATCTTCAGTTCTTCATTTTAGTGTTATCTGCTAGGCTTTATACATAGCTTAGGAACCAATAATTTGTTTATCTCACTATTTATTGCTTCATTTAATAGTTGACAAAAGAAATACCGTATCAGCCAAATACAAGCCAGATCTTTTCTGAGGCTACAATATCATGAGAGTTTAGTACTGAATGTTGTTCTTACTGGTAATACAGAACTACCATTATTGATACCATTACTGACTGTAGGATGCTCTTCATGAAAATTAAGATATTCACATTATGACTTTGGAGTGCTTGATTTCACATCCGATATAGCTGGAAAGTGTAACTTACATGATATATGCCTATGAAAATAATAAAGATGATAAAAATAATTCTGGATTATAATGTTTCTCATATTCCTTTAATTTCAAGGAAATATAAGAGAAATATTATTTATTTTGTTACAAAGGATGTTTATAGGAACAATAACAAGATGAGAAATTATTATTTATATGATTTATGTGTATTACATGTAGATATCTGTTGGCTATACATTGAAGCAAGGCTCAGAATTATCATTTTTTCATATTTAGTTTGTCTAAACTCTTATAGCTACAATGGAATAAAGCACTAAACTTCGAGTGGTGTAACTAGTGACATTTCCTTGTTAATTAGCTGCATCTGGAATAGAGAACTTTTATGAAACTGAGTACATGCAGCTGTTTTTAGCAAGTACGAAAGTATTCAACTTCTAAAATCATCACTTCAGTAAGTATGGGTCAATTAAGCTAGAAAGTTTTTGTGTATCAAGTCATGGTCAGATAGGTAAAACAAAATGCCTGGCACCAGTGGCTACACATGGAAGTCTGAAAGAAAAGCCATTGTATATGATTATTCTGATTGAAGTTTGTTGCAAACCAAAGTGCAGAAAAATGTATTTTTGTATTAAGTGGAATTATTTTGATAATTAGGCCATTATTTACTTTTCTTAGCATGTCTGAGAAAACTGATTAGACAAATACTGTTGATGATTGTTTAAAGATTTTAAAAAGGTTCAAGTCAAAACTAAACATAGAGATTGGTCTACAATATATGGCTGTAAGCTGCATTTTTTTAAGATTGCTAACACTACATTTTGTTATTATGAGATACGGAGGCAGAAGAGAGAATATATTCCACTTTGGATTGCAAGTCTGAGAGCCAGACTTGAGCTAAAAGATGTTAGTTAATCCAGTTGTAAATGGGTATCTGATCTTTTGGCTTTAGCAGTTCAAAGCAGACAGATATTATGAACTCCTGCTACACCATTCCTTCATGTACCTTTGGGTTCGGTGACCAATTTTTTTTTTATTTTTTTTTTAAATAAGATCAAAGCAATACTGAAATGGCTGGGTAGCATGAAATTATATAAATTTCCCAAATATTTAAAAAAATGGTTTTTTTTCCCCCAAGAAATATGTTCATTGAAATTAAAATGTTTTCATTTTATTCTTAAAAATCTTTAAATCTTTTAAAAATAACCAAACTAAAATTGTCCTTGATTTTTTTTCCTTACAATATAGAAAACTGAATAATTTTATTAAAATTAAAGGATTTAAAAAATATAAACTGAACTCATACTTTTCAATATTCTTTACTCCAACTTTTTTTTTCTTTGGGGGGGGTGGAATCTGTCAAACCTGAAACAGATCATTTTGTCTGTATGGAATCTTGTGTAGGTTTGATTAACACTACACTGTCAAGTCTTTAGGGTCAGGGCAGATTGTATTAGAAGCATGACAAGTAGTTAATGAATTTGCATTGACTAATCCATACAAAGCTAAAGATTTTTCTGTCAGGATTAATGTCCAAAAAGAGTAGGACACACTATTTGATACATTATCTTACACTGAATCATACTGTTATTGGACAGAACATTAAGGAACTACGTTATTTTGTCTCCTTCCATAGATATACAACTGTTTTTTGCTGTGACACTGATGTATAGTCATTGCATTAAGAATTCATTTAATCATCAGTAATGTCCTGTTGTAATTCCTCTGTATATGGTACACGTACTTGCAGTAACTGGATAAATACTGAGTCTTGCAAACGTTCACTTTATAATAGTTCCTGCTGTGTAGCCATTCAGAATGTAGCATGGAGTCAGAGATGCGTGTTCCAAATTTTGATCTATGCCTTCAGTTTGAACCGAACTGTCAGAAGTGTCAGAAGACCTGCTGATGAAACATGTTTTAAGCTTTCAGATGCTGTCTAGATATATTGTGATCAAAAGAGTTGCTGTTTCTTAAAAATTTAGTGGCCTAAGTGAAATGAATACTCAGTGATCCTGTGATATTTCAGGAGGCAGAATTTGGTGAAAAGAATTGCTGGAATGCTTTTTCTAGGGAAATTAGGCATACTAGTCTTGTCAAAATGGTAAGAAGAGATAGGGTAAGCCCTTGGCTCTGACGAAGAGAAAGGGATTAAAAAAGATGTCTTATCAAGTTTTGAATAAAATTCCAGAGACTATGCAAAATAAGCAAGTGAAGAAGTGTAGCATTCTTCTCATAAGGGGTCTCCATTTACATGCCAATGAAAAAAATTACAGTCCACAGCAACAGTAATAAATGCATGAAGGGAACACAAGAAGGGACAAACAGGGCAAGATATTATCTTTAAACAGTTTTTTCTTTATTTTTAAAAGGCAATTGTTTCAATTAGGACTAAACCACATAAATGGTTGGCAAACTGAGGCGCCCATCAGATCTAACGCGGCACCTTTAAGTAGTGCCATTTGTGCTAGTTATGTTTCTATGAGGACAGTGAAAAAAAAGTAATGAATTTGCATTGAATAAGGTTATTTAAAAAAAAAAGTCATGCAAAAATCTTAGTTTACATCTTCAGTAGATCCAGTTGTCTGTGTTATATATAGAAATGTCTACGTATACAAAGCAAAATTCCCAAACAATGAAACAAAGTGATTACTGTGTTCAAAATATGTTCAAATTAAATATCAAGGCAAAATATATGTCTTGGCAAGGAAACAGGTGATTTGGTTGGGATTTTTGTTAAATTTACAAGGTAATAGCTTGATCATTCTTTAAGGAAAAACATGAATTATACAGATTACAAGATACCTTAATATTCAGAATTAAGGCTTTGAGTTTATGATAGTTAAATGAAAAAGGTAGTTCAGTTCTCAGTAATGGTCAAAAAGAATAGAATATTAGGATTTACTAGGGAAAGATTAGAAAGCGAACTGGGAAATTATAATGGTGCTGTACAAATCCAGGGTATGCCTGCATTTTTAGCACTGTGCACAGCACTGATTTTTCCAATTTAAAAAAAAGAAATAGAATTAGAGAAGCTTCAGGAAAAACCCACGGTCAGCATGGATGATGTAAGGGATGGAACAAATTCCATGTGAGCTAAAAACTACACTGAGTGGGAATTTTCAGTCTGGAATGAGAGAAATGAAAATGTGTGCAGACAGAAGAATATGAAAAAAGCTTGTCAAATTGTTCCAGACATAGAAAGATGAGTAATTATTCTCTCCCTTCCAATATGAAGCCAAAGTTGCATCAAGTGAAAGTAATGGGTATAAACAAAAATTATTTCTATTCACAAAGCAAACATAAGCTGCGGAACTTCTTTGCCACAGGACATTATGACTGCTTAAACTACACGTGGCTTATAAAAACTACCTGATAGCAAGAAAAAAAAGTTCTTCAAATGTTACGAAGTCCAAAGCTGACACCTCTAGCTCAGGGACTTTTTGGAGGTTGGATGGATGTGATGGAAAGATGTTTGTGCGGTTTGCGTTATTTTGTGAGAACTGGTAGTGG
The DNA here is from genome assembly GCA_034782735.1 of Sagittarius serpentarius. Classification (NCBI taxonomy): domain Eukaryota; kingdom Metazoa; phylum Chordata; class Aves; order Accipitriformes; family Sagittariidae; genus Sagittarius; species Sagittarius serpentarius. The sequence goes on along the minus strand of JAVKLA010000093.1, from coordinate 16,780,466 downwards.
ATGGGAGTTACTTATGAGTCCAGTTCTCTCTCCCTCTGACATCTAAAAGAGTAGGTTCAGATCCTATGAAAGAATATCTGTAATTAAGTCCTCTTGTCTTGTTTTCCCATTTTAGGAGATAGCTACATCTTTTAGTTCAACTATTTAAGTTGCTTTTTGGCAAATGTTTTGTTGTCTGAGGCTTGAGTCTAGTTTACTGCATATATGAAGTCATTGCACAGGAAATATCTGGCAACATCTAAAAAGCTTCAGTAGGCTCAGTGCTGCTTAAAAGTATCCAGAAGAATAATATGATAATATGAAGGCTAAAAATTAGTTCATGAATAATATTGGCCTATAAGATAAGAGCAATGGAAGGTTGTAAATTAACATTTAGGGCACATCCTTCAAAAGTGGAGAATGCTAAATGTGATTTACCTTGCTAGTAAAGCTGTTGGCTGTGTGGATTACATTCATCATTATCACTTATTATAGCCATCTCAAGATGAACGTCACAGGCTGACACCAACCATTTGGCTCCTGCGGCGAATATGATCATGCACTTCTCGTAAATAGTACTCATTCATGTCTCCAGCCTTCTTATTTTTGATCAGCTCTCTGCTGTAAATACCAGTTGCCTAGTTCCATACCACATGGTACATCACAGTGCGTTTAAGTATTGTATTGAAGTGCTTTCACAGCTGCTGCACCATTTTTATCTGTGTACGGATCTCTGTAACTTAGATAAATCAAATGATAACTATCTCTTCAGAGAGAACTTCACTACTCCCATCACTCAAGAGCGTCCTTAGGCTCTATTATGTCTGCGTGCTCCTCAGTTTCCCATTCAAGACCATGCAGTTCATCCATGCCAAATGTTGTCTCTCTTTATACTCTCTAAATTTTAGAGTTGGGTTTTTGTTTCTCCCAATTGCGTGTATACTTTGATTTGTGATTGTGAATTTGTGGTTTGTGAAATCATTGTTTGCGCACCTCTTTCTTCCTCTGTTTTGCCTTTGACTTTCTGAGTTTGGTGGGTTTGATATTCAATTAAAATAATACCGTTTGCAAATCTGAAATTTTAGCTATTACAATGTACTGTTTTAAAACTTATTTAAAACAATTTTACAGATTAATATTTTGGGGGGGTGTGTGTGCAAGGAGAATGAACTTTACGTATGGAATTGAGAAGAGCTATCATTTAGATTCATGGGTTATTCAGAAATCTTGGGTATTCTTCCTTTTCCAGGATGCCCTTCCTAAGATTCTGCAGCTATTTCTTTGACAAGAATAGAAAAATTTGTGTAAGAAGTGTTATGCGGCATCAGAGCACTACAGATAACATTGCTATTTGCATTCTTTTAAGACATACATAAAATTGAGGCAAATAAGGTAATGATAATGGTGCCCCATTAAACTTCTGGGAGCTGTAAGGTGAAGGAACACTCAGGAACGTAGTGGTAGCAACACTTTTAAGTGCTTTATTAAGGAAGTGATGCACTACTTAGCTTTGCCATCAGATTCAGAAAGATTTCAGTGTTTAACCCATGAAATGCTGTATTTTTTACATAAATCTCTGTAGTAGCTAACCATCTTTAAATATATTTGATTTCCAGCTATATAAGAGTTGTGGTTGGTGAATAATCACTTAAGTGGGAGATGATGTCCATACCTTACTCTAGTGTGTTACGGCATCCTGCATACCGCCACACAGGGAGAATGAATGCAGGAGCATTATATAATTGTGCCCTTTCATGTGCCACACAGTGGTACTAGCAATGAAGGCTGTAGTTCCCGTGGCCTCGCCTGTCCCCTACGTACCTGCCCTGTTAAATGCTGTCTGTAGTTTAAAACATGTTTACTCTGTGTCAGTCTGTTGTGTGGTGCAGACTGTTTATGATTTTGTATTAATAAAAACATGGAAAAACTCCTACTGCTTTCCCATATGGAAACCTGTTATCACATGCTTTAAAGACAAATATGCATTCATACTGCTTATACTGTAGTTTGTTGGAAGTTTTTTTCTGCTAGTTAATCAAGCAGCAAGAAAAGAGGGAAGTCTGGGTTAGATGTCATGAAACTGTAAAAATACAACTGAAAACCTCCTTTGGCAATGTTACTTCCCACCACCAGGTATGGTGCAGTGGAAGGGAAGAGTCCAGCTTGCTTCACAGCTCTTGTCTGAAGCTGCCTTACTTCTCGAGGTAATTAATAGCTGTTAAGCCCCACAGATCAATGGTTATAACACAGTTGTAAACATAGGGACAGATGACTGCAGACATTTTAAGTTCTTATTAGATCTAATTTAAATAGGGCAAGGCAATAGTGTTCTATTCAAAACTGCGTTTGTTCTCTAGTTTCAGTTGTTGCAATCACTTGTTAGCTGGCCTATCGTTATGAGCCATGGTAAAACTGTAGTAATGCAGAATGTGATCAGCTGGGGTTCAGTAAATAAAAAGCCCCACATCATGCCTGGTGGCTTTGCAGGTTGCTTTGTCATTAGGAAAGACATCTTTACTAGGAAGGTAGTGCAGTGCTGAACAGATGACCAACAGCGCTTGGAGAACCTGCTTGGAGGCTTTTAGCAATTGCCTAGACAAAGCTACAGCTGACCTAATCTACTATTTGCAATAGTCTGCTTTGCAAAGAAGCATGGGCAGGTATCATGGAAGCAGTGGGGCTCATCAACACAAAAATATTAGAAATATCCCTAAAATCTCTCATTGCTGTTCTGCCTTACTTGTTGCACACTGTGGCAGGTTAGTGCTCTAGACATTTAGGTCTGTTGTACGATGGAGGAAACTACAAACTTGCCATAACATAATGAGTTACAAAATGATTCATTACTGCAGAATTACTGTGTTGCGCAGTTCTCATGAAGTTGTGTGCTTGCATAGTAGCCCTTGGGTGGGGTTGTAGAAGTGTGCATTTGGCAATAAGGTCGATGTGTGAAAAGAGGCATGCAGGAAAAAGTTACAAGCTCCTTTAAAAGGTAATGGATTTTTTTTCTGTTTTCAAGCATGTACCAAATAGAAATTTTTTTCTTGTTAAAGAATGACAGATACTGTCTTGGTCAGTACAATACTGATCTCTTAAAACTTTTGCATTATAAGTGTCTGCATGCATGCACACTCTACATTATTAAATGTACTGGAACATTTTCTGTCAAGATTCCCACCAGAAGAAAAGCATTAGAGCTACCATTGAATGCGAGGCTGGTCTGGATAACCTCCAGAGATCTAAAATCAGTCTCTGGGTCACTCTTCAGGAAAAGCTGAATACTGTCAGACTAGAATTGATGTAAGACTGCCTTAAGGTCAGAGGCAGACAATTCTGTAGGAGTTTTGAACCATTCAAGCACATTAAAAAGCAACAGTTTACACACTAAGAATTCTTGTCTTTCCCAGGGATTTATTTAGCTAATGGGTCTTCCCGCACTTGCATCCCAGTGGCACTGATGAAGCAAGTATGTGGCTGTCTACGTTTCTGAGACTTGCTTTAAAGTTATGTAAGGACTTTAAGGTAGGCACTATTGTTTATGTTTGCAAGGTCCATGATTAGTGTTTCCCAGCACTCTTACTTTTGCAAACGAAAGAATCCTGCGTTTACACAGGTACAGAATCTTTGCAAAGCAACCTCTGTAATGCTGTGACTAAGGATACAGAAAAAAAAATACATCTTCATGGCATGATAATAAAGCTACTAAGGATCAAATTCAAGAAATATGCTTGATGCAAATAAGAATGGCAAAGGAATAATTCATTTTTTCTTTAAATTATGGGTTGCCAGGCTGTTTTCATAGTTCAGTGAAGCTCTTCTTTTGCAACTAAATAGCATCATTGTCAGTACTAGTTCATTAATGTCATCAAACAGTGGGCTAATTTCTGTTGGCTCAAACTCCTCTTAGTCAGAAAGATTAAAAAAAAAAAAGTATTAATTTTTTTGTATTTCACTTTGCTTCTAAGGAGTTTTGTTTCTAGTATTTATATAATGACTTAGTGAGGACCTTTGAATATACCATACATTCACTAGCTGTGGTATACAGTGTAGCATGGCAGAGAGAAAGCACACAAAGATACGGGTAGAAAATAATTACGAGGATTTCACCACTTGACATCAAACTGTAATGCATCTAGCAAAAACTCCATTGTAGATCTTATTAGATTTTTAGGTACGTCGTGGCTTATGTTCAAGAGTATAGAAGAGGACTTCATAACAATGTTGTAAGTGGAAGCTGTGTTATTACGACAAGAAATTTTGAAGTGTGGGCTTGCAGCATTATTTTACTGCCTAAAACTAGGGGTTTTTTTCAGAGCTAACTGATTGTGCTTGCTTACACTATGTTGTACGCGTTTTCCTCTCCTTACACATTGTGAAAATATGGTATTGTTAATCTAGGCTGAGACTTTTCTGCTGGGTATAACTTGCCATACGTAATGTGAATGAACCAATGCAAAGGAAAGCTGTTTTAATTGTGTGCTGCTTTCCTGATGAGATTTCAGTTCCAGAAGTGTCTCAAGGTCAGAATCCCAAATGCTTAAATTCACTGCCTCTCACTTTGTGTACTGTTTCATCATCTAACTATAAAAAGAAGATTCAAGAAGCTTTTGGTTATACTCAGGTTTTTAAACTCTAATTGACTTTGGGGAAAGTTTGTAGAGATATGTACAGAATTAATGCAAAGCAAGGAAAAAGTGAAAAGATTTATTTTTCTAGTGGAAACTATATTACTGATATGTATGTGAATTTATACTTTTACATACAAACATGGTGAACTTGTAACTCAGGTTGGTTATTCTGGTACTGTCTGAATAGTGATTCAAAAGGGGAATGCATTTCTCTTGGTCCATTGAAAGAGTTTTCTACTGCTCTTCATCAGTTCACACAAACTGCCAAAGCCAATGTCTGCCTTGCCCTCCTTATGTCTAATGCACTTTTCCTATAAACTCTGGGGATTGCACCAAGCTTTTTAACTGGCGGCATGGCATGGCAAGGGAGGAAGGCAAGGGAAGAAAAAAAGATATTAAAGCTTCTTACTAGAACACCAGGACCATCGCTCATCATCAGAGCTGTCCTTGTGAAAGTGATCCTTCTAGCAGCCCTTGGAAAGTCATACTTTGCCACTAAATGGAAAACAACAATTATGGTCTGATGGATGTTCAAGATTACAGTATTTCTTATTCTCAATTTTTACAGGTTCAAATAAATGTCTCCCTTGTTTCCTGCTGTCTTACTTCTCCCAAAGAGTACATTCACATGAGTGAAGAAGTCCTTATGAATGCTCACAGATTTGCTAGACTATCTGTTTGTGTTTTGTCTTTTTCTACTACCACGTAAAATCAATATTTCATTTACATCTCTTCCCTCAGAAACCCCAATTTCCTTCATGCTCTCCTTTTTCTGCATTTTAGAATCAGGGTGGGTTTTTCCAGCTTGCTTATTTACCTGTGAACAAACTCCTTTGTCTTATCTTGCTGGTTTTTCATTTTGAAGTTTCCATCCTTCTTATAACTTGCAATTGATGCTTCTGCTCTTGTTTCATGACTAAAACCTTCTTGGACAAAGTAACATATCTCTGATACTTTCCTCACAGAGATGAATTGCTACAGTTCCTGCTACGTACCCACAAGTTTCTGTTCTTTAGCCCATCCTATTCCTTTGACATTTCTCCACCTAGAATTTACTGACTGCTGAAGGAAAAAAATGTCAAGATACAGACATCTGAATATCTTAGGTTTATTTTTCAGGTTCTGAATATATTTTTGAGGGACTAGACTAAAATCATAGATGGGTATAGGCTGTGTGCTATAGTTACTTATTAATCCTTAAGTGCCTCCATCCTAGACTGGTATTGAGAGCCTTAAGTGAAATCTCTAAATTCTGTATTCTCTAGGAATATGGGCCTGGCAAAGAGCAGAGTCAGGACCTGGAACTTCAGGAGAGTGAACTTCCAGCTCTTTAAGGAATTA
>JAVKLA010000093.1:16753865-16770032 GCA_034782735.1 Sagittarius serpentarius | reverse complement strand
CTGGAGGGGCACAGGAAAGGTGGGAGGGGAGACAGCCGGGACAGCTGACCCAAACTGGCCAAAGGAGTATTCCATACTATGGGACGTCAAGCGCAATTTGGTGGCGGGGGAGGAGGAGCATGGCTTGGGCATTGGTTGGTGAGTGTTGAGCAATTGCATTGTGCATCACTTGTCTTGTGTATTCCAATCCTTTCATTATTATTGTCACTTTGTTGTTGTTATTAGTGTCATTGCTAGTTTCTTCCTTTTTGTTCTATTAAACTGTTCTTATCTCAACCCACGAGCTTAGCTTTATTTTTTCCGATTCTCTCCCCCATCCCACTGGGGTGAGGGGCGGGAAGTGAGGGAGCGGCTGCGTGGTGCTGAGTTGCTGGCTGGGGTTAAACCATGACACCTTACCGTAAATTGGTTCTTTGAGATGTTGCAGTACCTATTGCTCTTCAGTTCTGCACCTGTTGTGAGCCTTTGAGGGTCACGATAGCAAGGGGCTCTGAATTGAGACAGAACTGTAAAAAAGGAAAGAATAATAAAGTAAAGGCTCGTGATGCCTTCCTGCGAAGGAAATGTATCGTTCCAAAGAACGCCATTAGCTTTGAAAACAGCCTTTCTCTCCGTCAGGTCTTTTGTTCTCTGAGTCACAATTTTCATGGAATTTGCAAGAACATTTTTGAGGCTTGTCAAACTTAATTTATGGTGCCAAAAATTCAAATGTTACTCTTGGGGGACCGATCTCTTGCTCACAGGAGAAACCTGCCCCATGGGATGTGCTTAATGATTACAATATCTCAAAGAGCCTGAAATGGCAATGTAAGATACGCAGGGTTTTTTTTTTTCTTTATTCCATAGAAACCCTGATAAGCTATGGCCATTCCTCCTAGTTTTTCTGACTAACCATCTCTCTATCTCTTGGTAGTCCTGAGCATAATTTAATTTCAGTTCCTGAAGGCTTTTGAATCTGTGGCAGTGATTCAGAATCAATGTGGCTTTGCTACAGGTAGATGCTTGGTCCTAGCTTTATCTTGACATACATGAATTATTATGCTAATAGTTGTAGGTTACTTCTTTGTCTTGTTAGTTTGCTCTTTTTTGCAAGCCTCCTCCTTTTTTACAATTAAAAAAAATTGTAAGTTACTTTAAAAAAAAATGCTACTTGTTGCTAAAATCTCTTTGCTTTCATTATAGAGGACCCTGCTAAAAGGGATTATTGAATGTTTACACACACATACACATTTATACGTGTGTATAAAAAAAAATATTGTTTAGAGAACTTGTTCTCTGACTTCAAAGTACAAACTGATGTGTTTGAAATAGAAGTCTAGATTTGGGTTTCTGAAGCGATAATATACTCAAAATGAAGCTTGCTAAGAGTATTTAAACCTCCAAAGTCAGTTCAAGATTTTAAAGAAAGCATATGTTAATATCCTCAAATCCTGCCTTTAAAATTAATCACTTTTGCTTTATGCTCAATAACTAATTTTAGATTTAGGCAACAGAGGTCCGAAGTTTTGGTCTGCATGACCTTTGTTTTTGGTAAGATAGGATGACACCCTTAAAGTATCGGTTGTGGCTTTGAAGGAATTATGTACTACAGATTTTATTGTTGTTGTTGTTATTATTAATTATTATTTAAATAGTGACACTGCTTGAACAAGGACTTTAGGCATATGTAAAGCATCATGCCAAGAGACACATTGCTCACAGGATTCTTCTCCAACAGGCATTCTTTAAAGCTTCCTTTGTTTATTAGTTTCTGTTTGATCTACAATGGGATAGTTTAGTAATAATTGCAACCTTTATTTATACACAAATGTCAGGAAAGGTATATTTCTTTTCTCACTAGTTGGTGGGGGCACCATATTAATTAAAATTAAAATATTTTCTCCTGATATAGACAGTAATTGTTATCACTGATGATTATGAACTACCCAGAAGAGTTCCTGCCTAAAAATAACTCAATTCTGATGTTATCTACGCTTGTTAAAAACCTGAAAGAAATGCCTCTTCTTTATTGTTTTTCAAGATCCATGTAGTATCACAAATATAAGTTTCTGTCTTCTAGGAGCTAACAGTTAATGGGAAAATATAACTTAATTTTAAGAAAATCAACTTTGTTTTTTCAGTGGTTGGAATTTTAGTTTGTTTGCCCCCCCTCTTTTTTTTTTTCTTTCTTTTAGAATGGTCTGCCATCATGTCAGCTTTAATTTGCATGTAGAAATAGATCATTTTACCTCATTATTTTTTGGCTAACTTGAAGTGGATTTTCAGTCATCATATAAGATAAGAGAGCTCTTAGTCATGTTTCAGAATTAATATATAAAATCCTGTCTTTCCTCAATGTTCTTTCTCATGCATGCGTGTACTGTCAGATTAGGAAGTAATTCAAGATTAGTGAAACATGGTCAGGTTGATTAACAACCAACAATTAAATCATTCCCCAGTGAAAGACCTTAATACTATTTAATTCTTGCTGTTGGGTTGTATAGACCTAGTACCTATTACACAGACTGCCACCAGGGACACAGGGAATAGTGTTAGCTGTACTTTGTCAAACTCCAGAAGAGCATGCTGCAACACCATGGACAGTGTATGTGTAGATGTCCGTAATTCTATCTAGAGAATCTTTTATGCAAAGCATTTATGCAAAATATATCAAAATAATAATATATTATTATCTACATCAATGGAAATGTCATGCTACAATGGTAAATTTGTACTCTAATAACGAATTTTACTTTGCCTGAAAGGAAACTGCACAGGCTTACTGATGTGTATGTGCTTTACCCAGTTAAGTAAAGTAATGAGCGCTGATGTGAACGCTGTGCAACACAAACTAATCAAGGTAAGACTGCAGTTGTCAACTGGTGTAGAGAAACAGAGATCATAAAACCTAATGTTGAAAGAGTTAAAGTAAGCACTACACATATGACTACATATGATACACCACTAATAAATTGTTTAGAGCACAGAATAAGAACTTCAGGAGGAAGTCTAAGATTCTGTATATTTACTGTCTAAGGCTTGCTTTCACTGCAAATATTACTGGGAATTCGCTCTTAAAAATGTTGTCTTTTCCTGTTTAAGGTTGTGTGAGTGAGCAACTGTTTAAAATTTTCACTGCCTCTTGAATAAAACCAGAATCAAGCACTGAAATATTTAAATGTATTCTATATTTTCTAACTTGTGCAGTTATACAGTTCAACTCCTGCTAGATTTGAGACATAGCAATAAAAGTCCTCTGTCACATGCAGCACAGCCAGCATTGTAGCAGCACTGCAAACTTTCCTTTTCTTATCTGTCAACCTCTGGAGGGCATGATGCTCAGCAGCTGATAAAGTGGTCTATGCTGAAACCAAAATTACGAGTTCTAATGAACCTCAGAAATGCTGCTGTCTTTGAAATGTGACTCCCTGTCCAGTGAGAAGTGAGCTGTTTTCACAATATTGAACAGCCACTGGATGATAATGACCTTCAATAGCTACAGCTTGGGGCTAGATTTGAGTTTGATACTAAGAGGTGAAAAGCTTTCAAACTCAGTACCAGTCCCTTGAGCTATTTAGTCCTTCCAGTGACTTATTTCTTGGTAAACATAAATCCCCTTTGTCCTAATCATGCTTGTTACTCTGCAGCAGGTTTTGTACAAGTTTTGTATCATATCTTTATGGTAGATTTTCTGTAGATTTGAACCCTGTTCTATTCTCATTCACATAATCTGAAAAAAATAAATAGTGCTCTTGGAATGAAGATTTGTTTCAAAGTCCACCAACATCAATTAACTCTGGCTTTGCTGGGTTTTGAGGCTTCAGTGAAAAGAATTTGAGCAGCTGAGTATTTCTTTGTCCTTTTCCTCAGTGCAATCCACAGCTCAAGCTCAGTGGTGCGGTGCGTATTTCTCAGAAATCTAACTGGTTAAAGTCAACTCAACTCTGTTGCCAATGTTGTGTGTAAAAGTACATCTTTAAAGCAATATGTGTGTGAGTGGAATAAAGAAAGATAATTTCTCAGTTTTACTAACAGCTCAGATTTTCTCTTTAACGTGTATAAAACATTTTGCCCAGGATTAGTCCTTCTTGTAACTTCTGTCTTCCTCTTGATTGAGCAGGTCAGTAATGTAAACTGATAAACTGCTGAGAAACATGATGTGGACATGAAGACTTTCATCAAGCTCATCAGTTTATAGTGGCCTCAGGTGAAAAGCATGTATACCTACATGCTTATACATGCTTGCTTTATATTGACTATTTGTTAAACATTTTCATGATAGCGATAAAATAAGGTAAATATGGTGCCCCTGTATTTTGGGGGACATACTGTGACACTAAGTATTCATACGAAAAGCTACAGCTTGGAATACATATTTACATTGTACTTGATTGTAAAGACCCTAGTAGATTGCAAGCATCATCAAACTAAGAATATAAAACAGAAAACCTTGTGTGCCTTTGTTGTTGTACTTTAATTCTGTTAATCGCCCTAGGTAAAGATTAGCTGCTGTTGTCAATTTAATTCAGCTTCAAACAAAGCAACAAGGTCACTTTTTTTTTTTTTTAAGCAAACAGGATTGAGTTGTCATGTAGTTCTAATAGGCAGCATAGGGAATCATTAGTCCACCTCAGCTCCCTGACTGATGGGCATTTCACTTCAGTCATCTGACTGAGCACTAGTGGCCCAGTACTATTGACACCGTGTCAGAGCTGAGAGAAGATGCCTTAATCGGCTCAGACACTCTCTGCATTGATTTGACAAGTTGCTGTAATGACCTTCTTGTTTTTCTGAAGGATTACTGTTTACCCAGGGAGGTGCTGCTGAGCGCATGTGCTGCATTGTCATGGAAACTATTATTGTTGCATCTTGATCCCATTAATGCTGTGGTGTGTGACACTGATATGAGACACTGAATATTTCAATGAAGTATATTCCACCTCAGTAATACTAATCGCTGACCATTCATTAGGCTTACAAAATTTGCAGCTACTTCTGCGTAGCCTGGCCAACAGGAATTAAAAGGCTGTTGCTGCTTAGGGCACTTCCATGCCTTGTTTGGGTATTTTATGAGGCCCAGGTAGCTTCTTTACTTTGAAGGAAGAAAGTGCCACTGTTTATTTTATTTGTTTGTTTGTTTTCTTTTCTAATTTTTGCTCTTTGACTTAGGTAGGTTGCCAGTAATTTAGCGTGCTTCTGGTTGAAGGAAGGAATAAGAAAATCAAGATGGGTAGGAAAAAAATCCCTCATATTTGAGACATGTATATCCATCAAGGAAAAACAGTATTTTGGGAAGGAGAGGGTTAGGTGATGTATGGAACTTTTTCTGCATCATGTTGAAGGGGTAGCAGCCTATCACTAATATTTTTTTCTCTATTTCCTTGTAGCTTTAAGATAAGGCAAGTGGAAGACATATCTCTCACCTTACGACTGTAAATTCTCCCTGTTCAGTGCAAGCATATTTTTCTCAGCCATTTCCTTCTTGCATTTGGTATATGAGTGTGTGATCTTTACTATCTCTAGAAATTAGTTTCTTAGTACACCACATTTGGGAACAGGGTGAAACAAGCCTGGTTCCACCAGTGATTTAGGCAAAAAAGAGAGAAAAAGAGCCACTGATATAAAGCAAATAATTCTAACAGGTTAGTCTGTAAGATATGATAGCTGATTTCTTGGAAAAGGTGGTATAGCAGTCTCTCTTGCAGGCTGGCTCTAATGATTAAGCTGCAACAGAAGTGGTTGTTCTGACAAATTTGAGCAATTTCCTGTACATTGATTTTTGATGAGAAGAAAAGAAAATCCCAAAAGTTTTTTATGTGAAGAATCATCTTTCATACATGGCTTAGTAATTGGGAAATATTGTTTGAAAACATGTCGATTGAAGATGAGCTCTTAGCTAGTGCCCATGAGCTGCGAATGAAAGAATGATGCTATAGAAGTGTCACTTTAGGAAAAGAGGGTTTTATTTGAAAATTAAGAATTATTTCAGTTTTATTCTTCACTCTTCATCTTACATGTTGCAAGGCTACCCAGGCTTAGGACCTGTTATATCTTAAGATATCTGGCTGAATGTGTTGTTGAAATCAGTGCCTAGCTGCAGTAACACCTACCATTTCTCTCCATTCAATCCAATAGACAATCATCCAGTCATCAGCTAATAGTTTGGGTTAATGACAGATGTGTCTTATGGACTTCCTTGTTTAACCTCATGAATAATGAAATGCCTTTCACAATATCTGAGAAAGTACTGAGTAATATTTCCCGTACCAAGCAATCAGTTTTCATCTGATCACAGTCATTAATATTTCTGCTTTGATTGTAAGTTTTCTTGGCAAGATGTTGTCACAGTTTCTTAGCACTTCATTGCACAGTACACTGGTACTGAATGCTCTTTGTGGCATTCTCCTTTGAGAAAGAAGTGCAAAAAATCACAGTTTTTGAAAGATTTATTTCTCAGAACACAAGCTGGGAGGGTTTTCCAGTAACATAATCTAGAACCAAAAATACAAACATCTAAGGTTTTTTCCATTGATAAAGTATTTCATATGCTATACTAAGGTCAAAGATGGTTATGATTGCATTTCCCTTTCTATGGAGAGGAATAAATCCTTCACAAGTATAGAATGTCCCAAAAATCTTCTGAGAAGAGCTATTCTTGAGAGGCAGAATATTTGTTCCTATATTCGCATAGTTATGTCTTGGTGGCCTCTGGGGTCATTCTTAACGTGGGAAATGTTCTCTTCATGTTAAGAAAATTCTTTGGTTTAGGGTCTGCTCTTTACTTGAGCCAGACTAAGTTTATAAAATGAGTCCTGGCTTAGAAAGTATTTGTCAGGTTCAGATTCTGAGCTTTTGTCTGCTTGGAACTTCCTAGCCCTCCACTGCAACAATGAAAATTCTAGATAGCAGTAGTTTAGCTTTACTTAGCAAATGCATCTTGCAGTGAGTAAGCTCTGGAACTAGTCAGAGTCTGAGACTGTAAGGAAGTCTCCATTGCTTGACTTTCAAAGGTGCAGAAGTGTGCTTGGTTCCATTACATAGAAGAAATTATGTGACTGGGACAAAAAAATGATTCCTTTATCTTCTGCGTTCAGCCCAATATACAGGCAGTTTCTTGTTACATAAAACGGAACCTAGGAATTCTTCCTTCCCTGATCCAAACAAACCTGCCATTCTCTTATGCCATGCACGCTTACTTGCTTAGTAAAAATACAGCCTTAAGTTGTCAACATTAAATAACCAGGCATAAATAAATGTAATTAGTAGTATTCAGTATTTTAAAATTCTTTAGGGCTTAAATAAATATAATTAGTAGTATTCAGTATTTAAAATTCTTTAGAGGTTAATCTTATGCTTGTAGAAATGTATTTATGTGTGAGATATATACATATTTCATGTACTAAATAAAATGTGTTCTGTATAGTGAAGTCAGACAGGAAAAGACAAGAATATGTACTATGTCAAAGTAGATTATGTGGAGTTCAGTTAAATAAATATTAAAATTACAGACTTTAGAAAAGATTCACTGTAAAACTGCTAGTAGACAGTATGTTTTCTGCTGTATCCATATTCCATTACCTGCAATTCAAATTAAAGACTGAGTGAATGTGGGATTATTGTATCACTTCATATCGAAACATATTTCAAAGTGATAGCTCAGAATAATTGAAGAATACCTATACGGCATCAGAATGTGGATTTAGCCAAGAGGGTTACTACATACAGCCAAAATAGCACTTAATGACATCAAAATCAGCAGTGTAATCAGCTTTTTTTTTTTCCCCAAGACATACTCTTGAATGAGACCCTTTAGGCTATAATAGAATATTTAGGCTTAAATGTTTTTGCCTGCCTATCTCTCTACTAAAATTTGCCTTGGTCTTGTTCAAGAGCTGAGGTGGATGTCTTTACATTTGGAAGAAGCTTTTCCTGAATGCTAATTTTGTGAGATTTCAAAAGTAAAAGTATTTATGACTCCTTTTCTATCTGTCAAGATAAAGCAGTGTGCCCCTGACATTAACTTGCTGTTTGACCACTTAGTGTGTTTGTGTTTCATTTTAATAAAGACACAAGATCAATGGACATTTATCAACATTTTTGATGCAGTCCTTTCAGAATTGCTATTCAAGAGCTAAGCATTCAATATCATCTTAAAAGACTCCTCCCTAATCAAATCAAGTTCTTAGGTTTTTACATGCCAAAAGTGAAAACCTTTGCGTGACAATTTTTTCCCTAGAATGTTGGCCTTTTGTCCTTTTAAGAAAAACTTGGTCTTTTCAAGGATATCTCTTTGTTCCGTTTGTTTTTTTCAATGAGCAGTATGCACAGCTAGTGGTGACTTACGCAAAATAGTTGTATTTAGAGATGAATTTTAAAATCCAGATCTGAAAATCAATAAAAAGCATGCATTCTGTATCTTCAAAGCCTGCCTCAACCTTTTCCTGGCAGGCTTACATAGTGATCCTCATTAGAGCTTGATATTTAGAGGGTCAAGGAAAGGGGGTACGTATCCCATTTAAACCACCCAATAGAGTTGTGTAACAGGCTGGCCCTGGGACTACTTTGAGGTGGCATGGCTCTAGTGAAGGACTTTGACAGAATCTAAACTCAGTTTAACCAACTAAGGAGTAAGTTCTCTTCCTTTGCTCATTGAGCCCTATCTGGGAGAGTTAATTCCCATGTTTGACTAGAATACATGGATTTGGAACCAACAGATTTCTGCTGCAATATTAAAGCAGTAGTTGTATGTCTAGTGTTGTGTGGAAAGACTAGGTCGTGACAGCTAAGCACTAATCTTTTGGAACTCCATACCTCATAAATTTCCTCCAAAAGCTAACAGCTGAAACTTCAGGATGGATCTGCTGAGGAGAGGCAAGGTCTGGGAAAACAGCAAGACAAAGTTATCCATTAAGCTTCCTTATTCTATTGTGTTATTTCTGCCCTTCATACAATGTTGCTGTTACTACAGGTAAAAATGATACAAAAAAAGCACTGGTGAAGCATTTGATATTCTTAAGTACAAAGTGTGAACTTTAAGGCTAGGCTGACAAAAAGATAACTTGACACTACACGCAGAGTAAGACAAACTGCAAGTAGACTCGCTGCTGCCTTGAATGTGAATGAGTTTGGAAGATGAGATGATGATTCTTCCTACCATCAAGCTGCGAACTTATCTTGACTGAACATGATTTGCAAATCTTTTTTTTTTTCCCAAATGTACAAAAAGAGTTTGTGTGTTAAAAAAAAAGTTTGTTTTTTTTTTTTAAGGCATGAAACAGCTCTTGTATTGATTGTGTGTTTCACTTGCCATGTTTCAGCTATTGTAAAGGTCTGCTCTACCTTAGAACAGACTTACAAGACTGTTGTTATGCCATGTATTCATGGGGCTGTTCCATCTCCCCTGGTGCCCTTTTAAAGCATGATCAGCCATAAAATAAGCCACCGGATACTAAGTCATTTCTGTTTGTGATGAGATATATTAGACCATATCTGCAGTCAGACTATTAGAGGCTAGGTTTATACAATTAAAACCAGATTGGACAAAGAACTTGTAAATGTAAAATGATTAAGTTTTTACTGGCATGGCAGTGGGCTACTTATTGTAATTTCAATGGCCGTTTAAGATGATTATTTTTGTCTGTAATATGTAATTTCACAGGGCCAGAATATTCAACATGAAGCCACAGAAAAGACCACAGAGGTTTTCCAAAATAAATCCCTCTTGCGGTATGCCAGAATTTGCATTAACTGTAGTGACTAGCCCCTATTTGAACAACTGCTTGTTGCTGGCCAACCACTGTAGCAGTATTTTTCAGGTGAGACTTCAATAGTTGCTTGCTGAAACTGGTACCTCCACATTTTCAATCAGAAGTTCTAATCGCCAGTCTGGTAGCCTTTGAAGATTCCTTATACCAAGATTAAAATTTTTAGCAATATTTCACAATATATGAGCTATAAAGATCATTCCAGCTGTGTGTTGCACACAAATTATCTAATTTAACTGGTTCTGAATTTTCTTTTATGATGTTTTCTCTTGTTTCTCACAGCAGGATAACAAATATCCTCAAATTGAAATCTGATCAGTTTTCATTTTGCTGTTTGCAATCAAGTATTCTGTAGCTATCCAAATTTTCCAAGCTGAATAACCATGTTTTTTGCCAGATTTCAATAGATAGTTCCATCATGCTTCTCAAAAGCTCTGTTTCCCTTTTGTGGACCTTTTCAATTCCATTCTATTGTACTTCTGATGAGGCAAAAAAATACAATACTTCATATGAGGGCATCCTATTGTGCAGCACAAAGAAACTTCAGCTCTTCCAAATAATTTGCTTAGGCTATTATTATTATTATTATTATTATTATTATTATTATTATTATTATTATTATTATTATATTAATTGCACTTCATTTAGTCATCACAGAAAATAAGAATTTCCCAAAGACATTTCTGTTGAAGGCAATTGGGAAAGTATAAATCTGTTAGCAGTTAGGTGGAGCTCCTGGAGAATAAGAACACAAGCAATTATTCCGCTGAATATTTCATTGAAAATGTAACTCTTCTGGCACACTTAAAGCATTTGTTTAGCTAAGGGGAGTTGGGCAATGAGTTGGGTTTTTTTGTTTGGTTGGTTTTTTTAAAGAGAGGATATAAATAAATCATTGTTCGTGGCTCTACCAGACCTGCCATAACTAACATTGCAGTGGGAAATCATTTTAGGCAGCCATAGGGAACAGACCTAGGTCTCCCTGTGTCTTTTGGCAGCATAAAGTATCATTGCATAGCAATGCAGAGCAATAAAAAAAGTTACTTTACAGAGCTTTATTTTTGCCTCTGTTCCCCAAGTTTTTTGACTCCTTTAGCACATTTGGTATTTTCCCTTAGTTGCATTTTTTCCTTATGTAAAGGGACAGCACAAGCTGTATTTAACTGCAAAAGCTTACGTAAAACTTTGCATCCAGAATCTGGACTGTAGTTCAGTTCATACCTTTATGACAGTGCTCCTCAAGGTACTTTTCATATGTCGTTAGGGTGAACACACTGTTGTTTTTCTTTCAGCAGGACACATCATGCACTCTTTAGTCTTTTCCTGTATTTGGTTGTTTAAACCTAAGCTATGACCATGCCAACAGGTGTCCAGAAAGTAAACATGAGTGCACTCATGAAACAGCACTTCTGCTGTGCTAATTGCCAGCATACATGGTAGGTGTCACATAGCTCAGGACCCTGGGTGATGGGGGCAGGTGACAATGTATTGGGATTTAGCAGAATGTCCACAGCTGTGGCTACAGAATAGGGAAGAACATGTGCTTCCTCACTTTAAGGTAACTCTTTTATATATGCTGCCTTTGATTCTTCAAGCAGAATGCCTTAAAGCGTTCTTGGTAGAATAACCTTTCAGGTTGCCAAGGGTCTGCTGTAACTCCTTTTGAAACCAAGAGTTGGTATAATTCTTGTGGCAGCATTCCTGGCTTGACTTTCCTCTCTCATGTCAGTGTGAACAACTAATAGGCACATCAAAGTCAAGATAAAGTTTGTAATGTTTCAATCCATACTTGTGCTACTACCTTTGCTTGCATGCTTTTCAGAAAATACAAAATTTTCAATGTTTTCTTATTCTATCCTTTTGCAAGATTCCTTCTAAGGTTATTAATTCAAATTCTATATATGGTGAGGATTGTGGGTCTTTTTTTTGTACCTTTAGTAATATGTCTAAATAATACTATTTGATTTATTAATTTAAATGTCTCATTACTACATCGATCTGTTTCCTTTGCAGCTTTTCCATTTTGTTTGTTGCTGTGTTTGCTATTGAATTGCCAGGTCTTTATAAGTTAGTAGAGCTTTGAGCAAAGGAGTATGGTGTTTTCTGCTCTCTCTTTCAAAGTCTCTTTTTGAGAATATTTTCAATACCTTTTAATATTCTAAATTTCTTAAGAGCAAACTTGCTTAGATTAACAGCCTGTAGTTTTACTAACACATTTTGGGAGCACTTTGAATTTTTTTGTGGTGAGAGAGTAAGTTTGGTGACTTTCCTTTGGCTATGTCTATGTACCACACAGTCTAGAGAACAGATATTTTCTTATCATTTTCTGATGGGCCTTTCAAATTTTCTGTTGGGATGTAGCAGCCTTTAGAATTTTTCCGTGTATTCCACCACAGAGCAAAGTGTGGTACACGTGTCAGCAAGGAAAGGAAAAGACCATTTGCTGATACTGTGGCTTGCAGTTCATCGCATTGTGTCACGGAAAATGTTGTTTATTGATTGTGCTGACAGTGGCAGTAAATAGAGCTAAGTCTGTTTTACATCACTGATGAGAATGTGTACCTCATAATTCTTGATGCACACTCTGACTTCAAATCACTTCTCCTTATCCCCTTCCCCCATTTAAACCAAACACGTTTTTCTATTTCATTATATGAACAGGAATTAACACAGACAGAAAATACGAGAAATCATTTTTATTGCATATTTTTTCGACATGCAAGTCTTCTTTGACTTCTTAGTAAAAATTAACAACTACAAATTCCATTTCATCTGTGAACCCTGTTATAGATTGCATTATTCACTCCATTGACTGTAACAGTTAAAACGATTACCATCTGTGATCTAAATATATGTTTATATTGGAAAGCAGAAAGTATTTCATTATTAATGCCTTCTTATAAATCCAGCTCTCATTTAGATGACAATCAGTTCACTTTCTGACAACCAGAGTATGTTCCAGTTCTTGATTGTGTTTGATCATTGCGTGCAAGTTGCAGACTCATTTAAAATGTCTTTGAATAAGGCATACAGGTGTGCATTAATCTTACGTTTTCCTAGGTAGATCACGTGTCTGTGATAGATGTAAAATCATACACTAAAATATTCATGCAAATTTGTGTAAAGGACTGTGAAATATTGTATTTTAATCAAGACAGGGAAAAGCATTTACTTTGCAGTAGCTGGCGTAAGAGTTCATGAATGTGATTTCTCAAAGCTGTGGAGAACACATCATTTATTTAAACAAATATTCAGTCAAACATAATTCTTGGAGGTTTTTTGATACATAAGGACCAACAAGTGGTCTCTAGTCTCAATCTTGTTTCATCTTTACTTTCAATCAATTTACAAACGCATCTTCAAGGCTAGATGGATTTTATACTACCATATTTTCCATTTCTGGGTGTCTGCCATGTTAATATATTGATTCATTTAAAAAAAAAAAGTCAAGCAGAGTTAGTACGATTTAGAGGACATTTCCTGGTCCCTTTTTCTGATATCTTTGCATTATTGTAGTAAACTAAAGAAACTGGGAAACTGCGTATTTCTTATAGTGGTTGGAAGTCTCTCCAGCTGGCAATAGGTGGGGCCAATGGTGTTATGATGCCCTACCAACGCCTCTGAAGCTCGCTGTGGTCACAAGTGATAGAGGAAGAAAGAGGGTGCACTGATGGGATCATCATGCTCATGCCTAACTGAGTGTTCCTTTTGGAGCACAAGCATCTAATAAATGTGAGTCCTTGAAAGTCCTAGGCTGTACTAGAGCTTGACATTGAACTTTCTTTACTTTCAGAAGTTTGTTTCTGCTGTAAGTAATGAATCCACTCTTTATCATTCTTCCCTAAAAAATTTGACAGTTCTTTCTTTATGACAACTCCTGTTATTGCTCATGTTTAGAAAGATGCTGTAACTTAGGTTCAATACTGTGTGTTCCATAGTGAGAAAACCTGCTACCCCTTCCTCTATAATGAATGGCAGAATTATCACAAGGCTATGCCCTATAAATAATGTATATACGCCAATTAAATGAAACTGCTGTATTGGTTCTCATGGGACCTATCTGGTGGAAATGACAATCTTGTAGGCAATGGCGATATGTTTTGACACCTGAAGCTAACCACATGTAGCTACTTGTAAGGTTTTGAATCCTATGGATTTGTAACTTTTGTTTTCAAGCAAAATTAATTATTATAATTCTAAATTATGAGTGCCTGAATTTGTTTCTTTGCATTCTCTGAGGCTTTGTAATAACTTACACTGCCAAATTTCAATAGAATTTTAGTGGGCCTGACTAATGTTGGATTCACTTAGGAGGTAGAAGTAAAAGAGTCCAACTGAAAGTTTCTGACTGTGAAAAGACATACTGGTTTGATGTCTCCATTTCAGTAAAAGCACTGTTTTGAAAACAATAGGCTTTTAAAAGTTTTACTGAAGTTTCTGCAATCATGGCGGATGGGGAAATCTGTTTCTCTGTGAACATGACTCCATCACTGGTTGCGAAATGCTAGAGATGTGTAAAGCTGCATCAGCCATATAACTGGAAGAATAAAGTGAGCACAAGTGCTGAGACATCCAGTTCACTGCAGCCTTGCCAGCTCTGCTCCAAAAATGGTATAGAAAGAAATCACTGCTGCCATGGCACTTCCAGTCCTGAGCAGGTAAGTCTGTTCAGCATAGCCTTACTTAACTGTTCAGATCCCCAAGCTGCTAGGAACCTATAACTGTACTTCTCATGAGTTTAAAACTGATAATCCACAAAATCAATTTGTTCTCTCAAGAAGACATCTTGAGATGAAAAGCAGAAATTCAGCTTGCTTATAGTTATTAAACCACATATGGTGCTTTTTAGAACAGCCAATGGACAGAATAGTCCAAGGTGGGATTTTCAAAAGTGCTTAAGGCATTTAGAAGCATAACTGACACTAAAAGTCTATGGGATTTACGCTCTTACATGCCTCCGGCACTTGATTAAAAAAATCCAATTTCAGCAGATAGTACCCTGGACTGTTACTGGGACTTAAGTTCTGTTGGTTCAGCTATGACCTGCTGTTGTGGACCTGCTGTTTCAGCTCTCTGCAGCAATCATCCTGTATTGGCCTATTTAGGCAGGAATTTTCAATGACCTCTGGAGTTATACTATGCAATGGAATGCCCAAATATCCCTGTCTTTCTTTTGAAGAGATCAGCTTCGGATTGCAGTTTCATAAAGTGAAGACTATGTCTTAGAACAGGTTTATGATGGGCATAGCATGGACCTGGGTTTTGATTGTGGCATCTGAATAAAGCTACGATTCAAACAGCAATATTGCCTTTCTTCATGAGATTAAGATGCTTTGATTGCTCTGTGAATGTGAAAACGTATATTTTCTTTTATGGAATCATTTTAATTGCAGCTAACAATTTTTTTTTTTATCCTAACATTTTTTGTGCTTTGAGTCCCATTACGATACTAATGATCTCTGGATTCATAGTCTTATAGAGGAATAAATCTCACTTGGGCATTAATGCAGTAGTGAATACATAATGGCATATAGAGTATTTCACCTCTAGGTCACTACCTTGAATTTGGCTCCGAGATTATTGACAGAACCTCATTATCATCTGACAGTTCTGTGTTGGCCAATGTGAGAATTGGTGATTCCAGCCTAAGTGGTCATTGCAAAAAAACCCCAGATTCCTGTACTGCTCTGAGAATACACTTCATCTTGAAGTAGAGATATATCAAGACACTTGTTTGCATTTTTCCTTCATCCACACTCCCTGGTCTTCGCCTGTGCATTTAAAACCCCAAAGCCTTCAGCAGAAGTATTCTCTCCCTCTGCCATGTTTGCACAGCATCTAGTGCAATGGCCACTATTCCTATCTAATTGCTGCAATAATCTGAGAAGCTGAACATGGGTCTTAGATTTGCAGGTATTGTCTGCATAGCAGTTTCAGCAGTCAGCAGATGATCAACATGTGTGTGACGCAATATACTTGGCACATCAATTTTAGAAGAAATAACCAGGGACTAAAGGTTGTCAGCTGTTTTAGAACATTAACTGAGAACTCCTTTGTGGAATAATTAACAGAATATAATTCAAATATTGGCTGAGAAACTCCAAAATGGAGGAGAAAAAAAAGAAAAAACAAACACAAACTTTGTTGATTCATATACTTCCCTAATATAAGTCTGTCATAGGAAACTGCTCAATCCAGCTGTGACCCACATAGGTTACATGCTTAGTTTCCTTTGTCCAGATCATTCATGAAATAGGGAAAATATTTGTGCATAATTGTGGCAGGTTGACCCTGGCTGGACGCCAGGTACCCACCAAAGCCGCTCTATCACTCCCCTCCTTGATTGTACAGGAGAGGGAGAATATAACAAAAGACTTGTGGATCGAGATAAGGACAGGGAGAGATCACTTAACCAATTACTGTC
>JAVKLA010000093.1:16709935-16750366 GCA_034782735.1 Sagittarius serpentarius | reverse complement strand
GGATGCATCTCATCAGGTCCCATGGACTTGTGCACCTTCAGGTTCCTTAGATGGTCTTGAACGTGATCTTCTCCTACAGTGGGCGGTTCTTCATTCTCCCAGTCCCTGCCTTTGCCTCCTGCGACTTGGATGGTGTGGCTGGAGCACTTTCTGGTGAAGACTGAGTCAAACAAGTAATTGAGTACCTCAGCCTTCTCCATGTCCCGGGTAACCAGGTCTCCAGTTTCCTTCTGGCAAGGGCCCACATTTTCCCTAGTCCTCCTTCTATCACCAACGTACCTGTAGAATTTTTCTTCTTGCCCTTGACACCCCTGGACAGATTTGATTCTATCAGGGCTTTCGCTTTCCTAACCTGGTCCCTGGCTGGTCAGAAAATTTCTCTATATTCCTCCCACGTTACCTGTCCTTGCTTCCACCTTCTGTAGGCTTCCTTTTTGTGTTTGAGTTTGTCCAGGAGCAGCTCGTTCAGCCACACGGACTTCCTGGTGTTTTTGCCTGACTTCGTCTTTGTTGGGATGCATCGCTCCTGAGCTTGGAGGACGTGATCCCTGAATATTAACCAGCTTTCTTGTGCCCCTCTTCCCTCCAGGGCTTTATCACATAGTACTCTACCAAGCAGATCCCTGAAGAGGCCGAAGTCTACTCTCCTGAAGTCCAGGTAGCAAGCTTGCTGTGCACCCTTCTTGCTGCCCTAACAATCTTGAACTCCACCATTTCATGGTCACTGCAGCCAAGGCTTCCCTTGAGCTTCACGTTCCCCACCCACCTCTCCTTGTTGGTGAGAATAAGGCTCAGGAAAGTACATCTCCTCATTGGCTTCTCTATCACTTGGAGAAGAAAGTTGTCATCAACGCATTCCAGGAACCTCCTGGATTGCTTATGCTCTGTTGTACTGTCCCTTCAACAGGTACCAGGGTGGCTGAATTCCTCTGTGAGGGCCAGGGCTTGTGAATGTGAGGTTGCTCCTATCTGTCTATAGAGGGCCTCATCCACTCAGTCTTCCTGGTTGGGCGGCCTGTAGCAGACCCTGACTGTAATGTCACCTGTCCCTGCCCTCCCTTTAATCCTGACCCATAAGCTCCTGGTCAGATGCTCCAGGCGGAGCTCGATGCACTCCAGCTGGTCATTGACATAGAGGGCAACGCCCCTCCTCATCTCTCCTGCCTGTCCTTCCTAAAGAGCCTGCACCCTTTCATTCCAACAGTCCAGTCATAGCAGCCATCCCACCTCTCTCTGTGATGCCAGTAAGATCATAGCCCTTCAGGCGTGTGCACGTCCCTAACTCCTCTTGTTCATTCCCCATGCTGTGTTTGCGTGCAAATATAGAGTCTGCCTCAAATAAACCAAGGACATAATCTTACAAGTATAACAATACATTTCAAGAATTCTCCTACTTTGCCACATAGACAAATTTACTACTTTTAAAACTGTAATCCTTTAGAAATTATCATCATCTTTATTAAATCAATTACTTTAAACTGCCAAAGTAGTTTAATGGTTAATTCTTCTTTTTTAATGTAATTAGCATGCTTACTCTTACTCAGTTACTTGAATTTAAATGATTCTGTTGTTGAATTTGTTTCCTTAACTTTGCACTTCCAGCCACACTTTAATTAGTTAAAACTTCATCCAGATATAAAGAGACAGTTATTGTGTGTTAATGAAATATCACTGGAAAGCACACTAATCAATAATTAATTTAATTAAGGTGTATATGAGACAATATTGCTATATAATTAACTGAAAACCACTTAACACATGCATATTTAAATTTTCATTAATAAGTTTGTTAAGAATTTTAGATCATGCTGTTTTATGGATTTACATGATATGTATAAAATAAAAGTGTTTGTCAAAGAGATTCCGAAATACACATTAAAAACAGTCCTGAATCATTTTGACAGTCATGTAGCAAATTTAGGCAATTGAAGCCATAACAAGAATGAGAGTGTGCCTTCTTGGAAATGACATAAAAATCTGCAGGAGATTTCTTTTAACCTTTGAGAGGCAGATATGTAAAAAACCACTATGAGATGAAGTCACATGTGAGAAAACATATTCTATACTTGAAAAATGTGCCTTAGAAAAGATTATGAATAATAGAAGTATTTTTGCAATTCCACAGCTAAAGCTGGATCATCCCACTAACATGCTGTTCAGGCACCCTGCTTATTAAGGACTATGTGCTATTAATATTGATGAAGTTATCTCATTTGCTCATTCTGAATTATTTTTTATGAAAATTTACCAATGAATCTGCTATTTAAAGGTGCTGTTAATTCAATATATTTGCTAAACTTTTAAATTCCAAATGAATAATACTCTTCATGTTTCCTGTATGTTCAAAATTCATAACAGTTTGTGTTATTAATGATTATTTGACCTAATAGTGACTATTAGTAGCAAAGTACTTCAAATCCATAAAGTTTTATAATTAAAAATACAATCTCTTCCTTGGATATCCCAATCATACTCTTATCTACCAGATGTTCAGCACAAAAGCTTGACTTTGTGGATGACTTTTAAAACTGGGGTACACATCTAACTCTCAGACTGAGTCTCTAAGTTAAAACTTCATTATTGTATATTAAAAATTGCTAATGAACAGTTTTACAAGGTTAAGTAATTGTCATGAAGAATAGTGGTGTTTTTCTTAGCGGAGTCTGACCATAGCAGATGGAAGATTGAGATGATGAATGTCTTCTACAAAGCACAGGCTCTATTTTGGATCCATGTCAAATTTTCAAGTTGAGTTAATGTGCATGTTTTCCCTCTCTAGGTGAAGCACATTGATAGCTGTCCTGTTGTTTTTATCAGGATACGTTCAGCAGTCTTGGGAGCATGCAGTCCTCCTCAAGCATAAATGAGAATGAAATTTTTTTCAACTTCTATGCAAAAAACATAGTAGGAAAGGATCTAGTCAGTTCAAGCTGGCGGTGATTTTTTCAGGCTATATGTCCTTTAAAGAAAGGTGGATGTGGAAGGCCAGTGTTTCCTACTGGAACAGATTACAGATATCAGCGCATTCGATCTGTTATTTCAGGGAGAGGGAGCATTTCTGAGTGAGAGGAGGCAGTATGTATTGTAAGATGTCTCACGTTTTTATTTCATTACTTTTACAATTTGTGCAAAGTGTGTTAGCTGGCAAGGCTACTGCACAAGCAAAGATCTTGACAGCTGCTGAAATTTTTAGTGGACTTTTTTTCTTCTACTGTATTCAAATTTGTATTCAAGTTTGTTTCTGTTTGTTGGGTTTTTCTTTTTTTTGTTGTTAGAAATTAAAAACTGTAGCCCAGTAAATACCGTGTTGGCATTGCTTTTTACAGGCCACGGGCTTCGTGTTAAGCTCACAACAGAGACCTTGGGACTTGTCAAGACCTCTCTGGACATATTTTGGCCTGCCCAGAGAATTGTTTTAGCTTGTAACAGCTTATCTAACAATTGGGTGATTATTTTTCTGATTTGTTTTAAATTTGGCCTAGCACAACACAATGGTTTTTAATTCTTATTATATTTTTGTAACTGATAGACAGCAATAGTAAGTAATTGTTCTATGTAGGATGTTCTATGTAGTCTATGACCCTATAGTAAAATGGAGCATGGGAGAATCTCCACTTCAATAGGAGGCTGAGCATAGCTGGAGAGCACAGGTACTGGCCTGGAACGGTGCCAGGGCTGTTAGTAACTCACCAGTTAGTTATCAGCAAAGGAATGCACCTTTGGGAAATGCAACCAATTTTAGGGCTAATAAAGGGAAAAAAGAACTACATAGTCGAGTAAATTTAGATGTGGTGTGAAGTTTGTAGCCAATGAAGAAAGAGAAAGTTATGAAAATATTTTAGGAAAAAATACCACCTCCATGTCAATCTTGGAATGAGGGGGAAAAAAATCATCAGTATCAACATCATGACCCTCACAGCAAAGAGGAAAAAGAAACATCTACCATCAACATCTTACTTCTATTGAAGAAGCTGGTAACATCAAAATCTTGCCAAAATACACCCTGCTGACATAAATCCTCAACGTCTATGGAAAAGCAAGTATGATAGCAGAGAAAGGGGTAGATATGGGGAGTATGTATAATAATTTCAACTGTATTATTAAGTTTTATTGTGTAATACTATTCTTTATTTTCTTTTTTCCCAATCCTTTTCTGTAATAGACTTGAGCTAACAGTAATTCTTTAATTATACTGTTATTATTTTAGCTACACAAACTATTAATTCCTGGCTTTATATGCAAAGTGAATTGCTTTTTTGCCCATAACAAGATTTTTGAGTGTAACAACTGAAAAAAAAAGGCTATATCAAACAGTGATAAAATAAAAACTCTTAATGTTGGTGATGTCTCCTACAAGATGGAATCTGGATGTCTTGTGCCTCACCCAGGCTCTCCAAACTTCCATGAGCCTTCATGGCAACAGGAGTGGAAATAGATTTACACTTGCACTGACCTGAGACTAAATATTTTGGCTCAGTTCCATGAGCTGCAATACTTCAATTTAGATCCATTTGAGCCAAATCTAATGATTCTATTGTAAATTTCAAGGGGTTTAGGTTTGTGTGTTTTGTTTTTTTTTATTTTGGTTCATAAACACTTGTAGGGCTTTTGACTAAAAAGGTCATGTTTCAATGGAAAATTACATTTCAGGGGAATCATTTCAGTAAAATCTTTTTTTACTTATTAAAAAAAAAATTGGCAGACAATACCCCACTCAGTTCTACTAAGAGTATAACATTCTTATATAAAACTAAACCATACTACAACATACACAACTAACACATACAGGTCCCTATCAGTAAACAAATGAACTGACATAGGTTTTAAAGAGTTATTTGGAAGTCACTTAAGTAGTTCTCCCAAGAATTAGAGTCCTGCTTTGTAAGGAAAGCATGCCACAGCATGTTAAATTTACAGTATCAGATTAGAGTAAAATGATTTCTTCCAATCATTTCTATCAATGCAGAATAAAGGTGATGTTTATTTTCATGCCTTACGGTTCATATCTTTTATCTCAAGAAGAGCTGCAAGTGTATGGTAAGAAATAAAAAAAAATTGACATCATGGGAGTTTAATATGAAATTTTAATGTTACCTGTGTGGTATTATGAAATAAGTGCATGCCACTCTTGTGCCATTTATTGTACAGGTGAGGTGCTTTTTTTAGCTGAGTTCAGGTATCACCTGTAAGAAGGGAGAGTTTTCAAAAGTTGTTACCTCTTTCTGAAAGAGGTGTTTAAGATGTAGGGAAAATTAATTGTCTTCAGTAGCTCTCTTTATATCTCAGTTTTGGAGGGAAACTTGACAACTAGCTTACAGTTGCTGGCTAATTTTAAATGGCTTATGTTAGGTGAGATGAATTTTCACCTATATTGCCTGAATATTCAGTATATGGTTGGAAGCAATTTAAGTTACTAACAACTGAGATTTTTTTTTTTTTAAAGTTATTTCATGTTGATACAATAGCTGGAAACAGCTTTAAAAACTACTCACCTTACTTCTCTGGCCAACTGCTGTGAATCTGTACATCCATTAAGTATATGATTAATTTTTTTACATGCTTAGAAATGCAGTTTTTTGGATTGGAGTCATAAGGCAATATTCTATATAAGCATTGATTAATAAGTGTTATAATATTCCAAAGGGATGCTATTTACATAGAGATGTCATATAGCCACATGCTTACACTGTGAAAAAATGTATAGACCTTTTTTACACCTAGTAAGAGGAAAGATTACAAGTTTTCTATTTCAAAATGGTGTATATTAATTCTACATTGTTTATACTGTATAGCTTATTTTTAAAAAAAGGTTGAGCAGTTTCTCCCCCAACTCCTCTCCACTTTGTTAAATCACAAGTTTCAAACACTGGTCAGTCCTTTTCCAGGAAGCTGTTAATCACAGTAGTAGATAAGACTGATTTCTAAATACATTTTCAGAATCTCAGATTCATATTCAGCTTTTAAATTAGAAGATACTAATCCTCCCTCAGCATCTAAACCTGTTATTTAAAGCAGGAAGTAATACTGCAAATTGCAGGATTGCAAGATTTTAACTTCACAGCTGAAATTGAAGAACTGACCCAGAGAGCTGCACCTGGCTGGTTTTCTGACCTCTATTCAAGCTCGTGTCAGCTCCTGTGAAGCCCAGGTGTGACCTCTCAGCATGGGACTATGAAGACTCCATTCAAAATTGAAAGCTTTCTCCGGCTGGCAGGTCTGCTGAGCGACTGAGCTCCCAGCCACAGCCATCTCCTGGCAAATGCAGAGACTCTGGTAAGCTCCCATCCATGGGGTTGGGGAAACCTTCCCAGGGCATTGCACTCCCAACTTGAAGAGTCCCAATAGCCTAGAACCAAGGTTGTCCTCGATATCAAATACTTGCTGCATTTTAAGAATGTAGGTCTTGTACTCAGCTCTTAAACTGCAACTTGTCTATTTTTAGGTCTGTATTCAGTTGTAATTGCATCTGTTTTACATACAGGTTGATTTTCCACTTGAAACACAGAGGGTTTCCCCTGCAGTGTGTCTCAACATGGTACAAATACTGCCTTGGTACAAAAAAAAAAAAGGTCTTCCTATCACCACAAAGACAGCAAGCTTTGAGCACTCATGGATCTACAACATTCTTCAACGAGAGAGGGAACCCAGATGTCACCTGAAATTCATCTAATAGCAATTCCAGGGTTCTGCCTGAGCTGAATACTTAACATGCCTGTCACCTTCTCAAAATCACATTTAGCACAGGGAAAAGGATGTATACGTGTGACTTCATTGCTCCAGGAAGACTAACACATTCAGAGAGGACTGGGCAGTTCCTTTTGGAAGTAGGAATGTGACAGATAGATGCAAGCTACCTCCTCCCAGAATCCCCAAATGCATGGTATGGTTCAGCCATTTCGGTACCCACAGGTTAGCATTCTTAAATCACTGAGCACAGAGGCTTGTTCCACTCTGTTTCAGTGACTTCGTCCACCAGCACACTTAAGCCTTGCTTTTTGGAGCCCTTGGCTTTTACAGCCAGTCAGTCAGTTATAAAAAACTGCAGAGGTCTCATTTCCTCTGTCAGGAGCTTAATGGAACCCTAACCTCATTATTCTGTGCAAAACGCAAGTTCACCCATAGTTGAAACCTCACTAATATTAGTATCTCAAGAACCACATTAAAAAAAAATAATTCTTACTCTTTTGCTAGGGAAATAACCCCCACAAGCTGTGATAATAAAGTAGACAGAAGGGAATTGTGTTGGCCCCAGCTGAAGGTGAAATAATAATAAAATATCTGCCACACAGAACAATTTATTTTAAAATTGTAAAAATAAAACCAAAGAAAACTCCACCCCCCACCCCCCTGGTAAGAATACAAAATATGTAATATGTCATGCATTCTTTACCCTATGTGTTTTGCTGTAGATCTTAGGGTTTTATGCAGATTCTTTACCTTGGGATCTAGTGTTGGGATAATATCTGTGGAGAGGCAATTTTTTTTCCATTCTTTCATTGCTGATGCTGGGCATGAAAACCTAACACTAGCATAACTTTGCTTCCATACCAAAGTAAACTAAATTTATTCTCTGAGGTAAAACAAGGCAGCAAATCTAGGGCAGCTTATTTTCATGCCTTGTAGCAACTGGAGTGACATACTGCTCTTGTTGACCCATGTCAGAAAAGACAGACTTTTGCACCAGTCTTAAGATCTATTTGTGTTTACTTGTTTCTCATGAAGCTCATATGGTATAACTCAAATGCTATAAAAATAGTGACTGGTTTCTTGTTCTTGCTGCCAAAGCAGCATCCCTGTTCATTTTCCTTTTTCAGGGCTTGATGGTCGACTTAGGCTCTGTTTCTAAATTGGTCCTCCTTTTGCTTCTCATCCCATGAACAGACTCCTCCTCTTTAAAGTATCATGCAGAAATGTGAAAAAAAAATGTTCAAGAGGGATGAAAACATTGCAAATCATTCTCATAATGTCACCGATTCTATTATTTTTATCTCTTTATATGATACATATTTTCTGGTGAAGAACTGTAACATACTGCATCATACACAGAGCCTCATAAGACCTTGGTAAGATTAACTTTTTTAATGCTCATTGACAAAACACAAAAGGGCTGTCCCAATCAGGCCAGCCCATTCGGTTAAAGCAAACAGACAAATGTCTTTTTGTAGCTCTAGCACATGAGAGCATGATGCGGCTAGGTCTGTCCAGACTCCCCATTAAAATTCACAGTTCATATTACATCCTGGGCATTTCTAAGATGACGGGTGTATTTCCCTTCCTGGTGCCAAAGCAGTATATCTTAACTGCTCTGTTGTGATACTGTTTATAGTAAAGGTAGTACCAAATATAAATTACTGCCCAGAAACAATTTAACTATAAGGGCTATGGGGAAAAGAAGAAAAAAAAATATTTAATTTTTTTGTTTTTCAAACCTAAGGATGGTGACACGACATTAGTCCAATTTACTGGGTATAAAACTAAATTAAGTCGATGCTTGAAGCTTTCCTTGAATATGCCTCAAATTCAGTTCATCTACCATTATTGAAAAGTATCACATTTAAGTCTTAATAATTCTTTACACTAGAGTGCTATTAATGTCATCATTATTATTATACTTCCCTATCTTCAATATATTATAGCTGTTAGAATTCAAGTACAAAAATCAATGGGAAATTTGCATTTGATATAAAATATTCTAATCTATCACAATTAATTTCCTTCCCTGAATTATGTTAATTATTCTTTTCCCCACCTGGGAAGAAACCCCTATTGCATTTTTTACTAGATTTAGATCTAAAGCTGGTTCCCTGGAGTGCAAATCTTTGATAAAAATTCCATACTTACTCTCTCTTTTCTTCTGTCTTTTGTACACAGAGCACAGTGAGAAATATTAAATGAAAGGTTTGGTTTGACCAACAGTTTTTGAATACAGGAGACATCTGGTCTTCCTTTAAGCAAAAAAAATACTCCCTCAGTTCTTGCCCATGGGCAATTAAGCTGTACATATGCAATTTCAAGATTAAAAGCAGCACTGAAAACCCACTCATGATTGACTGCTCAACAGTTTATACACATCTAAAGAAGGATCTTTGACATGCAGTTTTCTTTTAGTTATTTAAAAAATGAACTTACTTCCTTCTCTTCATAGCTTGAGGTGAACTTCTCATCCCCGAAAGTCCTAGAAACTCTTCTTTATTGAGAAATTATTTTAGATAAATGATCAGTTATTGTTTGAGGACCTACGCTCCTGTCAGTGAAAAACTGAATATTTGATTTATCATAAGAACAATTCCTTTAATCTGTTGATAATCAACATTATACTAATCATTGCTGGCTTTTCCAGACCTTTCCCCAAATGGTAAGAGTAACAGAGTTTGCATCAGTTACCACCATTTGCACTGTTTTATGTAAGTCTTAGTTATCTCTATTTTTTATTTTTCCCTGTGAATTTTGCTTAAGGAATCCCTCTTTCCACCCTGTTCCTCGCATCTGACTGATGGCATGGTCATTTCAGTTTAAAACACACTTCCAAATTCACTGAAATCTTTATGGCCAGCACTTCTTTCCTCTAGTTTTGATCACACAGATGAATCTCATACTGCATGGTCATGAACCCTGGCCAACCTGGGACCTTAAAAGAGGTATATGTACCAAAGTAAAGTGATCCATTGAAAATAACAGTTCAGCGCCAGGTCTGAAAGAATGGGGCTTTAACCTAAAGGTTTAGGCTGGTTATATATCCGCCTCCTTGCCCATTTTTAGCAGCTTATTTACTTGATTATAAGGTTACCACCACCAACAGAAAAGAGTTATTCATGCTGACATCTTCTCAAATCCTAAGTTTCTTCTAAATTGACAGACAGGAAATGTACATTATTTAATATTTTTTCCCACTGGCTTGCAGTTAGTATATGAAAACTTTCTAGTGTAATTTGTTAGTTCCCCCTTGTACACTGGAGCTGGGGAAATTTTATAAAAGACTGGTGAAATGTCGCCACATCTCACTTTAGAATTTGCTTTGCAGTTTGGCTGAGGTTATGAAGGCAAAATACAGGACAAAGTGGCTCTTTTGATTGCAGCCAAAAGATATGAGGAAAAATCTAGTTCTTTAAACATGTAGTTCTACTGGAATGTGTTTTCTTGACATTTTTGCTTTTGTAAAACTATCATTTACAGACAGTCACAAGTTCAGATGCTAGTTAACACAGGAACTGTTTTGGCAAAGAATATTCTGCTAGGTTCAAAGTGGCTGAGTGTTACAGCACATAAATAGTTTGGTTATTGAATACAGTCATTATATAGTTTTGTTTACTCCTCTGACCTCATTTAGTAGTTTTTTCCTTGGCAAGAGGCAGATAAATACAGAATAATTAATCTTCTTCTGGAATTCCTAGCAATTACATTTTTGAACATGGGAAATGATTGCTAGTAACCTACAGGGAACAGCTAGAAATTCCTGTGTACTTAATCCATACTTATGTACTTAGAAGGCAATATACTAGACAAATAACAAAAAAGCATGGCTTTCTATTAAGTGGTTTTCCGTGAGTATCCTTGCATGTATCTGAACTTCATTAAAATAAAAGACATTGGCAGCTTGATATAGTCCAAACAAACACTGTTGGGGTGGGTAAATGGTATAAGGACTGGAGATTTCATCCTTGTTTGAGTAAGTTTGCATAGAATGAAAGGAGGTTTTGGGACTCTGCTCCTTCTTGAGCAGAAGAGCCTCAGCCTCACACCCAGTGCAATGGTGTTTGCCCAGAGCTCCACGTGCTTGTGTTTGCAGCATGCTTAGCATGCTCGAGGTTATCCTTTGAGTGTTCAAATGGCAATAGACTATATTCCAACAGTACGCAGGAAAGAGCATAAGAAATGTGTAAGGTAAGCTGTGAAACATCAAAGTGATGGTGTGTTTCCAACTGTTTTGATAATGAGATTCAACTTTAAAATATATTAAAGGGCTGTGAAGAAGAGAAAAGGAACTCCAAGGCACAGCACACTAGCAGCGCTAGTACTGCCTTGCTCTTGTGCAGTTCTGAACAATTTTTAAAAAGATTTTACTGGCTGAAACAAACTTTTCATAGGCATGAAACTGGTTTGACAGTGAGGCTAGTAGTGAAGCTAGATAGTATAGAGCTAGTACTGCATCTAGTCATATGACTGTGGTAGCTCAGAACTGGCTTCATAATCATGCCCACAGTAACAGAACTGGTGAGGAAGATGTTCATTAGAGTTGGATTTCAGTTGACGACTTCGCTTTGAAAGATATTCACTAGATGTATGACTGGAAAATTGCAGCAGTTGAAGCTTTTGTGTTAAAAAATCTGAGACTTCAACTTTATTTGCAATCCATGTTTCAAAGCATACAACTGCTGCTAACAAATGAGATGTGGCTTATTTTTACATATTCATGCTTTCAATCATCTTTTTACTTCTGGGTGGAAATGAAAGATACTTGTGATTCTTTATTCCCAGGGGCATCAGAGTGGTTGTGAGAGAATGTGGTAACACTGGGGGAGGTGACCGAAGAGGTATTTTAATCCTAAAATAGGAGCATGAGTCTGGAGAGAGTAATGAACCACATTTCATTTGTGATGGAAAAGTACCTCTGGAGATAGCATACTCTGTCCCTGTTTCTTCTGTTGATACATAGTACATGTGACAAAGGGAAATGCAATTGCATTGGTGCTGGTATATCAGAGCATACTAATAATTTCTTAAGCAGGTGCAATGTAAATACTAATCAGCAAGATGATGGGGAAGACATGTTATCCTGGTCTAAAATCAGTGTTAACGATCCCTTTTTTATGTCAGTATGTTCATTTACAGTCAGTTTCTATATATGTATAATGTATGTATCATAAAAAATGTGGAAAATTTCTGCCTGTGGCTGAGTTGTTTAAAAAGAGCTAGCTAAGACCTCTGCATAGTCAAGGTTGATTTTCAATAGGTTTTGAAACTGTAGAAGTTCCAGAGAGCTGGAAGAATGCATATCAGTAGAAAGGGTGAAGAAGATGAAACGTACTGTCAGTCCCAACACTAATCCTGGGCAAAATAAGGTTTCTGTTGACATAGGACTTGATTAAATTAGAAGATTGTAGTGCAGATCAACAGGTTTTTATGAAAAACCTGAGAACAAAAGGGGTAACGTCTATAAAAGGATATTGAATGAGAAGACAGGCAAAATCTTCTCTGGATACTAATGCAGTGTTTCTGGAATATATGTGTGAACTTGATGTCAGTTAAGAAGAAAATAGAAAAACTGGAGAAGGTAAAAAATGCTAGACAAATGATTAAAGGATTAGAAAATATGCTTTATAGTAAAAGAGTCCATTTAGCTTGTAGGAACATGGCTAAAGGACTGTCTGATATAATTTTCAAGCATATCCACAGGAAAAAAGTTTGGAAGGAGTTGCAATGTTGCTGACTTTCTTAGAACTTCAGCTCTGATCAGAACAGATTTTCATGTGCAGACTAACTGCATAAGTATAATGAGAATCACTGAACATGAATTTTGACTGATTTTTTTTTTAAAAAAGGAGTAGTATTTACTCAGACAGCAATGGATATTTCATAGCGAAGAATTAGAATATTTTCCCAAATGTCTTAGTTCATTCAAAAATTAGTTTAGGGACATCTCAGAGAAGGGTCTGCAGTCAATGTGGGAATCAGGTAGCATCACCAGTATCCAGAAGATGTAAAGGTGTAAACTGAAACTGGCAATATGCACTGGCTCAGTCTGGAATTGCTATTGCTCTCATCTAAACCGAGAATGAAACTGGTTGTGCTTTGGAGTTCTTCTTCCCTTCTCATGACCTCATCATCCCACATTACTTGGATAGTGGATAAGTTGTTTCTTGAGTTTTCCACTAAATTTTGTTGTGCACAGTACATCCGTATATTAATGGTCTCGGGTGCAGCAAAAATTTGAAGTGTGTCTCTGTTTCCATACTACATACATGTGAACCAAACTCTGTGTGATCGATCATGCTCAATGCCTGTGCTTGGTTGTCCAAGCAGCGGCTGTTTTTGAATTGCCAATCGTATCTTGAAGAAACATGTCTTGTTCAGTTCAGAACCAGGTAGCTTATCTCACCTCTGAGACTGCACATCAACCTGAGGTCTGGAGTGAAATGACTTCAGCGCTATCAGATCAATTTGCTGTGAGCAGCCCACATCACAATACCAGCACACATAATTCAGCTGGCTTTGGCAGTTTGCTCAGGAGAGAGCTAGGCCTACATTTGCAGGAGCACTGAATTATTTCTTCTCTCTGGAGACGGAGAGTCAGAAAAGATCCCTTCAGGTCAGGGTTGAGGACTCAAAAGGAAAGCCAGCAGTGAGGCAGCTAAATTTTACTTCAATATGCCGGGCATTCAACACTTCTCAAGGCTAAAACAGTGAAGGTCAAGAGGCTGATCTTCTCAAAAACAGATGATCATAGAAACTGATGTGACACATCCAAAGGTTGCATGTGGCTTCCTGATTATACTCCTTAATAATTGCTTTCTCTTAGATTAGAGTCCTTTCCTTTCTTGGCAAAGAGTAGGATTTATTCTGTGAGTATCCAGAGATGTGGTTGATCCGCTCAAGAGTTTTGTTTTGGTTTTCCTTTTTAGACACAAATGTATTGCCCTTCACAAACTTATTTCATGACAAAGACATGCTCAACTATTTTTGACATTTAGCGTGCATGTAGCGATAGAGGTAATATATTGTTTTTCTTTATTACTGACAATCAGGTTTTACTTTCCTTTCTGTAGCAATAAAAAGTAGCTTCAGCAGTACATCTGTCAAAATATTTACCTCCTAGGCCACCAAATTTAATGTCAGTAGCTGCTTAGTATTTTAATTTCTGTGTTATCAATCCCGGAGGAAAGCAGATGACAGTAAGACAGTACATTATGCATCCTAAAAGTTACAGTAAAATAACTATTTTGATTTGGGGCATATCTTGGGGTCTCTCCTTAAATGCGTGCAAGTAATAAGTCACATTGACAGCAATCTTAATGCTTACAGGACTGATGTATCTAAGTGCTATGTTTCTTTAAGGTAAACACTGGTGTTAGTGCAGCACTTTTCAATGACTGCTTTTAATTTGAATCAGTTTGGTAGGTATTGACAGTTGTCAGGTGGATTGGTTTTGTTTGGTTTTTAACCCCAGGTGCCATGAGTTGCTCTCAGACTATAAATAGGCACAAAAAAGGGCCCTCAAAATCACTAACAATTGTCAATCTGTTAGTCAAGCTCTGTAGAGAGACTCAAGACTGAACAAGTTCAGAGAAACTAAACTTTTTTCTGTCTCCCTCCTTTTTTTCAGGTAAGCCTGAAAAGGCTGGTGAAGGGGAGCTTGTTTTGTAGGTTAGCTAAAACTCATTTGCTAGCACCATCCTCTTTACCCCCTACTGTGAACAAGAGGAGAGCTGCCTTTTTACGCTGGGGCATACTTAGTATTTTTCTGCAGCTTTAAATGTAATCAACATATGGGATATGTAGATGCAGGATGAGGGAGGAAGGATAAAAAAGAGATCACAGCTTTTTCAAATGCCAGAGATGTTGTATGAAGGAAGCATCACGGATGAGAGAGAATTATTTTGCTAAGCCCCCACCCCCTTCATGCCCCTGCTCTTGTTATCAGCTCTGAGGCAGAGAATATCTATTCTCCTTTCACTTACCCACATTCTCTCTGACACCTTTCACTTACCCACATACATTGCGTTCCCCTTGGAGTTTTTCATCTAGTTGTAAAAATGACACTTTCAGGGATATGACTGTAGAGGCTGAAACGTTGATTGCCTAGCATTAATCATTTCTGGAAATACCAGTCTTTAAAGATGCTAGTCCTCTGGTGCGCATATAATATGCATGGAGAGGGACAGACTGACAGAGTGTGTGGGACAGGGGAGGAAGAAACAGTACGTATTTCCTCTTGGCCATTTTGGCATTGATTTATCCTTTTGTGGTCACATTTTAAAAATATTGTTGACTTCTCCCTTCAGTTAATTAATTAAAGGAGTCCTCATTTGGTGGTGCTCTCTAGTGGTTTCATTAATATGTAATGAAATTTCCCCTTGTGCCTTTATTGTCAATGTTTGAAAGCACATCTGCAGGGAAGGCTTTATACCATCAGCCTGGAATCCCACTTCCCTCTCAGCTGCTTCTCTCCATATTGATGGCATACAGGATAAACAGAACAAGTTAATTTGTAATCTTAGATAGAAAATGATAGCTGCACTGTTTCTGTCATTGAGCACTCTGCCAGTTTAAACAGCTGATTAGTCAGCTTCTGTGGAATCGATCTGAATCAGTTCCACCTGCGTGCACCCACCAGGAGCCACTTTATTGTAAATCAATCATTCTGAAAACATCTCACAAAGGGGCCAGTCCTTACTAACAAGCCATCAATTTAACCTGTCTGTCTGGAGCACTCTAGAAATTAGAAGTGCAACAAACATTTATTCTAAAATTATGGAGAAGTTGTTTTTTTTTAAACCACAGCCTGTAAGTATTTGGTGCTGGTGGTGATTTTGTTACTTTTTTTTTTTTATTTTATTCATATGCATCCAGTCATTTTCAGGCATCCCAAAAGTGCGGGTGCTTTCTCATAGGAAAAAACAATAGGTTGGGAATTTTAACAACAATGGATGGAATGGATGGCCTTTATTACTAGAAGGCAACATTAACAGTAACTCAGAGACTTTATATCCTGCCCTTGTGCCCCTTGGGTGTTAAGATTGATCCCCAGAGTCAGAGAAGTTCTCCTTATTCTTTGACATGATGAATTGTTAAATTTTGCCTGTGCAGAGAGTGGGTCTTCCAGCTGGCTGTGGTTGGAGAAGCTGCCCCAGGGGGGAGATACAGATATATGGCTTGGTCTCCAAACTCTTCCTTTAAGACACTTCATACTGCCCTAAATAAAAGCGAGTGGAGAAGGTATATTCTACCTTATTTATTTATTTATTTATTTTTATTGGCCTGTCTGGGCATTTCACTTATGTCAACAAAAAAGCTGTGAGAATCATGTTTTCAGGTTGAGTGCTTTGTTTAGAGTCTCTGGAGTCTTTCTCATTCAGCTTGAGAAAAAAATATGGCAGCACTTAGTTTGCAAGGTGTAGTGCAAAATACTGCATACAAGTTATGCTCTGTAATTACATGTTGCCACATGATTGCATTGTCAACACTGCGTCTGATTACAAGGTAATTGCTTAGTTACTAGTTTTGATACGAAGCCTCTCAGAGACTTGCATATTAAACAAGTGTCCCACTCTTGGAAATACAGTCAAAATAAAAGTTTAGTGAGACTTCATGTGATTGTATGGAAGCTAATTTTACACTCAGATTATGCTGGGCCTGATCTAGCTCTGATTAAACTCAGCTGAAATCCTCTCATTTATTGTAGGATACTTTGGTGAGATATTTCCTATCAAACTGTGTATTCACAGCAAGTTTGGAGCTTCCACTTCTCCCTTTGGCAGGGTTTGAGTGTGAGGGGGTTTCATACATTTAATATAGCTGTACATCTCCTTGTCTTCCAGCCCACATGTGTGACTTCTGCAGTTAGTCTCGCTAACTAGCCTTACTTATTTTTAAAAAATTGATAAATATGAACAAGGAAACATTAGCTGGTAATCCATATTATCTTTTGACTCTTTGACTATACAGATACACCCCATCCCCCCAAAAAAGTACCATGTTACTATTAAGAACTGGGGTGTCAGGAATTTGGGCAACATGTCTCTTACAGGTACTTTGCTAACACCTGTTGTGTGTCAGTCAGATGTCACTGAGGGGACAGGCTGTGCCTGTAGATTAAAGCTGCAGAACATGGCAATGCTCCTTCCCTTTCCTGAGCACAAATCCTGCCTTTCCCTGCCCACTGGTCTCATGGAGCTTGGGAAGTCTCTTCCTTCTCCGTTGCAGAAATTCTCTTCGGCAATCTATTAGAAGGGAGATGAGTGAAAAGCTGTGCATCTGCCTTCCCCAAGCCTTGTCTCCCTCTGTCTTTTAGGCCACAGAAGGCAAAACATAAGAAAATGCAGTAATCATGTCCTTAGGTGTTGCACTCGGGATGTTCTGAAACCGTGGCAGGATTGATATTGCTTAAATTTGGAAGCTGTCCCAGAGCTCATTGGTTTCTAATCCAAGTCATCCAACAAGAGAAACTAGTTTGGCAGGTAAGTGAGCTGCTTCTGGGCTGACAAGGACAAGGTGGGGTGAGGATCCTCTTTCCTATACAGAAAGTTCCCATGTGACTTTTGTGTTGTTAGGGCTTTCTTACCTCTCTTTCTGGGCTGGCTTCTTTTAAGTGACACTCCTGCTCCTCAGCTGACTTCCAGTGCTGTTTTCAGGTAGAGCTGGTCCAGCTGTTTGCTGAGTCTGTAAAGGTGCTCTGTTTAAATTACTTCCTCTAGTATGACAAGCTTGTGCTACACAAGCAAGATGGCCAGCGTTTGGTCTTGTCAGTCAACTCACATTTTCACACAAGTAATATTTTTGTCAGTGTTGGCCGTGATTTCTATTTAATTCATTTTGTACTATCTGTTCATCAACAAAATCCCTGAGCTCATTTGTCATCATGATATTTATAATGACATGTTTTGAGCTGAGCATGAGTACCAAATAGAAACTGTGCAAGAATGCTTATGATTTCCTGGAAGGGGAATGATTTCAATCCAGAGATGGAAATATATAGGAAAAAAAATTCTCTTACACCTAATTAGGAAAATTATTGATTTCTATATGTGTATTACTTATTATCTGCCTACTTTCTTCATGGAATTATGCTGTATATCCTTACCCCGGTTCCACGGACCACCATCAGGGTGTGGATCTTTACTTCTACCTTGTCCTCCTGTGGCTGCTGAAAATTCCGCACGAGCCAGCAAACTATAGATGCAGTCAATGTATGTCTCCATGACCATAGTAGTGGATTTCACCACCTTTGAATCATGAAAATCTGGATATTCCATCAGCATTGCCCAGAAGATTGTACTATCTGGTGAAGCAAATATACTTACAGAAAATGTAAGTTAAATCATATATGCACCATAATGATTTTAAATTAAAAAAAAAACAACCATACTTACAAATAATAGAAACTTCTCATTACCGGAAGGATGACATTTGTTTAAATACCTGATTATGCTACCCTGATTCTTTGTGAAAAAGTCTTCAGAGGAAAAGTCTGAGAATTGAAATCAGTAGTTCTACTGGGTACTAAAAATCGTAACTTAACTATAGAGGCACTGATGTTCTGGCTCCTGAGATGATACCGTGTTATAGACACATGGTCTGTGACTAGGGCTCCCAGGATCTACAACAGTAGAAATAATAACACATTATTACCTTTGACTAAGTTTGTTTTTTCAGCTTACAAAAGTAATACTGCCAATAATCTTCCCAAATTTTGTGCTTTCTCTCTCTAATACAGTTGCCTACTCTCTAGCATCGAGTTCTGTGTCCTGTCTGTGCAGGAGCATATGGCTTTAAGTACCAATTTGGTTTATTACTGCTATTTTAATATGACAATCCTGATGATTTTTACAGTGTGTACTCCATTGATCCTCACCATAGACCCTTGATGATCATCATGAAAGCTCTCTCTTGGAGATGCAGGGAAGAAGGAGATGTTACAAGGCAAGGACTTGTCTGCTTGTAGTAATCCCAGGGTAAAGGAAATAGGAAAAAATAACTGGGACAGTTATACAGCTCAAACTTGGTACAGCGGAAACATATGCAAAGCAATTTTAAGCAGTGCAATTCTGATTTTGAAAGTGCAGTACAGGTTAAAGAAAGCTAAACTGTGTACATAAGTATGGGCTAAATAAGGTGATGGCATAAGGTGATGTATTAATGAAACCCTGACACAGACTAGTTTGTCCAGCTCTGGTATCCTACTGTTCTTCTTATGAGATGAGAATGTATCAATGGGCCGTTACTGGTAGTTCTGCAAATTATCTTTGGCATGTTGTGTGAGTTATGTATGTTATGTATGAGTGACTGCAGGGTGCTTATAAGGATCTTGTTTCTCTTTGTGCTTTTTACAATAAAGCAAATGCTTAAATGAACAATGCATTTCCATATCTCTTTCCTGAGTTATTTTTGGCTAATTAGGACTTCTTTCCTCTCTGTCCTTTATTTGTTGGTGTTGAGTGCTTTGCACTACTTTGTAACTGTTAGTGTATTTTTTACTACTGTCTTGCTGCTAGTTAGCAAGAAAGTTATGCATTGATATTATTGGACTGAATGCTCAGGGGGTACAACATGAGGGTACAAATATAAATTTTTTTGTCAATGACAGCAATTTCTAGAATGTTTAAACTGGAAGATGAAGATGAGGAAAAGTGCAAACATGGTTACTTTCAGAGTATTAATTTCATTATCACGGGACACTGAGTTATCATAAACTGCAGTTGTAACGGCCACATTATACTGATATTAAATTGTAAATGCAACAGTTGAAAATATAACGAAAATTACAATTACTATGTGATGAAAAAATATTTTAAGAGAAAGCAAGGTCATTAGGTTATTGAGGGAGATTGCTGGTATCTGTAGGCATTTAGCTCATAGTACCTACTTCTGCAAATCTGATTTGCAAAACCTCTCTGGGGACTCTAGTCTGACCCTAGTGGCTGTCTCACTGGTGGTGTTTCGGAGCATTTCAGGATGAAATGGGACAACTGAACACAGTGTAATATGCAGAGCCATCTATCTTCCCCTCCCCATCAAATAGCTGATGCATTATGGATTTTTTTTCATGCTTTTGATCAGGAAACAAGTAAGGACGTGACTAACAAAGAATAATGTGTGTGGTGGGGCAGTGTGGTTTTATTGAGATAACAAGTTGCATTTTCTTTGGGACCCTGGTATGCAAGATCCCACCGCGGGATGTGCACGCTGGCAGTCTGCGAGACTGTGCAGATCTCTCCTGAGATGTCAGAGTTCCCTGGCATGAGATGTTGACTTCCCTAATATAAAGCAAAGCCCTGGGCACATCTGCCATTCCAACAGCTGCCAGATTCTGAAAGAGCTGCATTAACCAAAATAAAAAAAATCTCTGAAGTGCAAGGAGTTACATTGCAGGTACAGTGAAAGTTATTAGCTTGATGATAGCTTGTGCACAAGGGATCAAAGGGCTGAAAAATGAAAACAGCTCCATCTGTTCTTGCCAAAAGGAACCAAAGTAGAAAATCACAAATTTCTTACTGTATTTAGTATGCAAGGTGTATGTTCCTTTGGTTGGCTTGCTTAGGTTTCCAAAATAAAAAAGACACTTTAGTAAAACAGTGCAAAACTGCCATAATTTTAATCCATACTTCATATTTTTTTGTAGTCCATCGTGGTTAGAACACTTTCTGTTGCAGCTCTCCCACACTCTAACTGCGTATGTAATATAGCATTGAAAGTGGCTCCATTATATGCCATTTGGGGCTTCATATTTATTATTTTGTAGCATCAATTATGCTCAGTTTGCAAGCAAAATAAACTATATTTATTTTAAATGCCAATTCTGCAAAATCAACTTGGGAACTGGGAATAACAGTTCCTTTTTGGAACAGTATTTTGACCCTGGCAATAAAAGTTGAGAATTGGCAGAAATTTCCATAGCTCAGTTGAAGCAGTTCTCTGGTCCAAAGTCTAAATAGAAAACATATTTCAAAATAGTACGGATTATGTGTGAACTAAAAAGGATGGTGCTCCAGTCACTATAGTAGTTCAGAGCAAGTTGAGCTACAATAATAAAAAGTGCTAAAATGTATTTGTATCAGTCAAGTGAGCAGATCTAATTTAGAATACATGTGCAAGAAGAGATGGGCAAATTCTGTTCTGTTGCTTTGGTTTAAGTCTTTTATTATTCCATTGACTTAAACTGAATTTCTGTGGATTTAGCCACTGTAACTGTGATCACATTCAAGTCTGTGAAGTAAAACCCAGCATTGATGTGAATGATGATCTAAATTACACTACCTGATCATTTATGATGTCTTTTTTGATCAACCAACACTTGATGAACTTCTTATCAACATTATACACATCCTGACACATTTTGACCCAGACTAGTCTAGCACATGTGGCCATTTTTTCCAGGCTGTATTTTAACGAATTTAACTTCAAGGCCCCTTCAACCTCCTTTTTGCACTGTACTCTAACAGTGTTGTGTGGTTTAACAGAATTTGAACTGAAGCA
The DNA here is from genome assembly GCA_034782735.1 of Sagittarius serpentarius. Taxonomy (NCBI): domain Eukaryota; kingdom Metazoa; phylum Chordata; class Aves; order Accipitriformes; family Sagittariidae; genus Sagittarius; species Sagittarius serpentarius. The sequence continues at coordinate 16,729,177 of JAVKLA010000093.1, read as the reverse complement.
ATGAGAATTAAAGAAGATAGGATAAAGATGACAGGATAGGGAATAAGATAAAAAGACTGTGAAATCTGTTTAATTTTAAAAAGTCACCAAATGGTGTCTTTAGAAGCTCTTCCATCATATCTTTGCTTATATTAGAAATCCGAATGTAATATTTATCTCTGATGGAGACCTTCCTTGAAGCACTTTGATTTGCTTATCTGAGAAGAGCTTGTTTTTTCTCAGGTCTCAGCCAGTAGTTTTTTTGGATAAGACGGACTGCTCGCTGAATTAAAAAGCAGAGAAACAGAACTGATCTTGGGAAGATTTGTATTTCTGTTATTTACTGATATGATATTATTATTGGACTAAATGCAGAGCTATGTGTAAAGAGGAATAACTCTCTGCTTAGGTAACCAGTCCAACATAGTGCTCTACAAAAGACTACTCTATTAATTACAAAATATATTGGTCTCACTAGCAAGAGCAACAAGACTGATCAATCCTCCTCAGCAATGAAAAAATCAGACAGTCTAAAATGCTAGTATGACAACAATGTATATTTTGGGACCTAAGAAGTGCAATGACAATAACAATAAAAATCCCCATTTATGGGGCACTTTATCAAACAAACATCTCAAGGCACCACACAATAAAAACATAAGAAAATGAAATCAAACAGAGCTGTGGGATTGATTGAAGGGAAATCATTGATCCTTATTCCTAAAAGCATAATGAAAAAAACCCTTCATCTCTTGAGGTCCAGCATAAAAGTTAGAAACCTGCTTCGGAGACCTAGTACTAATATCCTGGAGATAATTTCTTTTCTTGCTGTTTCTATATTTGTTCTGGCATGGCACAGAATAGGGTGTCTGAAACAGTAGATTTAGATCTACTGATTTAGAGAGTATGGTTACCACCTTCTAATCCAAAAGGTTAATCATGATTATAGAAATAATGTCTTAAATTCGAGGAATAGTGCAAGAATTTAGCTCAGATAATTTCTGATCCTTTAGCTATTTTCTCTCCTTTTTTGACGTGCTGACTTCTGTCTTTGCTTCAGATTCATGCAGGTGGCTTTAGCATATGACTATACCAAGTCACAAAACAGTTCTGTCCATTTTCCTGCCTTCCCTTTCCCAAGTTCCTGTCTGTTGATACCACTATTCCTGTCCTGCATCCAACTGCATGGTGCAAGTATGTCTGTAAACCCAAGTACAAACCTTTTTGTCCATTCTTCATAGACGAGAGTAGGCACACCAGAGATTGTGTCAGTTTTCCTCTTGGCAGATATGCTAGGTGAAGACACTTAAATATAGAAAATATCACTAATGACTCATTCCACTGCCCACCAGCATAGGATTTGGGAGGAAAAAAGTTCTATTAGTCATTCCTGTAAATTTCTTATCATTTAGTGATGTACACATTCATCAACGGGCCTTTCAAAGGTGAAGAAGAGAGTAATATATGGAAACCAGAGTTTTGCTGATGCTTTATGTTTCAGTGTTATAAGCAAATTTCATCAGCTAAAAAACATAAAGCAAAAATATACACAAAGTTTTCATGCAGTCATATTCTGAATAGAGAGGGAAATAATATATATTTACAAGGCTGGTAAACTTCTTCAGCCAGGCTCTAAGTAGGTATACTTAACATTTGAAAAAACTTTCTATGGAATGTAGTTTTCCCCTTCAAATATCAATTTCCATAATTTGATGGAGACCTATCTTCAAAAATTATTTACTATAATACTGTGGGCCAAGCTGTGGAATAAAAGTCTGTCAGTGATGATTCTAATTTGAGTAGTTCTTCCTGCCCAGAAAAGTTGAAAGATTCTTTCCAGAACACTTAAAAGAACACTAGGCAGCTTTGCGTTTTGGAAAGGAAAAGCTGTTATCAGCAGGCTTTTTTCCTTTGCTTGGGGACTTGGTGGATTTTTGGGGGAGGGGGAGATGTTTGGTTTTGGGGGCTTTGTTGTTGTTGTTGTTCCTTAAAAGCCTTTGAGGATTTTTTAATCAAGGGGTCTTTTTCCTGACAAAATCTTGAATTTTGAAGCCACAGCTACTCACATATGCTAGCTGTTTATGCTTACATTTATGGATACCCCCTCATAAATCCAAAGGGATAATAACAATGATAATGACATAATAATAACTGCAATTTTTTTATTTTTAATTTTCAGTTAGTTGTGACTTTAAAGTTCAAAGCTTATGCAAGTAAGCTAACAGCAGTCTACCACCAGTAGTGCTACAAGATGATATTGCTATTGGAGGACTCCTATGGGTTCCCTGCTGTTATTGCTAGCAAGTATATGCCAACATCTGTTGTGAGAAAGAACCTTGAATGGAGTTCATTGTAATTATTTTATTCGGAGTGTGAAGTCATGAATAATGAGTCTTCACTGAATACAGAATATGATATTTTTTTTCACATTTCCAAATGTGTAATTCTTTGCACTGGTTTTACTGGTTCCCTTGATAAGGAAATACTAGAGCCATAAGGTCCTGAAAAGTGGGTCAGAACCAATAACTGATACTTCTGAGTGTAAGTTAATATTTACTTTATTGCCTCTGGTGTCTAGGAGGAGCAGTTCTGTATTCAGAAAGCAAATGCAGTTTCTGGACATCTAAGTCTGTCCCATTTAAGCTGAGTGGACACTGTCTCACCAGGAGCTGATGCAGTGGGAGCTCCAACCATATCCTCTATCCATGGCTTAGAACTCTGAAGCAGATATGCTGTAAGGAAAAGAGCTAGAATGAAGCTCTGTTGAGTAGTATCTCCAGAATGGCAGTAGGAACTGTTACAGGGCTTCATGCAATAGCAAATTGAGACCAGTAAGAAAATAGACACTGACAGCTGAATTCATTCCAGTTTTTAAATTTTACAAGAAACATATATGGAGTCCCTTGGCAATGACCCTGGAGGACCTCCATCTTCCTTTCAGGCAACCAAGAGCATGTTTCCTTGACAGGTAGCAACTGCTGGAAGAGAAATTAAAGCTTTCTTGGCTCAAAGCCTGTGATTCATGAACTTCAGTCCCATGAAACACAAAGAATCGGCCAGACAAAATTGGCAGGACACTGAGTCCAGAGACTGCCACAGATTTTCTGCTGGATTCTATGGGTCCTGGTCACACAAAATCAGCCAAACGAAAACTGAATCAAGCGCTTCCTGAGGCTGAAGGTCAGCAGATGTGGCTTTACATCTCATCTGTGATACCAGTGCAGCTGGAGAAGCCTGTATGCTAACCAACTGCTACAAACTTCCTCTGTGCCTATCTCTCAGATGTAGCATGGGTTGGCAGCCTATGACCACCAACCTTTCAAATGGTTCCGGTGGCTATCTCAACCCTGAACTGATTGATGAAGAAGCTGTGGGAGTCTTTGCCAGTTCTTTAACAAAAAAAAAAAAAAAAGGCAACCCTCATTTCCATGCTCAGTGGGATGTCTATGTCAACTATCAGGTGCAATGAATAAGTAATAAGCTCAACAGAGCTTTCCATTAATACCCTTTTCCTCAGGTTCAGCACCCATTGACATTTCTCCCATGTTTGCCTGAACAATCTGTTACCCTCAGTCATCTTTATTTGTATGAAGCCAGACACTGCATAGAAAAGATGCTGGGTGAACAAAGACATCTGTAAAGTCATCACCATTGACAAGTTTCCAGTCCAAAGTGCATTAACTCTGTTCTGTCTGAGCAGTACAGTTCAATCCTAGAAACTGTTCACCAGAAACAGAAGACAGCTCACTATCCAGGCAAAGAGTGCTTATGTCAGGTGGCAGTCTAGAAAAAGAAGCTGGTGACCTGTGCATGGAGGACATTCTTTTGTTCAACAATGTAAAGCAAACATTGATACCGAAAAGCCTATGAATAAATTTGACTTCTCCAAATTTGAAAATAAATTTCAATTCTGAAGATATTAGAGGCATTTGCAAATCTGTTTTACTAAAGGTAATGAACAAATATGCTTTTTTCCTCATCAAGCCAGCTTAATCTCTAAACTATTAATTTTAAAAACTTTATTTTTTACTTAAAGCATATTGTAAAATACTATTGCTTATGGCTTCAGACAAGTTTGTAATAAGCTTCTGTAAAAAAGCGGTTGAATTTTATCTAATTCAAAGTCAATGGAAAACCAGAAAGTAACAGATTCCTGAATGTATTTTGCAGCAGTCCCAAACATTCATTGAATTCATTAAGCATTTATTAACATTCATTAAATACCCTTGCTGGAATATTAGTCACCATCAAGAAGTACTATGCTGACTGTGTGTACTGATAGTTGGAAATTTTACCTCTAGATAGATTATAGAGATTACAATAGGTTTTCCTTACTTGTCGGATCCAAATACACTGATATGAACAAACTTCTATTAACTTCAGTAAACTGTTAAAGGAAATTGCGCTTCAGATCTCTGGGACCGTTCTGTAGTTCTGCATCACTGCAAAAGTTTCATGGAGGTTTGTTTAGGCTAACTGATAGGGCATACTCAGGACAGTAGCAAGTGTAATGTGAAAGGGTGCTCTCGGGTTCTTGTTGAGGCACTATGATCGTGAGGGAACGGATCTTGGTCCACCTGGATATCTTCTTTGGCTTAGTAATGGTGAATCCAGAATACTGACAAGCAACAGCCAGACTGCATAGGCATAAGATATCAGCTATTTTAGAGGTGATGATTTGCTTTTTTCTAATTTGCACTTCAAAAAAGCAATTCTTTATTGAGGAAAATCTTACATAATAAAATTCAGTTTGACAAAATTCAGCCTGGGGCAGTACCGCTGCTCTAAACTTTCAGTCCTACTTTACATTCTTTCCTTATATGTCTACAATTAATATACCTTCTTCTGGCTCCCAGGTTATCACCCTGTAGGACCATCAGGAAAAAAAAAAAACCCAAACATTTTTACCCCATTGGGTTTTATGGAGTTATGCAGACATGCAGTGTTTCTTCTTGCAGTCATTCATATCCTGCCATGGTAGTCATACTGACCTGATCATTGGAGAAAACACCAAAAATTCTCTCTCCCTCCAGAAACCAGAATAATTAACAGATCTGAAATTGTTCAGATTTAGTGATGAGACTGTTGGAGACCTTTTTGTTTTGGGCTTGAAATAGAGCACGTGCTACACAGTACATGCAATGGCTTAATCACGAGTCCTTTCCATTAATGACAGCTTAAATATGAAAGAGTCAAGGACTTTCTGCCCCAAAAGAGGGAGCTGTCACATGTACAGTTTGAAAGGCAGAGGTCCTTTAATGACTGATTTTAATTAAAAAAAGACTTCTACTTGCAACTTTATTAATGTTCTCTTTTAACACACCTCCTTTTGCAGTATAAGATCTTTTTAATGACAATGAAACATATAGGCAATGTTTATGATCTGATTTAATGCCATTTTAAAATGAGAAAGTTATTAAAACATGAATCACATTGCAGCTAATAAAAATGAGAGGAATCACAGGAGCAAAGGCCCAGTTGGAAAGCTGTGGCTCTTTAATGCAGAAATATTTATTGTGTGATGCTATTAAATGAATCACAGGGACTAATCTTTTAGTTCTTTACCAAGGCCTATATGGGAGGAGTGAGATTCAGACTAGATGCACGGAACTCTGCATTTGCATTTAAGTCTTACATAAAAACTGTATCAAAATGTTTCATGGAATTGAATACAATTCAACAAATTGACTACAACGCAGTGAATGAGTTGCAAATTAGTAAATTGCCATTTGCTTATACAGTTGATAGAACATTTAAACAGAGTATATCTAAGCAGTAGGTGCTGTGGAATGTGGCACACCTGTGAGGGCAGCCACCCCTTGTTTAGGGTCTGAAAGCCATGGGGACAGACTCTGGGGCATGTGAGTGGAGCAAGGAGGAGAGAGGAAGGGGAAGCTGAAGTAGCTAAGAGTCCTTTGAACTAACTCTCATCATTTTTGTAGCTTTAGTTAATACCAGGAGGTGTCACCATTGGCACCAGTATAGAAGAACCAATACGGGGAAAGAAGGAGGGGTGTGCACCAAGAGGGAAAAGATTTTATTTATTTATTTTTTATGCATAGGTCCATCAAAACCTGGCAGCCTGCAGTGATGGGAAAGACACATAATGTGATAAAGCTTGGTAAACGGCATGTGTGATTGAACAAACCAATGAAGAGATAACATTTGAAAGCTTTACAGCTTGGAAAGCTGTTAGCAAGCTGGTGTCCCCTTCATCATTTTTAATTTTACTTTTACTGCCCTTCATTTGCTTTGACGGGTTGATGTTGCCATGGTGCAGTTGAAATTCTCATAAAAGTGCTGTTACCCTTTCAAGATGGCTATTTTTTCCTAGGGTTTATACCACATTTTATAGTTATGTCAGAAGGTTTACTTGGTTTATGAATTCTCCAAGCTCTGAGACTACTCTAAAAACTCTGTGTTGCCGTTCAGCTTTTGCCTTTTAATTTGTGAGATTTAACAACCACTACATCAGTGTGTTATATCCCTACATAATTAGAAAACTCATTTTAAATGTATCCTTTTGTAAAGGGAAAATAAAATTTCAGCTTGTCCCTCACCTCTTTGATCTATAGTTTCTTTAAAAAAAAAAGGGGGGGGGCATTTTTTTCTGTCTAAAGCTATGTGGTTCCTTTTTATACTAATACCCCAGCTTTTAAATGATTTATCTCATGTAGGAAAATAATTTTAAAAGGTCTTTCTACTCCCTATGAAATACCATACCCAGTGTTCATACAGATACTCTCATGCTTGCAGTGGAAGTTGATTCACGTCAGATGTGAATTGGTCCCATGGCGCTTTTGCAATCACAATTAATTTCCCCTTTGCTTGCTCTGTAGCAATTCAGGGTAAGGATCTATGGAGTGAAACTCTTGTCAGTGGTGTTGTGAGTTAAACTTTTTGCAAGATGTTTTTTAAAATGAACGTATACATTTTAATAAACCTGAAAGCCTGTTACTCATTAAGGACTGTTCTACCTGACACCTGCTCAGAGTGAACAACAGACCAACTTCACAACTTGAGCAGAACTTTGGGTGGGAGAGGATGGAAAGGGCAAGAAGAAACTTTTCTAGACTTTACATTAAAGTCTAGAAAAATTGTTCAGGAAAGATATGCCCTGTAAGAGCAGGTGGTGAGATTCATTCATTAATTACCGTTTCTGTTATTGTTTTGGAAGAAAAAGTGAATTCAGTAAGTGCACTGTATCTGGCTTTCATAGCAATACAGGTGCTAAAGGAAGGAAGGAATGTTTCAGACACAACTCTATTGAATTGGTATTTATTGCTTTCAATGGAATTAGAAGCAAAAATTAGAAGCTCTGATTTTACTATCTCTTCCCAAAAGGTTTCCTGTAAGGCTGTGGGAAAGATATTAAGCAGTGTCATTAAAGGCAGCACAAACTAATCCAGAGATGAATGCAAGTTACACCTGGACTTAACTTCTGAATAATCAAAATTTTCAACCTGCTCAGACCTGGGTTGGTCCAATTTCTGGCACTAACATAAAACTGAATGAGCAAACAATGTTTAAATGTCGAGTAAGAGTCAACAAGCAAACAGCGTAAGACCCAGAATTGGTGTCTTACTACTACAGGTAGTATCCAATACATCAATTCTTGTAAGTACCTTGCTGGAACAATGTGTTGAAGAGTAACAATTAGACATAATTTCAAGATGCTTTGTGGAAAAACTAAATAAAATCTCAGATATCTACACCTCAGGAGACCTACACTGTATAATGTGTGGTCCAGCTCTAACAGGAACAGCTATTATTAGTGCCTTTCACAGCTTTGCTTTTATTTCCTTCCACTTACCTATTTTACACTATAGTGTACTGACCAGTACTGTCATATATATATTTGTGCATAGCACAAGGACTGTTTGCTCACATATGACTGAGTTATATTCTCTGAGCAACAGAACTGCTCACCTAGTTTTTCTGAATTTATTATGCACTGAAGTAGTTTCCCCCAAAATTGAATGTTACATTTTAAACCCTGGAATTTAGAAGAAAGCTTGTCTTTGAAAAACAGAAGATTAGAAGATTACATCTAGGTATATCAGTCGTCCAGCTATAGATTTGATCAGGTCATCTGAATAAGGAACCTACATTTGCTTCTGTTTGCACTCGTAATTTAGGGAGGAGTGAAAGGGAAGTGAAAAACAAATGTTCTTGATTCAAAGGTATTATTACATCATGAAGTAGGGTTTTTTTCCTCCTAAGTTAATAGGCTTATTCCCATCACCCTTGCCAGAGTCCCATGCAGCTCTATATTGTTATTTTATTTTAGCTGAATGACAGTTTAAATGTCATTATAATAATGATCTATCCTTAAAATGGTAACATTTTGTTTTGGTCTCTTGTTAAATACTTTCCTCCTTAATTGCCTTTTCATTCAGCCAGAAGACTTATAGTGGCAACACAAGCACAGCTGAAAAAGAATTCATTGTATCAGTCACACTCTCATAATGGAGCACCTTAATAAGAGCAAGTTCTGTACTTCCTGAAGGCATAAGATAAATTAGGTTCATAGTCCATTATTTGAACAAGAGTATCTGACTTATGGCAAATCTATCTGAAAGAGTATTGTAGAATTGTGTTTTATCTTTAAGAAATGTGTTTTCTAAAAGTAAGATATTTACTTCTGTTGCAGTAAAGGATTTAAACAGAAGAATTTCTCTCTAATGTTTGTTGAATCATACTAGAATGATGCGGTAGAACAGAGCCATACATCAAACAACCAATGTGAAAAACTTAAAGTTGTATTTTATTTCAGGAGGGAAGGCTGAGCACAGAATGCCCAATGGTTTTGCCAAGAGCACACTCTCTCTTGCTTATTTACCAAGCTATATATACAATGAAGAAGGTGACAGCACTCTTAAACTTTTTCTACTGCTGAAATTTACAGATGTGCACATTTACTTTTTCTTTTTGCAAAGAACATCACAACGGCAGTGCTGGAGACTGCATTTCTCTAGCTCTGTAGAACAGCTATAATTTCAACAAAAGCAAGGAATTTTTTCGTTTGTTTTTTTTTTTTTTTTTTTTTTTTTCTGTAGATGCCCTATCAGTTTGTCCTCTTTGTCAAGTAGAGAGCTGAGAATGGGTGAAAAGAGAACCCTGGCTTTCTTCCCAAGCCTGTTTTGGGGGGCTTTTCCTTGCTGTGTACTAACAACTAACAAGTACCACAGGTAGTGTTTACTCTGGTGGCTATTTTCTTCTTCCTTAAGCATTGAACTGATGCTAAGAACTAATTTTTTGGGTGCCTGTCAGGTATCATCAGAAAACCACCGGGTTTTAGTATGACCTGGAAGGGATTCAGACTTACAGTTTAACATCTGAGAAATACTATAATGCACTTAAATTTCCTGTACAAGTCCCTTTGGTTTTGGCTCAAATACCAGAGTCAGATTCAATCTTCTCATGTAAACACTTGCTCCTAATCTTTACCAGAAGTGTCAAGAGGTCAGCCAATCCTTTCTTGATATTTCTTGATCCATGACTAGGATACAGATAAGATTTGAGGCAATCGGTTACTCTTCATACAAAGTTTCTTAAGGTATAAATAGAAAGGAGGCTTACTGTGATTTTTGATCCTGTCTTACCAACCCCTTCATTCAACTGCCTCAGTGTCCTTGGTTGACATTTTGAACTCCTACTCCTGGAGCAGAGCTATTTCACTTAGAATAAATAGATGAGGTGTCAGGTAAAAAAAATGTGTTTATAGTAAGGACAGAGCTCTCTATTCTAGCTATGTTATCTACTACTGTAATTCTGTGTACAGTTTTACTTTCTAAATACTAAGCCAATGAATTGTGCTCAATTACTCATGGTCTCCTTGGCCCTAGTGAGAAGGCATTCTGTAAACTGACTGCCAAGTCAGTGTGGTAAAGTGGAGGCTTAGGAACAAAAGCAAGGTGAGTCTGTAAACCCTGGCTGCAAATGGGTCTACCAGAAGTAGGGTTTCATAACCATCACACTTCTCCCTGTCATGGATACAGGGTGTCTACCTAACCAGGTGGAGATAATGGACCACATAAATCCTTCTGGTAAAGCAGCTTTGATTCAGAGTAGTGGATATGTGATGTTGTAGGCACTTACAGTGATTATGGGAAAATCTGCAATAGAAATTATATATGTGGAAGTAGGGAGCAGGAAGACTGAGAAAACCCTTACAGCTGCCTCTCCCAGCCATTAAGAGTCCATAGCTATTGGGTGCCTTTCTCCTCGTTCCCTCTTGAATAAGGAAACAAAGTTCAGCTCTTTCCTAAATACTGGGCCAGATGCTGTGCTGCTATCACACCTGCAACATTATGCTCTGTTTCCTTTGAGCTGCAGACACAGACTTCTGGCCTAAGGATCTGTAAGTGAAACTAGGAGGTCTGTGCATCCGTGTATAATTATTGCTGTTGTTGCAAGACATCTGACATTTAAAACTTAAGTTTATGAAGCCACTTTGGAAACAGATTTCCTGACTTGTGAGAATAATTAACTCCTTCCCTTCTTGAGACTTTTGATTTGCATGTGGCACTTCTGCCTTCAGTGTTCCTCTATGCTTTGAGTGCCCTCTGGGTCAGTCTGGCTGTCTTCTGTGTGCTTTCCACTGATTCAGGACAGCAATAACCAGCTAACACATCCCCTTCTGGGCGCTGGTGCTTCAACACACAGGACTCTTCTGTAACTTGGGTTTGTGGTAAGTTCATCTTTCTGGCTTCTAAAAATATATTTTTACCAACCAAGATTTCAGCTAAGTTCTAGACTGCCCCATGTCCTGGGGAGATAGATGCATCTTAGTCTGTTACAAACTAAAATAAACATGAGATTTGGGGTGAAAAATGGCTTTCCAAACAGATGAAAGATTTTGATGCCTGTTGCATTGCAGCATGAGGAACAGGTCTAAAATGAACACGGCTATTAAGTACGTCATGCAGTTACAATAATGAGTTTGTAAAGTACACGGCAAATTTCATGGAGAAGCCTCTTGAATATGCCAGTAAAGACAGTTTCCAAGATGCAAGAAAGATCTCCATAAAGATTACAGCGTAATGTCTAGCACTTTGAAACATTCCAGCAGGAGTACTACTTTTATTAGACTTTCATTAAGTTTACTCATGGTGATAGAGACTCTTTCCATGATGTGGAAATGTTACTACAACTTATAACAATTTTAAACATTTATTTTTACTTTTTGAGTAACCCCTTTCTCAGAAAGGACTGAGAGGCCTGTTGTTTTAGTTCATTTCTATATTGACAAGTTTAGTAGATCTGTGATGTTGTTGACATAACATTACTTCTGCAACTGAATGTTTTATAATACTCAAACTTCTGCTAACATCCAATATCAATAGCATGATTCAACACAGAAGAAAATATATAGTATCATGATGGGAATAGAAGCAATATTATTGCTGGAAGACATATTCTCTGGGAAAAAAGTCACTAGCGTTGATTTTCCTTCAAAAACTTAACAAAGCATTATATTTCCTATATTGATGATATAACCCTCATCTTATGCTTTAATAGCATCCTGTTGACCTCAGTCATATTAATTGAATGCCTCTGTATCATAAATGGCAAGATTAGGATCACAGCAACTGTTGAATGTAGGGTCAGCTCTGCTAGATCTAGCCTTCTGTTTTATGTGCACATGGATGCTAATGTAGTGAGCCTCTGATCTAGAGGTTTATACACTGAAATAATAATAATAGATAGACAGTATTTGCTTGTTTGCCTAAAATATATGCTTCTTTGTGTTGGGACAGTGATAGAGATTTTTGGGATGATCAGCGTTCAGAGGTACAAACGTTTGTTTTGCATGATTTTGCTAGGCTGCTCTAAATGGAGGATAGGTTAGTCCAAACAGTAAATAAAAGGAAATTGTCCTGTTTCCTTTCTGCATCCAAAGTTGTTACATTTCTGAATCCTGGGATAGCAATTTTGTTCTCAGCTTTTCCTCTCCAGCCTCTATTGTATTTTGAAGTGTCCGTGCCTGGTTTTATATGCAAAGCTTCCTATGACTGGAGTCTGGGGATCCTGGGAGTGTGTTTCTGGTGAAGATTTTTTTCTTGAAGGAAATTTATCAAGAATAGCTGGGTGGATTCTGGTGCAGCTGAAGTGTCTGATACCAAGGCAAATGACATTGCTTGAAAATGATGGCCATGAAATGCAAGTACATTGCAAATCACTCAGCTGCAGAGTCTTGGAATAAGAGCACTGCAGAGCTGATGTATGGACTGATGTTGCCATTTAATGTGGTTTCCCAGCAAACCTTTCATAAAATTCATGACTGTAGCTGACCTCTGTTACTGTGTTCCTCTTAGGGGGAAAAAAAAAAGGCTATAACCCAGCTCTCTACGGCAGTGCACTGAAAAGTGATGTGTGATGTGAAGCAAGGTGAGGCGAATCATGTTCACTTCACCACAGACACTAGAGGTGAGCCTGTAGTCAAACAGTTGATTAAATGTCACAGCATATTCGACAGTCTTCCAGGCTGACAAGGTTCTATTCTGACCAGCTTCAAACTAGGAGACTGATTCAAATCACATTTTCTTACCAGGTTTACTCCATTGCCGGTGTTACTTTACACCTATGAAAGTAAAAGCAGAATCGGCTATCAGCTGCCAGCAGGAAACACACAGCTTCTTTATGTTATTATTACCACAAAATACGAGACAAGACATCGCTTATAGTATTTTGCTCTTGTATTAGATATAGTTATTCAGCTTCTGGTTTATGTGTGGCTGTGAGTGCCGATGTTTCCTGAAATCAGCAATACTGGCCTGTCCTAGAAAGTCTTGGCTTCTTGTGTAAGAACTGGCGTACTATTTTTCACTTCCACTATAGCTCACAGTCAAGGGCCTGTTGCTGATGTTGTATGGTGAGTTAATGAACGCCATAGCAAGCTGAATCTGCGGCAAAAGGACTGGCTGACATGGTCATGTCTGAGCCACCTGCAGAGAGAGCAGAAAGCAGTGCAGATGGAGGAAAATGTAATAGCTAGAGGAGCTCAGGTACCATGAAAAGGAGAAAAGAGGCAAAGAGTATCTAGTCAGACGGATGGCGTATTTAAAGGGGAGGGGAGACAGATGCTGAAGAAGCACTTGTTTTCTTCCTTCCTCTGTGTAAAAATGGTAAATCAAAATCCACCTTTCATTCCTACTTCCTTGTCTTTCAACTTCCCACCCTCCTCAGAGTACCTCTTTAAATTATGAGAGCTGAAAAGGCATAGTCTTTCATATGTAAGATGATTCCCATATTCTGGGAAATGGAAAATCAACAGCTACCAGTGCACACCTTTGTCACTATCATCAACTAAAAATAATTTAGCCCTTCCGTTCCCTAAATCAAATTAATAAACAAATGTGTGCATAATGCTTTTGTCCACGTGTGAATCTCTACCCTCCTGATGAAAATTATTTGTGAGGACAAATTGAGGGTACTATATATCTCCTAATTATCTGTGTGACCTTGATACCCACACTATCTATCAGCAGAGCATGCCACGATGTATTTGCTTCTCTATGAGGGTGATGTGTTAGTCCCTAAAGGTCTGTGCCACAGTTGAAAGCAATTTCTTTCTTCTCCCTAACTCCACCTTGTCTCTTCCAGTGTATATGTGTGTGCACGTGCGTATAATGAGGGAGGTAAGGCAGGAAGATGTAGAAAAGAGCATGTTTCCTTAAAGGAAAGGAGTATCTCTTGTTCTAGTTTGGTGATGATGAGTTAATGACGTAGGGTTTGCCTATTGAACAAAGTGCCTAAATTATTTTCAGATGAGCTACCAAACCAGTTCTTCCCGGTCGTGATTGGGTAACATGTAGTGGCAACTGCAAGACAGTTCCATCCTGTTTCTATCCCAAACAAGCTGTATGTATAGTAATACAGTGCAATAGTGTAAAAAAATTTACAATATAATTAATTTTTTTTATTCTAGTTCTCTCTGGGCTATATAGTCCCTGCCTGTTGTTTTATTTACTCCATAGCTATTCTCGTTTTGTAGCTATTTCCTTTAGCTTGTAGCTCTAAGGTCAGTCTAAGGACAAGATGTTCCTTCCAGAGATGAGTTGTGAACAGTAACAAGGAGGCTCTGTAAATGTTTCTTTCCTTCTGTGTCATGCTTGGAAAAAAAAAAAAGTCTCCTTCAGCTCAGGATTTAGGTCCTAAATTCAGATTTTGCGGCTGACATCATTTCTTTGATGCTTCTGAGTAAATTACAACAGAGTAGTTGCAAGGTGATCCAAAGCCATGCCCATGTAAGTTGTAATTCTCCAGGCTGAGGCTGGTTTTTGTAGCCACTAAAATGTACAGGACAGAATTAATTTTTTTTCTATTTTTCTTGATTATTTTTTCTATAATTTCGTGTCCTTGTTTCTATTTTTAAAAGAATGTCTTGATTCATAAACAATGTTACGGACCTTGCATTATGCTGGAACCATCTGTGCTTTGCTAGGACATTAATACAAGTGTAATAGTTACAGCTACTGTTCTAAATATTTGCTCCATGAGGGCAGAGGATTTTAGCATCCAGCCAGAACAATTGATTAATAGAAATGGAAAGAGTAGTAGTACCACACTCAGCTGCTCTTTCTCTTTCTTCTTCCGGACAATATAAATGTGCTGGTGGTGCTAAATGCCTTCATTCATAAGCAAGTACAATAAAGACTAATCTTTAATTATTTCTGGCATATGTCCTTTAAATTCAAAGCCTGTAAATCACAATGGGCAAAGGGTAATATGTCTTAACAGGTTACACCTCCCAAAGGATTTGTTGATTGACATCAAAATTGTTCCCCCTCCCTCTCTTCTGACTGACAGAATGGCAGGTGTGAAGTGATGGCAGTGTGCTGTAATAATGTGTCAAAAGACCTTAAATCAAGACTAATGTGGCTTCAATGATAAGCTCCCAAACGTTTGTATGGCACAAAATGGAACTGTAGGACAGATTCATCTTGGGACTATTATATCTTTGCACTTTCTAAAAGCACTTTTTAGTTAGGGTCCTTGGCTGATTACGGGGCAGAGGTTTTAGAAGTATTTCTTCTTACAAAGTCATCATGAGGAGAAAAACATTTCTATGCTTACTACTGTGAAGAAATCGTGTCTAGTGGGTTTTTTGCACGTTGATCTTTTAATATAAATGTAATCCAGAACCTGAAATAGATAAAAATATACTTGTTTCAGCAGCTACTGATGGTCACCCCTTTGAACAAAACTCAACATTTAATGCTTGAAGAAACAGTAGAAAGGCAGTGAGCATAAATAAGGGTGAGTACACAGGGAGACAGTTTCATGTAAGCCACCTCCAATGTGCAGTTTGTGCAGGATTTCCTGACCTACAGGGAAACTGAATTCACAGTCAAAAGGATGTTGGGTCATTAAATCTCCATTTTATTCTACAAGAGTGGGTCTTTGCATGCATAAATATAAAAAAATTGAACAAAATAACACAGAAGCCGCTGAAGTCTAGTTGAATAGTAATACAAAAAAACCCAGAGACTGTGCAAGGAGTCCAGCAATGGTATGAATTCTGCCCTAAGGGGCAGACAGATGTTCTCTGACCTTCCCAAAGTTTCAGGTCAGGGCCTTATTCCTCAGTTTCTGTGTCTGAGGGTACTTGAGCAGAGTACTTGAGAGTACCAAATGCAAATTTTTGTGCACAAAACTCAAAATACTTTAACACGTTGTTACAATGTCTCAAGACAAGAGATTTTGCATTTGTTACACAGGTTTAGCCAGAATGTTATGAATTTTAATGAGGAAAAAATGGCAGTCCTGTTGATTATTTCTTTTCTTTGGAAAGCAATTTTTGTGCATTAAAACTGTAGGGTATTTTAAGGTAATCATTACCCAGAGAAATTAATGCTGAAAATTTATAGAAAATCTGCAATTGGATTTTTGGCATTGTCTATATAATTAAAAGCTTTTCTGTATTAAAAAATGCAAATATATATATTATTTATATATAAACAAACAGGAAAATCATTCTATGATAGGTACAAGGCAGGAGTGTGGGAAGACAGAGATTTTTCCCTTTAAGTTTACTACTCGGCATGTACACAGGATGCTCACGATGGATGGAAAACCACCACTATTTCACAAATAGTATGAGAACTGATACTGAAATGTGCTGGCCAGCACAATCCAGTTGGAACGGAAAGAATGTTACAGTGATATTGTGTCAGTGTGGGGGAGCATATGAAGGTTAAGTGAGAAACTCTGAGTGCGAACGACAAAGACAGGAAAATTATTGCTTTGGCATTGGGCAACATTCACTACGGGTAAGAGATGAACCATGTTGGCAGGGGAGGTTGGAGAAACTTCCAGTAATTCCTCATGTGCCATTCCTGACCTGTGAGGAAAAGAGAGCTTTTAAGTTATCAGGGCTCTCTAAATAAATTAAACGAAAGATAGAACAGTTTAAGATCTTTACTTAATACTTTTATGTGTGGCCTCTTGTTTCAGGCTCAGTCTGCTCAGTGACAGTTATCTAGGACAAGAGGCACAGGAGGGCAGGTCTTTATGGAGAATTCCAAGGAATTTTGTACTTCCTTGGAGAGAGCATTTTTCAGGGGTGTTTCCCAGCAGGTCTGTATGGAAATCTTTTCATTAGTTCTCAGCAATATGATGACAGATACTGGAAAGAAAGAAGGACTTGTATGATAATACAAGATTCTGGGTCAGAAAAAACCCTTACCACCCGGTGGTTTCTGGAAATTCCCAAAAAAGACCTCTGTTGCAACTCCAACTGCCCACTTTGGTACTTCTTCCTGAGGAAATGGGTATGAAAAAATTAGGATAGAAGGCAAGCCAACTCAGGCAAAAAATGAAATAAATAAAATAAAGTAACAAAACAAAAGGAAAGCCAAGACAGTCTCTTTACATGACATTTGTACATCAGTTTAAAAAAAAAATTATTCCCAAAAATTCTTGCTGACAGCAAAATAATGGTCGTGACAACTTCAGAGAAACCTGCTCTAAGCCACCTTTCAGAGCACAACTGGGAGCTATTTCTGACAGAGGGGGGTCTATGCATACAGACAGAAAAGAGCTGATTCCAACTTTTATACAGTAACATGAGTGAAATTGGACTTCTGGGAGGGGGAAGAAAGGGTCTGCAGTCATGGACATAAACTAACACAAAAGGCGGAAATTAAGCACAAGCAGAATTCAGAATCAACACTTCATAAAAATTATTGCAAAATAAGTTGGTTTGAAAGTAAGAGTATTAAGCAAACAAACAAAAAATCTTAATATATCCTACTGCTTCCTCAGTATTACAGCTGACAACTGGTCTAGAAAGTGAAGAAAGTGTTAAGTTAACAAAGAACTGAATTGTGTCACTAGTGCTGAAGAAGATACAAGGAAGCATCTATTTATTTGAAGAAATACATTGTTTAAAAAGACTCAGAATGAAACAGGTCTTCATATAATGTGAAACCATATCTGGCAAGGCACAATGTAATATGAATGAACACTGCCAGACTGACTGTTCCTTTTGCATCATCCATCCGCAGTTTATCTCCAGTTTTCTTCTCATATAGCTATGTTTTAAAGATGACTTCACCCTAAGCTCACAGTCATTCTTTATCTCCCCAACTTCCCAGCCACAGACTTCACGTGTTTAATCCTTATTTCTTAAAAAAAAATGCCAATCAACCCACAATTCCCTCCTCCTTATCCCAAAGCAAGGCCTAACAAGTGAGCTGCCATTGTCCCCTTCCTCCCTCCCTCCTCTGCCATCACCCTTTACTAAACTTGCACTCTGAGCTTCATAATTTCAGCTGCTTACATACAATGGTCCCTAATTTAAGTAACTACTACCAAAAATGACTCTAACAGGATCCCAGTCCCTTCTCCAGGGGCCTACAGTTAACTTTTCACTCTGTGTTGCTAGTTTCTGTGTTCTCTCTTCTATATCAAGCAACTGAATTCCATTGCTGTTTGATAGCCTGTGTGAAAAGACATACTAATTTCATTTTATACATATATACATACCCATATATGTATGTCCCAGTGGACATATATATGGTCCACCTCATTCTGGTTTACCCAGCAATTAGGAAACAAGTACTGAATTCTGCTTGAAATTTGTTTCCATTGCTGAAGAGGGTAATGGGGAGCGGAGGGTGTCAATCATTCTGCTGTATCCTGCCTATGACAACTTTAAGTAATTAAAAGAAAAAACAACAAAATACTAGATAATCACTGCAGTTTGCCCTGCACTGTATTTAAATATACACAGCCTCTTTGTACCTCTGTAAAATTCCCCACCCCATGACCCAGTTTCATGGAAGTGTTACGGTCCCCTGGCCCATAATCATGGTCTAGGAGCAAAATCTGATTCACAGTATGGATTTTCAAGTTAGGCTGCTCAAATATGCCTACAATCAATAAATGACAAGGCCTCCAGCACACAAAACAGAGCACACCAACATACAGTCAGTAATTTACATTATATACGCTATCCAAATGGCAGCACACTGCTAATGGCTGTAGAAGAACATTTCCTTTTCACCATCCAAACACTTAAACTGAAAAATTGGGTTTGAAAACTTTTTTCTTTTCAATTTCTTTCCATTTCTTTATTTATCTTTTTTAACTGAGTTCTCCTTTCCATGCAACGCTACAGGCTTGGGGAAGAGTGGCTAGAAAGCTCCAGCAGAAAAGGGCCTGGGCTGTTGGTCGACAGCCGAATATGAGCCGGCAGTGTGCCCAGGTGGCCAAGAAGGCCAATAGCATCCTGACTTGTATCAGAATTAGTGTGGCCAGCAGGACTAGGGAAGTGATTGTGCCCCTGTACTTGGCACTGGTGAGGCCGCATCTTGAGTGCTGTGTTCAGTTTTGGGCCCCTCACTACAAGAAAGACACTGAGGTGTTGGAGCGTGTCCAGAGAAGGGCAACGAAGCTGGTGAAGGGTTTAGAGAACAAGTCCTATGAGAGGCGACTAAGGGAACTGGGGTTGTTTAGCCTGGAGAAAAGAAGGCTGAGGGGAGACTTTATCGCTCTCTACAACTACCTGAAAGGAGGTTGTTAGCGAGGTGGGTGTTGGTCTCTTCTCCCAAGTAACTAGCAGTAAGACAAGAGGAAATGGCCTCAAGTTGTGCCAGGGGAGATTTAGATTGGATATTAGGAAAAATTTCTTCACTGAAAAGGTTGTCAAGCATTGGAACAGGATGCCCAGGGAAGTGGTGGAGTCACCATCCCTGGAGGTATTTAAAAGATGTGTAGATGTGGTGCTTAGGGACATGGTTTAGTGGTGGACTT
>JAVKLA010000093.1:16646710-16709835 GCA_034782735.1 Sagittarius serpentarius | reverse complement strand
GGTGGAGTCACCATCCCTGGAGGTATTTAAAAGATGTGTAGATGTGGTGCTTAGGGACATGGTTTAGTGGTGGACTTTGCAGTGCTACATTAATGGTTGGACTCGATGGTCTTAAAGGTCTTTCTTTTCCAACCTAAACGATTCTATGATTATATGTTTGTGGAATAGCAATAATAATTAAAAAAAAATCTGTTAAAAATAATTGGCCTTTCTTTTTCCCCAAAGAACCTTTTTTTTAAGCCTCTTTCTTTTTTGGGGGGGGAGGAGTGGGGGCTGAGCGTTGGTTATTTTGTTTGACTGTCTATTTTTTATATAAAACACTGTGAAACCCTACACTATGGTTAAGTCTCGACCCTCCACCCAAGCAGCCATTACAGGACATGTTTCCATTGGAAAAGTTGGTAAAATATGACAATATTCCTAAACATCATTTTTCCTCTGAAGCATTACTTAACCCTCAGGCAATAAATTTAACCACTGAAGTGAGAAATGGACCCTTTTAATAAGGCTTTTAAGTACACATCTTAATGAAACCTAAACAAATGGTGTCCTTGCCTATATGTTGGTTGCATGTGTGTTTATGTATACTATGAAAGCAAAAGAAATATTTTTCATACTTAGAGATTTATTGTTCTATGGTAATTTCCAAACAGCACTGGAATATAAACAGACAATTCTTTCTTTTTAAGAACTGCAGTTTGCTGGCTTTCTTCTTTAGGTGACTAATGACCACCAGGAGGGGCTTCACAGCAGCTTGGTTTGTTACTAGAGCCAGAAAATATGTGCTTTTGCCTACGAGGACAGTATGTGCATTTTAAAGTAAGTTTATCTTTATTCGACTTGTTTATTTTTTTGTTTGTTTCTTTAAAGACAACTCACATCTCTGACCTCTGACCTGGCTAACCCATGCTGTAGGCTGTGCAAATGGAAATTTCCTACATCCAGGCGTTCACTTTGCATTAGTTAAATCCCTGCATGCTGCTCTTGTGCCCCCTCCTTTCTAATTCTAGTGAATTTGGTGCTTTATAAAATCAGGCTGTTTCAAATATGAATAAATCTGTATGTCAAACCCACCCTCTTCCGCACAAATATGAATCTGAATATGAATGTCAGGACCCGTGCACATGCCTAGTTTCTGTATGAGAGCATTCTGCCTATCTGAAGAAGTGATTTGACTTCTCTGTATTGCATTAGACCACTGTCATTAACAACAGAGGTGTCATTTTGATGTGATCTGTGAGGCAGTAGAAGCTTTGAAGTTGAAAGATAGAATAGACATGGATAAATTGTGCTCTGAGTATGCTGCTATTGCACCATTATTGCTGGCAATTATTTCACCAAGTGACACATCTGATAAAAAGTCATCTGCCTTGCAATGGAAAGAAACCACAGTTTGCTGAAGCACATGGTAGATCTGTCGATTTTAGAGCCTGCAAAAAGCTCATTAGTTTTGGCCTGATCATTCTGCACTAATCTTGAAATCTTTTGCATTGTTTTCCCCCGTCCTCGTGTTTTCAGTTCGTTTCCTTTTCTGAGATAGCACTTTTGCTTTTCTGTTTTAATGTTTGGCCATTTGCTCTCTCTTCTCCATACCTCTATCCCCAACACACCCCTTCCTACTGGTGTTCTTCATATGCCTCCCCTTTCTCTCAGCCCTTCCTTAACTGTCTTGAACAATGTTTATTTCTTTGTTGGTCTCATAAAGTGGGTTTTTTACAATGTGTTTTTTTTAATCTGCAGAGCATATGAAATCTAATTTCTCCCAATAAATAGCAGCAGATTCCAGGTAATTTAATTTCAGGTTTGTTTTAAGTTAAACATGGAATACAAATTTGTTCCTTCAGCTATGCTCCATGGGCCGAGTTCTAAAGTGGATTCATATTGTGGGGCTCCACCTAAGTAAAGAGTTCAAATAAGGGGAAGCATGTAGAGCTACTGCCAGAATTCCCATGGGAATTTATTTATGTTGATTCCTTGGATGATGATATGTCTGTGATAGAGAAAAGGGAACAGGAGCATGCAAGCAAGAATCCTTTGAATGATCTGTGATCAAGAAAAAGGTAAGTGAAACTACATTTTCAAGTGTGTAGGGTAACAGGGCAAGATAAAAGGCCATAATTTATCAGCAGATGTTTTTATCTGACTGGCAAAAAAACCCCAAAACTGTGGATATGCAGCAAGAGAACAATTACATTTTTAGAGGATGAACCATATGTACATTAGAAAGGAGTTCCTTGTCACATTAAAGGATTCTGGACAAATCAGTCTAAAGCACAAGTTTTGAGGAATAGAGGCATGGAAAGTATAGAGGTATCATAGGCTTTAGAGGTTCTTCCTATTTCTAAGCTGAAGAACAACTTTGTTAAAACACAAGCTCATATTCTGTGCTTCAGTTATTATATTTTCCTGAATAGGTGAGCTGAAAAAGCAGGTGGCCTCAAGCCATTCACCTTATGAAAATGTCTTTCATCACAGTACATCAGAACTGGTCTTCCATAAAGGAGTCACAGAGTATGTGACAGATTCATTCCACCTAAACTCAAGTGTCTCAGATACCCAGGTACATTAGGCTCCCTTCATAGACAATCAAGACTGATAATCATCCTCAAAAGGTAGTTTATGTTAAATAACTGCTGTGTGCTGGGATAAGCAAGGTCCACATGCTTACTCAGCATGCTAAAGGTATTATGAAATAAGACAATGGTAGAGTCCATGGAAAGCAAATGCAGCTTTGAAGCGTGCTCTGTGAGACTTCGATGCAGCAATAGGTCACTGTCCAACAACATAAGCTTTACAAGGATTGTGCTACTCAGTCTGGAGGATTTAAATCTTCAAAGTCTTACAGACAGTATTATTTTTGCTCTAAATTAATGGTCTCAGTCTAATCCTTATAATTATGTCTTCATAGCATTTATAGCCAAGGGACAGGTGATTTAACTGTCGGGAGAGTCTCAGTCCCACTAGGAATAGGCCTCTAGGTCAGAGGTGTATTAATGAGAGAACTGCTGGAGGATGATGAGCTGATCCTGCCGCCTCCAACAGCACTGAATTGATTGCAAGGGACTCTATAGAAAAAAACTTCCAGCTAATAACTATGCAAATCATACTGCAGATACCGCTATTATCATGACTGCAAGCACTTTTGTTGTTTGTTTTCAAGGGGGCTGGTGTGGTTGTATCAAAGCCCAGGCCACATATAAACTCTCCAGTGGTCATTATGTGGCACACCACGATGTTTGAAAGGGGCAATAGGAATAAAGTTTACATCTGTTTCTTCCAGGACTCATATTCTGTGCCGGCTGAAGTGTTTTGCAAAAGGTTTCTCTGATCAGTATTCTTCAGGTGTATCCTAGTGGTAGAAATTAGTAATGCAAGTACTAAAACTACCACGTACAACTAAGCTACTTGTTGGAGGGGGTAAAACTGAGCATGTTCTGCTGCTAATACTTGGTATTATTTGCATTGAAAAGCATGTTGTAGTTAGGCATGTCATACCTCGACCCTTTTCATTCTGAAAGGGATCTCCATGCGTATCTTGGGTATTTCTGACAAAGGCAGATGAAAGGTATAGTTTATAACAAGTATAAATTTTCACATTGTTTATAGAGACAGTTTTGATTTGTTAGTTGCAAGCTAACAAGGGGTGTGAGGCTGATAATTGACTTGAACAAAGAATGTAAACTAGAAAGAACAGTAATCCTTTACTTAGAGCTGCTCCTGCACCCATCAAGCAGTTGGTTTCATCCTGGGCCGAGCAATGCTTTTCAGTGAGATTGAAGATGTCAAAGAAGCGTTACAAAGCCCAGCCTGCTGATTTCCATACAAAACACCCTGCAGGCATTCAAGCACACATTAACAGAACTGTTTCTTGAAAGTCCAGCTACAACAAATTGTGTCAAATGACTGTAAGGAGTTTTGTTTCTTGGTGCTATGATCTTCCCTGCAAAATCTTTGGACTGAGTCCAAGTATGAGAATGCATCTGCAGAACCTAAAATGATGAAGTAATGTATCCTTGCAGAAACTGATCCAACGCTGCAGGGAAAGATGAATGCTGAAGCAACCTGAATTTAAAAGGGTTTCTTTTTCACACTTGCCATCCATGCAAACAACTGAGTTACCCAGCTACCCAAACCTCCTCCATTACCCAGCTCCAAATCCCCTCTTATTAAATAAACCTCTCCAACTCCATTGTCAGATGTAGTTGTCTACACATCTAAGCATCTCTTCTTCTCCTTCCAGGTTTCACAGTCAGTCCACGAGTTTTTAAGTAGTTTGATAATTTTAATAATCTGCCTAGATTTGATTCTGTAAAATGCTGTTTCTCAAGAAGCAATTGATGAGTGGGGGACACTATATGGTAGTCTAACCTGATGACTTCCTGAGTTTCCCTAAATTCCACTGTCTTGCACATTTTTGTTATTTCTCCATTGCAGCTATGTCCATATACATGATGATGAAAGGATGGGAGTTTGCATTATCTGACTAGAATATTGCAGAAGAAGCAATGAACTTTGTGCATTAGAAAAAGACAGAACAGAGGTGGCTAATCATGTGCAGTGGGGGGATAGGAAATGAATTTTACAGCACACTTCATGAAGTCTATAATAAGGAAAAGTTATCTTTGAAGTGAACTCTTCCTCAGTGGGAAAATATTACATATATGCAAATCATGGCCTTTCTTGGCTTGAACTGGTATCACCAAAGTTATCTTTGAAGCAAAGGAACCAGTCCTGTTTACATCAATTCCAAACATGAAGCCACTGTGGTATCGGCTTTTAAAAAACCTTTGCATTCAAGCTGTAGGCCTGGGGTGGAAGGCTATCTAATTCAGCCTGCACACATGGATTATGCACCCTACATGTAAAGTCTTTGATCCATAATAAAACCCAACATTTACTGATTTGTTTTGCACTGTCCCTTGAGATAAATGCATTTCAAAATATATATTGTATTGCATCTGATGTCTAACTAAAAGAGTTTGCTGGATAACACTTCAGTGAGTGCACTGAAAAAAATACGTATGTTTACAGTTTCTCAACAATCAGAAGTTTCAAATACAATATATTATTTTACAAGTCTTTATTGTGGTTTGATTTGCAAACCTCTGTGGAGAGTCTAAGAAGATAAAGATGTTGGAACTACGAGTTTCTTCTTCCAAGCAGGAAAAGAAAGTGGAAACTGAACAAAGTCATTAAAAAAAGTGCTCTGGAGTGTTCTTCTCTCTCCAACACCTCCACTGGGACACTTTGAACTCGCTCTCCCACTGACTGTAAGATCTTTTTGACAGAGACTGAAAGTATCTGGTTACTGGACACTAATGTCTAGTTGCTGGAAATAAATGAGAAAGTAAAAACAGGCAAATTGCACCCAGAGGTAGATGAAAATTTTTGCATAATGGATGTTCTGAAAATAAGTTATAATAATATATACCTGTGTTTTCAGGCCTGGGGCCTGTGGGGAAGGAGAGTGCTTTTTAAAGAGGTCGGTCAAGTACATACAGCCAGAAACCATGCTTAGGACCTAGCTTAGCTGCAGAAACGCCACTTCAAGTCATCATGGACAGATAATTAAAGTTTTTTCTGACTTAACCAAGACTGCATGAAATCTTTGCCGATGAAATCTGCCTATGTCATTTCCCATTTTGTTATGTTTGGATATTGTTTACTTATTTGCCCTGCTCTTTCCCTGTTTTCTTTCACAGATGGAGTTTACTAGATACATAATGCCTATATGGAAGTCTTAGGTCTTTGTGCTAGCTTATGAAACAGCCCGGCACAGTGAACTCACTGTATAAAAGAGTAAAGATCACACAGAACCACTACGGAAATCAAAGAAATCTGATTATTAATTCAGAGCATTGACCTAATGAAGGGCAGTGTACGGCAGCACAGTTGCATTTTAAGACTAAGCACTGGCTTCAGAAATGGAGTTCCTCTTTAGAAGGAAGCTATGAGACAGATAAGTGACAGAGGACAGACATGAGGCTATTACTTTCTATATTTTCTCATTTTGGTCCCTTGATGAGGATAGTAACAGCTTTCAATCCCCTCTCAGTCATCATTCTTGAAGAGGATGGGGAGGGAGGGAAGAGCCAGGATCAAAACCTGCATAGTTTTATGAAATACTCACCATGAATGCACAACTCCTTTTCTTCTGATTATGGTGTAAAGATTTTCTCATTTTATTTCAGTCACTCACTCATGTTTGTAATTTATCTATTTCCTTAGGATGCAATTACATGATAAATTCTCTCTGGTAGCAAATCCAGGCTAAGAAGGTGCAGGACCCAGCCATGCAGCCTTTCCCCAGACTCTCCCGATATAGTTATACACAAGAGAGCCAGCAAACAGCAAGCCAGGTGGCAAGCGGGCCCAGTGAAGGGCCCTGCATGAGAAGCCATGCTGTTGATTTGGACCCAAAGCCTCCCTTCTTCCACCCACCCTATGCCCTGAGCAAGGTGCATATGGGTAAGTGCCTCTCATCCCAGCTGGCTTAGGACAGTTCTGGGGCCGTGCGGGTTCTTCCTTCTGTCCAGGAGTAACTTCTCTTTTGCGCTGTAGGACAACAGAGGTCCCATTGAATACAAGTTCCAGGATTCACTCATGTCCTTTGTCTGCCTGACACACAGCTTTTGAGGCAGTAACATGTCAAGTTTTCTGAGGCTATTCAGATACTTTATTGCAAGTTATACCACAGCTTCTATATACACCTACAAAAGAGTAAGGTGGCAGGAGCTGCTGAAATGTTTTCCGTTTCAATAGCAAGTTACACTACTTCCATCTTTCTCCTCATCCCTTTTTTTTTAACCTGTTCAGGTCATGGAGTGGCTTAATATTCCTGCTTGGAACAGGATCACCTTGCAGCCAAATACTCTGGCACTGGCAGTCGGTCTAGTCCCAAGATATCTGAGTGCCTCACACTCATCAGTTACCCTGCTTCTGCCTTCTCTTCTATTGTAAGTGTAGGACTGGCTCTGCATTAGTCATGCTTACAAAAAAAAGAAGAGTACTGGTTCCAATGCCCTCTACCAAAATCTTTTGTTACAAAAAGCTCAGGGCTGTGAGCCCTATAATGTATTACAGAGAAAGAGTGATTAAAAGTGTCCTCATGACAAGGCTTAACTTCATGATTAAGAGGGACTGTGTTAGCTCTAGGTGACCCTAGGAGGTAGTCCGCAACCTGCAGTGCAGGTGGTGGGCTAGCTGTCACCTACTATAATGCCCAATAATGTCTTTTACATTGTTGTTACATTCTATGTATTTAAAGACATTTTAGTGATGTTTGCTATGCTTACAGGCTCAAGGCTGCAGTATTAATTTGATTTATGAATTTTTCAAAGAAGTGATGGAGCACATAGCTGTAGCCAGACCACGCAAGTCAATATTGATAGGAAGCGGGGGCTTACATCTGTACTACCAACGCATCCAACACATACCTGTTCCTCTAGCAGAGCTGCACATGTCGGTGATAGATCCCACTATCAGCTTTTGCTAGTCAACAAACATCCCACCACCAAACAAACCAAAAAAATCCACAACCCTAAAAAAAACCTCAGAAAGCTGAATTTTGGCTACCGGAGTGTATATACACACATTTCTCACCTCAGGATACCTTTTTGTTCTTTCTTCCTTTATTCATTAAAAATATTATGTGTCTGTCCATTCTGCTTGTATTCAGGGAACTGGGAAAAATGAACTGATTCTATATAAATCTGGCTTTCCAATTTATGGTGTTCTCTTAACGTGTAACATACAGGCCACCTGGTGTAGCTGCACTGTGATGCGCTCTGGTTTAGTGTTTAGCAAGCAGTACTGTAATGGCATGATATGCCATCAACTAATCCCTGCAGCTGCATGGCCATGCATGACTAAAGTGGTGGTTAAGGGCCATAAACCCGGCACATACACTGCCCACACCTGTTCAGCTGTCATGTTTAGCAGATACTGTACAACCACAGTCTGGTGTCAAGATTCACATTTTTCTCGGTTTTTTAGATGTTAGACATGTCTGAAGATTGCTAAGGTTCAGGGAGAGAGAGACAATCAAATGTTAGCACTCATTGTTTTGTCTTTATACTGTAAGATCTAGGAAGGAAGCGGAGTTTTTCCATGGGCTAGGGAAAAAAAGTAATGTTGGTAACTTTTTGAAAGCAGTGCATCACGTCACAAAATTTTCATCCCTACCTCTGTCATTAACTGAGTACTATTTCACTGTTGCTGGTGAAACTTGTGAGCTTGCAAAGGTGAAAGCTGGGCTGGCTGTAATGCGCAATAACTGTTAATTGGTTAAGGACTCACTTAATAAGGTCTTTGATTACTTTTCCATTAATACTCAGAAGTAGGCCTGAACATCCTCTATCTTTGAAGTGGGAGAAGATTTACAGTCTTTCTTAAAATAGCTTTTTTTCTCTAGGGGATGCAGGTGGGGCAAAGGGTGGGGTTGTGGTAAGTGAGAGAGGACCAGAAAGAGGCTAATTTTTTGTGTGTGTGTCATTTTTTGGTATTGCCGTAGAAGATTACGGCAAATGTTTGACCTTGCCTTTGGGCTGTGAGGCAAAGGTTTGTTTCACGGTTCCCCTGCCCCTCAGTGGCACTCCTTCAATGCACAAAGCTATGCTTATGAAATCACCTCCCTAGCTTGAAGCATATATTTGCAATTGAAATAAATAACAAAATTTATATTTATCATCATATATAGCAAAAGGAAATTTCTTCCTAATTAAAATATTGTGAAAGAGTAGCAGGACTGCCTCATAGTCCAGAAAAGGTGTGAGCAGCCTGTCAGTCGCTGCAACCACTTGCTAACTAGACCTACTATATCATTTTGGGGGAACTGTGTAGGGTGCTGCTCAATCTAACCTTTGTACTGATAAGTAACAGGGCTGTAGATACAGAACAAAACAGCTTCTTACCTTAGGTATTCTATGGCCAGGTTTGATTTAAGTGTTTTTGACAACAAGCTCTGCCATCTAGGAGTCAAGACCCTAAAAAAATTAGTAGGTAGTGACATATATGCATAGATATAAATATACATGTCCAAGTGTACACACACATATATTCATGGATGACTATGTATGGATAAATACTTCTTTTGTGATATGGATCCTTGTGCAGGGACTAGACACTTGATTAAACCTGTGGTGAAGAATTACCTTCCCATCCTAAAATGGGTACCTGTTTATGGTGACTTACATGGCTCTCCCTCACTTCCTTGTTATCATTCTCCTTCAGTAATTAGAAGTCAAGCTTACTAGTTAGTGCCTGACACCACAAAGGGATGAGGTCGAGGAGTAATGTCTAACACAGACCTAGCATAGACCTCCGTGCAGATTTACTAACACAGAGTACGATACAGAAACTCTCCCAGTGAGAGTATCTAAGACTGGTTTTGACAGGTATACTCAGCGAGGGCTGGACCAGTTTGTTCACTAACGGTGGTGCTGAGCCAGTTTGCTACACAGTTCTCCGTAGTCCTGCACAAATACTGCTGTGCATTGATTTTTTTTTTCTTTTTCCCCACCCAAAACACTCTGTTTGCTTAGAAAACACCAGTGTAGCCATTTTATACCAGGTTCTTTATCTAATTTACCTCCGAGTTAGCACCAATTAACTATTTGTACATTTTTTGGGTTTTTTTCGGATACTTAATTGAGTCTTTTGCAGTGCTCTGCTCTTCTTCTTTCCTTGCCATGATCCAGAATCAAACAAGATTTATCATACTGTGGATGATTACAAATCACTGTGGTGAGGCTGCTGCACAGAAGATATTGATGATGTCAAATTTAATGACAAGGTTATTTTAAATGGCAGAATGCCAGCCACATGCACACAATCTTACAGACTCCAAAAGAAGACTAAGTTTTTCTTAAGCTTAGAAACATAAAATTGTATGCAGGATTATACCTAGCTCTTGCGCTGCCATAGAAGAAGCATAGTCCAAATCTTGCAAATAACTTTTAAATATACTCAGCATGGGAGATTAGAAAATTTTCGGACTGCTTAGCAAATTTATGAATCCATCATAACCTGACCTATCAGAGCTAAAGATGCCATGAGATGCTCTGTTCAACCATGTAAAGTAGCTAAATTATACCAGATTATAATTGTATTTGACTATATCACTAGTGTTAGGGTGATGTTTGTTGTCACTGCAGAATTATTCACTTAGAGCCCTCACAGTATCCTCCACAGCAGCTGATACTAATTATTATTAGGAAGGGGCTGATTCTGGAGAGCGAGCAAGAGAGAAAGACAGCTAGGTTAGTCTTAGTTCAAAGTATTAATAGCATTGGTTTCATGAATAAAGTATTATTCGTGACTTTGTGATACATGTTGCATAACTTTATGGGACACATCCTGTCTTGAAGAGAAAAAGAAAACACGGCAATCTCTCCTTCTTTTAGAACACAAATACATAAATTTTAATCTGAGAAAAATACAAAATGAAACCATGTACAAGTTATGTACAAACCCTTTTTACAGGACAATATATTTATCACTGGATATTACATATGACAAAGTCAGGTAGATCATTTCTGAGCACCAGCATTTGTTCTCTCTCACCAACCCATGATGGGAAAAAGTAAAAAGTGATGAAGTCATACTCCTTTTTCTTGATGAACTTTTAAGTTAAGATGATAGCTGGTTCTCCGTGTACCCCCCCCCATCCCCACTCCCAAATTATGACTAAATAGACACACGTAGCCATCAAAATATATTGTATATGTGTGTTTTCATTTGCGTGTTTTTTTCTGAAGGAAATAAAAAAAAAAATCTGCTTTGAGCTCTACAGAAATGCAAAAGTTAAAGGTATATCAACTTTTCTTTTTTTTGGACAGATTATTTGCATTGGCTAAGCATGTGTCCCCCAAGGTATACCATGGCAGAAGCGGCACTTTTTAACTGCTACTTAAGGAAAACTTGAGATAACTTCTG
This sequence comes from Sagittarius serpentarius, assembly GCA_034782735.1. Classification (NCBI taxonomy): domain Eukaryota; kingdom Metazoa; phylum Chordata; class Aves; order Accipitriformes; family Sagittariidae; genus Sagittarius; species Sagittarius serpentarius. Next base: position 16,698,900 of record JAVKLA010000093.1, on the reverse strand, counting down.
CTGACCTTTTCGTATGGTTCCTGTTAGTTATTGTCCAGTCAACAGAGTGCTCATATGCCAGATGTTTGGTTTCTGAAAAATCTATGCTTTCTATTACATGTATTCAACTGCCTATCTATCTGTTGCATTAATGTTTGGGGTTTTTTTAAGTTATAAAGGTCTCCTCTAAAATGCATTGACTGAAGCAGTAAGAAGCTTTCTCTCAACCTCACTAAGGTTCTAATTAGATGTAGAGTTTAGCTTCTTAAGTTAGATATTCTAAATTAGACACAAAGCGTTAAAAAAGTATTTTATATTTTCTTCCTTCCCCTTCTCATTTTGACAGTTAACACTAGTACACCATTATATAAAACAGATACATCAGACCAGCTGTCCTATCTATTAACGTCAGTGGAATTTACTTTGTTATATAGACTACTGCACATTACAGACTATACAGTTTCAATGTGGCTGCATGTTCTATAGCAGAGAATATCTGTGCAGAGTAGATACATTACTTATATAAATACAGCTTTGATAAATGCTGGGGCAGAATTGTCCATACTATAGGACTATGTACTGTCCTAGGCAGTGGTCACAGTTGGACAGCTACTCCATTCCTTTCATTAATTCAGATACCCACACCTACTAGTATTGCTCAGTATGAAAGTACTACAAATATTGTGCCTGCTAACTGAATATTAGGAGACCTGGTGTGCATATATAAGGACTTTTTAAAAACTATGTCCCCTAAGCCTGGGATTGTTCAAACACCCTTAGAATTAAAAAATAAAAATTAAAATTAAAATGTGCTTGCTCATATGTTGGGGATATTGGTGGTTCAGATGGCAAGGAAAGGAAAACAAAAGAAGGAATATAAAGAACTCTCTTTTCCCCTAGATTTTTCTATGCATCTGCCATTGACTTTGACAGATATTCCCAGGCCAATCCACTGTAACGCAGGGAAAGAATTTATGTTTTCACTTTGTCTTGGTCATCGCCTTTCACACACTTGGTTATTTTGTTTAAGCACATTTAAAACTAGAAATGAAAAGTGAGACACACACTTCTTTTGGTGCTAAAGAAATTCACAATGATAACAACAGCTTTAAAAACAAAATGCCACCCCACCCCCTCCCCCGCCCTCAATATGTGTTCTTTTCAAATACATTGGGATCCAGAGGCCCTTAAGAGCCTGTTTCTTGATAAAACCATTTAAGCACCTGTTCTGTGTTTAACTTTGAGCTCATGTGTCAGCTAGAACAGGGCAGTTGCTAATGTGTTTATGGATTCACAGGTGAGTGACCAAGCAGTGAAAACATGCATAATTACCCATCTGTAAATTATTGCTTTATTTTTTTGTCATGCATTAGTTTATGCATCCAATTATTGCAGTAGTTTTCAGATGTAGTACACACACACACACACACAAACCCCAACAAAAACAGTCCTCTCGGAATGAGAACACGCTATTATACTTTCCCTTTCTTCTCCTACTCTTATGAAGAGTTCAAGAGATGCAAATCTTACTTACACTTGCCAAAAAAACCCCACCAACAACAACCTTGCCCACCACCACCCAACAACCTATAATAAAAGGCTATAGACAATATTTTGCAGTGTCTCTTGTACATTACATGCAAACTACTTGTCCCCTTTTCCACATTTGGCTGAGGCCAATTAAGTCTTTTCTCATCCATGCTGCCTGAGTCATTGGGTGGCCTTTTTCTTTAAAATGCAAAAATAGGGGAAAAAAAATATCTTTAGTATGGATAAACCTGGCTTCCTGCACAGCCCCAGCTGCCACAAGTTGCCTGTAAGTTGCTGAAGACTCATCAACTTTTTCAAGACATCTGTGTGGCTTAATAAGGCTACATGGGATCCTCATTATCCTGAAGCTCATGGCCTTTGCCGTGTATAAGCAGCACTGGCTTTCCCATCAAGGATGAACTGGAAATAGCCACATGCTTGTATTTGCTTGAGGACCTGGATGTGTCGTGTTCCTCTCAAGCCCTGCTTTCTCTGTCCCTACGCTCCTGGCTTTTGGGCCAGTAGGGCTTGCAGGGTCCCTTTGTGTTACAGGTGGAAAAACAATGTTTTCCATGACCCTGCAGCACTGTATAACCGATCATGCCCCAGATCAAAGGGTTTGTACTTTCCGCCATGTTTACTTCCTACTGGTTGGCCATCGATGCTGATTTGAAAGAAGAGCTCTTAAAATGGAGGTGGCAGTTTTACAAAGTTTTTGAAAAGTGCAAGAAAATATTTGCATCTTTTTATTTGCCTGTTAATAAATACATCATATACTTATCATCTTACAAGCAACAGTAAGGTGGTCACACTGAGGCCTTAAAAATTGCATTTAGACTCTGAATATCTTCTTTTCTTTACACCTTAACTTTTGCTGTGCTTGGCACTTGCCACCCAAACAACACCCCCTTGGAGGACAGTTCTATCCTTTCATCTTAGTGCTCATGGACTTCAAGGGACGAATTAAAATAATAGCCACAAGACAGAGAGGCAGCAGACTTACTGGCAATGTGGGAGCACGCATGTGCATGGGTGTGAGCAGGGGCCAGGGACACACGCCTGCTTCAGCAGGGAGGGGTTTCTGCAGAGTACTGTCAGTGCACTGCTAACAAAGAGAACCAACGTTAGGAATGGCTGCTTTTTGGTCACACCAGGAGGAAACAGCAGGTACGATGCCGCTGTGTGCTAGTCTGTAAGTCACATACTTTCTTTTTTCTTTGGGTCTTTCTTCACCCCCCCCAAAAATGACTACCTTCTTGTGATGACTCTGTATCAAACACATATACACCCCCATATGTATGCATGTATATCCACACATACATGTATGTGTGTATGGTGGTCCAGCGTATATGCAAACACACACACACACACACACAGAGGCACACTCTCTATCCAATGTATGAGTTACCAAAAAAAAATTGTTTAGCCTGTATTAATTGTGCATGCAGATAATGAAAGAGCAGAAATTCTTTTTTTTTTCTTTCCCCCCTTTTGTTGTCTTTTGAGAAAGAAGTAAGAATTATTAATAAAGATCAAAAACTTATTTCTACATCAGTCATCATGTGGTCTGTCAGCTGTCACTTAGGCCACTTTCCCAGCCACTTGCCTTGATGAGCTTCAAATATTGGTGCTGGCCTTATTGTAGTCTTTAATGTCTGAATGTCAAAGATCTCCAACAGCTTTTCTACATGTTCCTCCATCTACTTGTCAGAAGTCAGTCCTGCATCTTTGATCATCAAAAAGAGGAGTAAGGAAAGATTATTGATTGCTCTTAGCTTTTCTATAAATGGGAAATGCAAAACCATAACTATGCCTGTTTCTCTCTGCCTCGCTTGCTCTCTACAGGTGTTGCTCTGTCTGTCTGTCATTAGATATGGAACGATCTGTGCTGGGAGAGAGCGTGAGTGCATTCAGACCTTGTCATTCAGATCTTGTCCTATCCCAGCACGATATTTTTGGCTGTGACAGTTAAACTGGACAGAGACACACACAAACCTTAGCTATGTAGGAGTGTTGTATTTGATTCATTAGTACATTTTATCCAGTGAACGCTCATGTCTGAAGGAAGGACACTCAGAAATGGCACTGTATGTGATAAAGTATAAGATATAAAGTTCTCTGCCCTTACAGTAGACACCAGTCTTCCAAGAAAAAAAAAAATTGCATGTACTTAGCGAACACAGATTTCAAAAATTTTCCTGTACTCAGGACCAGCTTTTTTCACTCTGGTTATAATATGAATGCAGTTCATAAATGAAAAAGGAGCACTGACTTCAAAGTAAAGGCTTAACATGACCCAACACAGAAACTGGATGTAGATTATAACATGTCACTAGCTAAAGCAGCATAGATCGGAAGAACTCGCCAGAATCATCATCTGTTTTGGGGACTGTGAAATGGGTTAAACATGGTCTAAATGATAATAAAAAAAAAAACCTGCTTAAATTTTGTTACTTTGTAGGAGAGTGAAATATTTTAAACAATCCAATTTTACAGATACTGTATTAACAATTCTTGTTATTGTCTTTAAATAGCTATTCTACAGAAAGGTAACAACAAAGTAGTCACAGTCCAAGATGTCACTCCAGAATAAAGCCTATTAGATGTTAGTATGGTTATATTTGTACTGCAGCCAGTGGACAAACATTAAAGCTCAGATAGTTTAGCTTAAATGTTGGATTATATAGTGGACATCATTGTTTTCACAATAAATTCATCATCTGCTTTGTATTTGTTTGATTCACTGGTATTTCTCTAATGATAAAAGTACCACGGTATGTTTTATTGTGGTGTTTAACAATTCTGCAAAATTACAAAGCCTAAAGTTAACTTGCACAATGAAATTCTGCGTTTCCTGATGACTGGGTCCTACGTTTTTTGTTTTAATCCTTATTAGCACAGCCTTTTCTTTTTTTTTTGTTTTTCTCTCTTCACACAGTTGTGTCAGATGTTGCTAATTTGAGATAGAGTTACTAAATCATTTAGAACATCAGATGCTTGGGTGGATAGATACTGCAGCACAGATATGAACTCACATTTTTGTCTGATGGCTATAAAGCTTGTTGGCAACTTTGTGAAACTGCTGACACAAAAGGCACCCATCAAAGGCCTTTTGTAAGTTATCATAATAAATACATTCATTACTTTTATTTTGATTTGGTTATTACTGTATTTTTATGTGTGGTGTCCCAGCAAAGTGAAAATAAATTAAAAAAAAAAAAAAAACCAAACAACTGCTAAAATAAGATGTTGTTTGATGCAGGAATTAACTGAGAACAACATGTTGTGAGATTATAGAGCTGAGGCTAAAGCAGTTCTTATCCTGATCCGAACTCACCAAAAGGAGATTCAGTGTGCCTTTTACCAAGGTACGAGCTATCACCAAAGTGCAAAGATCTGGAGCTAAACCTCTATATATATCAGGAAGAATTTGAACCAACCAAACAAGACTGATGCAAGGCCATCAGCACTTTTGAAGTAAGGAACCAACAGAATATGGTAGATGAGAAGGTTTATAATTTATGAATTCCTGCACTATTTATGCACTCTGGATTAAAGCACTGTAATACATGGCAAAAGAGGAGGAATTGCCAAGCTTGCCTTCCTGAAATTAACTGCTGATAGCTAATGGGTAGTGGAGTGGCATTGCCAGGTTTGCCATTTGTAGCAAGTGCTGCCTATGAGCACCTTATCTACACGGCCCTTGGTTTAGGGTAGTGATGTTCACTACACTAGTGTTGCAGAAGGTTATTGAGGATGCTGGGCTTCTCTGTGTGTGTCTGTGCGCGCATGGGGGGCACAGTGTGTGTGTGTGTGTGTGTGTGTGGTCGTTATTGGACCTTAACATAACTGGCAATTAAGATGATCTATATATGGTAATAAACCAAAGCGTATTTCAGAAGAATGTTACATGTACAAAAATATGACTTTCACCTTTGAAAATAAATAAGTTCAGTTTATTAAGAGCTGGTGTCAATGCTGAACAAAATACACATCCTCCAGTAAAGAAACATTTTGGTGAACTGTTCTTTTTTTTTTCTTCTTTTTTTTGATTTACTAAAATACAAGTTGGACCTTTTTTTCTTTTTGTAAATATATCATTTGTCTCCCTTAATTACATGTCCTTATAGCTGTGACCATCATTCTCCTTTAAGCCAAAGACTGAGGTTTGTTGGGTTTTTTTTAAATTCTTAGGAGTCTGGCCACATATGCATTTTTTTTTTTAAGGGAAAATACTTGACAATGAAAAAAAAAGAAAAATATATTTTTTCTAATAAATAAAAATAATTTAAAATGCTAGAAGCTATACATGACTAGTTTTGATTATGTTCATTTATAAATGAAATAGTTTCCAAAATACGTGGAAGCAATATTAAAGGCAGACAAACAAAGATCTGTCTACTTTATTTTCCCATTAAGCTTGCCCTTAACTTCTCCATCAGTGGTTCAGCATGTAAGAGGAATAAATGTCACATCACCATTCATGAAGTTTGTCAGGCTTTAAAAAAATAGTTCTGGCCTCGAAGGAGTCAACATTCATCTTCAACTTCTCTTATTGGTGGTATCAAGCTGCTTGTCGATTTATATTGATTGATCTGATTGGCCATGTGAGTGCTCATGGGCTTGATTTGAATGTTTCTGGGATAGGCATTATCCGGCTCATCTGTAAACCATTTCTTTTCTGCTAAGGAGCAAAATGGGTAGAGACAGAATAAGGAGGGAAAATGAGAGTTTTAATTAGTGAAGAACATACACATATAAACACCAAAAAAAAAAAAAGGAGGGGGAGCAGTCAGTAAGGTTTATAGAGAAAAGGCAATCAATAGAAGGTGACTTTGACTAATTACTAGCAGTACAGTGCATTTGATTAATACCTCTGAAAATACTTTTCATGAAAGGAGGATGACGTTTGCAGATTTGATAGTAGAAGCTAAAGAAAACTGTCAATATGCTAGTTTGCTTGTTGAATGTAAGAAAGAGAGCTCTTTTATTTTTTTTTTTTCATGCTCAGGTGAATACCCTCTGATTCATTTATTGAAAAAATGATACAAATAAAAGGCTAAACTGAGAAGCCAGGGAGAGCAGATGGGACAAGGGTAATGCAGAAAAGCATGTGAGTCCATATACAGAGGAGAACCTAAAGAATCAGAGGCTTCTCTGAACAATTTCAGCCTCAGGGTGGTCTCTACTGCTGGCTCAGAAATCATGCAGGAGAATGTAAAGAAGAACTTTCCGCAGTTGGTGCTAGAATAAATAGGCCTTGCATTCATGCTGCCAGATGGCTGCGTTCCTGCACGGGATGGCCATTATATTGCTACTTAGCAACCTGGCTGCTGGGGCACTGCTGAACTCTCCAGTTTGGGAAGGGGTACGGAACATACCTGATGCTGCAGATGACTGTAGTAGGGGCTCAAGTTAATCCTGAATGGATTGGTAGTGATATGTGACAGCAAGGCAAACGAAGCAAGGACTTACTTAAATGAAGATTAGAGGGGAAGCTGTTCCTTTTATACCTTTGGGCAGTGTCTGTTTCCATGAACACAGGAAGAATTTTATGGTACTGATTTAAGGTGGGCTGGGAGCAATGTGGGAGGGGGTGAGGATGCTGAGAGGCTGCAGCGTTGCAGCCATTCCCTAGCTGCTTCTGATTTTAACCACTATTTTGCATTGTTCATACACAGATGGGGACAAAAACTTCTTAAAATTCACAAAATAAAAACAAATCAAAAGAATTTTCGGAAGCCCTTTAAGAGAGCAATTATTGCTGTTATGTCTTAATTAGAAACTCCTGGTCTTAAGAGTGGCTTATGGCCATCAGGTGCTTGTGCTTTGACAAGCATTTGTGAACAGAGGTCTCCACTCTCACCCTCCTTCCCCAAATTCCAGAGGTGGGTATGCAGAGCAGTGGGCACAAATGGTTCTGGGGATAGGATTCTGCAACTGTGGCATTTTCAGTATTACATGCAAGGCTTAACATGTGCCACATCAGAGCTGCTGCTCTTACATGTATGCACTACTTATTCCGATGGGGAACTAAAATGCTTCAGAGGCTTTAGTGTCTCACGTAACACAAACTGCCACTTTTGCTTACCACTGAAATGCTGCTGTATATGGGCTGGAATCAGGGCAGGAGTGGAAGGAGTGCTCATTTTGAACAAATAAATAAAAATAAGCAAAGCAAAATCCACCTCGGAAACCCAAGGATCGAGCACAAAAGCTCAGGAGGTGAAGCAGAGAATAGAAACTGGAAGACCAAGAAGAATAAAGGACAAATATCTGGGCATAAATGCGTAAAAATAAGCGACTAGCTTCAAAGTTAGGGCCTCTAAAGAAGTGGATTGATTTCTAGGATTACTGGACTTCTTAGTCATGTTTGTGAATATGAAATTTAAACATTTACACTTGATATGGATTTTAGGCATCTACATGCAACACACCTACTCCCCAACAACAACCCCCAAACTCATGAGGGTTTAACCCAACTTTTTTTTTTTTAGGATACATTTGTTACCTGTGCCTATGCTTTTTAAAAAATTTTTATTGAAAAAAATTGTATTAATCATTAGTGGGTTATTACTGAAGGTAAACAGAACTATTGTATTGTTTTTCTTGTCATTTTTAAAAATGTATTTTAATTCTTTTAAAAATATCCTACTCATTTGCAATCAGGATAAATAGTTCCCTGCCCCCATAAAGTTGCCTGAGTCTTAACAATGTTCAATCTCCCATCTCTCTCTCTCTCTTACCTATTATAATTAAGTTCCCCTTGATTTGAACAGATTGGACGATAGGAATTCATAATGTTACATCCTGCACACTGAAGCTAACTGATTAAGTGCTTTAAATTATTCTTCCTGACAGAATGATAAAGTTACAATCTGTTCAGAGATGATCTACAGCTTGCCAGACTCCTACCGCTTCTTTCTACATTCATTTATCTTTTTGTCAAGCAGTTTAAAAAAAAAAAAAAAGCCTCAATTCCATAGATCTTTTAAAGTCATCAGAACATCTGAATTATTAATGAGACTTTAAGGGAACAGTTCCTGATGGGGGCTGGTTTAAGAAAGGTTGTAGGAAAAAAAAATCTGGGACTGTGTACACATCAAAATAATTTCAGCTCCATTTAAAAAACCATTTAGTTCAAGTGTGACACATGAACCATTATGCATTTGTGGAAACCAATTTTATGTGATCTACGATTAAACTAACCTTTCAGAGAGGTGTAAAGTGTGATGGTTATCATGTTTTAAAAGCCTTGCAAGATCACATAAACAATTTCAAACTAACAGTTTTCTAATGGTTTGTGTTTAAAATGATTTTGAGGCAAGTTAAGCACTGTGAACTTTTATCTCTACCTTCTGTTTTAACATACTTTCCTTACAAACAGAACTTGGTGCAAGTTAATTCAATCTCGTAGCAAGAAAGGGAAGAACTGCATGAGTGCTAAGGATCAGGGATGAGCTGCACTGTGTTTCTCAGCAGCCAGCGTAAAGCACTTCCATCTCCCCTGCTTCCCCTGGAATTTTCAAAACATGGCAATTATTGATATGTTAATCTTTACAATAAAACTCATATCCAGGGAGCTGATCTTCAAAAAGACACTGTCAGGTCTCTTTTTACCTTTACCTGGCAAGTAATAAATACAGAAAATAAATAATAAATGCAGAAATGGGTAGATTCTAATTATTTTTGCCAGGGCTGAACCCCTGATCCAGGCATTATCATCTCCAGCATCAAATGCTTGGTCCCAGCTTTATACCTTTCCTGTTCCTTTCCTGCCATTAAAATTGTCTTTGACCACATAATGACAAATCTCCTGTGAAAGGCCATCGACCTTTATACTTACCTTTGAAATGTGAACTTGACACTCTTGGCCACTAAGACATTCTGCTCCCAGTTACTAAATGTCCTTCTTGAATCCCTTACACACTTTTCAGTCTTTTTTGTTATGCTCACAGTCTGACTTGGATATGTCTCCCAAAGTCTTAGCACAGATTTTTATGTATCTTAAACAAACCACTTACTTTTTCCTTTAAATCAGTCCAGAAAAATCCTTCTTAAAGTCTTTATATATCGTTATATTGACCAACATTTTTTTAGTTCTGTCATGTTCAATCTGTCTCTCCATTTTGGCATATGCATATTGATCCTTACCATGTGTTTCTACTTTATAGTGAGAATAGGCATAGTCTTCTATTTTATTTTTTTAAGAGCTGTTCAAGAGAGTTCCTGATCTTCCTACGCTATTTGATGGGTTTGTTTTTGACAGAATCACCTGAGAGACGCTGGAAGAGCTAAGTAACTACATGTATGAGAAAACATTTACTTTCTTCTCAGACACCTGTGTTTGCAATGGGCTATCAGCATCTCAGTGCATTCAAGTTCTAAAAGTTCTAAAGGCTTCACGCTTTTATTACAAATAAATAAAAATTAACATCCTGTGCAAGACCGTTCCCTCCAGCATAAAAAGATATAAATAATTAAAGTAAAATTATCAAAATACAGATTTCTTCAACTTGTATAAGACTCTAGCAATTCTCTCCAACAGATTTATTGTTCTGGTGCTTTAAAATTTCTGTCATTAATTCTGGACTGAGTAATCATGTTTGAATGAACGTCACTGTGAAACACCCTCTCTTCTAAGCAGAGGCAAAGAAAGTACTAGCTGAACATGACAAAGATTTTACTAATTCTGTATTCTCATGATAATCTCAAGTTACCTTACAATTGTTTTAAACATGGGTTTTTTTTCTTTGATGACACTTGCAGTTTCAAATGAGTCTGTATGTATGTGTTTGTGTGCCTCCTCCCACTCCACATAGGCAGCTCGTTTATAGCTAAACTGAAAATTCTCCCATGCAATTTCTTCCTCTATGAGAAAAAAGTAATGAAATTTTCTTCACCCACCTGCTCAGCCAATTCTTTGTTTGGCAGATTAATATTTTACATGAAGCAGGCAGTAAGTGATTTGCAGGGAGAGAGAGAAGAAACAATTCTTACTTTTTGTGAAGGTCCCTATTTTGCTGCAAGGCAAAATTTTGGAACAAAAATGCTATTCTGGACTTGCTTTTGGTGATTTTTTATTTTTTAAACTAGCAAAATTCTTACTTTTGACAGTGGGAATTTCTCTGGAAAATGCGTGACTCTGCCAGTTTAGGCCAGTGGAACCCACGCCAAGAACCTGCAGGTTTGCTAGATACAGTTTTGTGTCAACGCTCTGATCAACAAGGTTGCTAAGAACCTAGCTTTCCATTCTCAAAACCATGCTGGGATGGATGTAAGTGGCAGGACCTCCATTTAAAGCTCTAAAATGTCATCTCTTGACATTGGTGCTGTTTTCCACTTTCAAAAACTAACCAGGGCAGTTACTAAGATTGTTTGACTTTGGATAGGTTTCTGAACAAGCAGGAGATTGCCTGTTACTTTTGAATATACAAAATTTTGACAACATACATAACATAGTTGATTTAAACATTCCTCTACTTGTAATGACCAACCTCCCAATTTCATTAGTATATCCATATCAGAAAATCTTTATCACAGTAATAAACTATTTGATCAATCTAACCAGTTAGCAGTGAAAATTGTGCATGGTATAAATAAAAGTCAAAACGTTAAGTCTTCCAACTTTAGGACAGAAGACAGAGAAGAATTAGACTTCAATACGATTTGAAGAATTCAGATTTGCATCCATATTAGACATTCCTCTTCTGTTGCTCACAAAGCAGACAAGTTGCTTGTTTATATTTTTTCTATTTGAGCTGCACAGTTATACAGATACTATTTTGGGGGGATAAAAATCATTATGTAGTATGTGACAAGTGGCTTCATATTAACACCCTTCCTTCCTCTGCTAAATGGAAAACAGATAAAACATTCATGGAAAAGCATTTTGGTGTCAAAGCCCTTAACATTCTTCCAAAATGCATAACTGCTCTTGACTATCTTCAGTCAATGTTGCCAACATAAAAAGATGCTCATGAACATAAATGGGGGACAGGGGAGTAGGGAGGGGAAGGGAGGAAAGGGATTGGAATGAGGAATGGGAAATTAAAGTAATGTCTGCACCAGGGTAGGCATCTTCACTGAGCAGGAACCTGGGTGTTTACAAAAAGGACACGTGCAATTAGAAAGGCAAGCAGATGAGAGGATAAAAAATAAAACAGGGTTGAGCAACAGCAGCAGCAGCAGCAGCCAGTTTTACTTCTGGTTTGGAGGGAAAAAAAAGGCAAAAGAAAACCAACAAAACAACCAACCAAACAAACAAACCAATAACTGAATAAAGTTTGTAACTATTTTTTTTTTAATTTCACAAGTTTTCACAAGGACAAAGTTATAGAAGGAAACCCACAGCAGTTGCTAGGTCATGCAGAACCATTAATTGTCATACCTTGGCCCATTCTATTCATCCTTGTTGCACTTTAGAAAAAGAAGTAAGCTATGTAAGTTTTACAATGCTTTTAAACTGTCATATTTCCTGTTGAGCACTTTAACTGGCACATCCTTGTAGTAATAAATATTCTTAGGGCAAAACATGATAACTTTCTTCGCAAAAAGAAACACATGAATTTGTCTTTATGATGAAAAGCAACTGTAATAGACTCATTGGTAGGGGAGCATCCGTAATTTGCAACGTATTTCACTGATAGGACTTACAGCTGCATTCGAATGCACTCACACATATATACTGTATTCCAATCATTATGCTTAACACTGCACAGTGGTACTCTCTGTAGCCCACTTATACGGTTCCAGGTTTTGTCAGTAAAAGTGCTTGGCTTCATTGTCAATTCACACAGCAAGCAAATCTTCAAAATTATCATGCTTGGGGAAGGGGAGGGTAGAAAACAACACTAACCATAAAAGCACCTTGTCTGGGTTGGCAGTTACAATGTTAATCACTCCCACATCCAAATATTTATTTTCTCTCTGCATGCTTTCTTGCTGGGTAGCCAGGGAAGGCGGTATGTGTTTCTGGCCTCCCCACCCTGGGAAACCCTTCATACCACCTAGAACTAGTTCTGTATTTCAAAAGGTTGGCATTTGAAATTAGGAAAAAAAAAAAAAAGCTTGAAGTATCATTTCTATGGCTGTCTAGGATAGGTTCCTTTCCACTACTTTAATTCCCTGCCACAATTTTTGTTTGGCTAGGTGCATCATCGGTGAGAATGTGCAAAAATCAAACTCTGGCGAGTGCCTAGAACATGATGCCTCAGCACAGTGAATATTTCCACCCCAGCCCTCTTGTTCTGCTCACTAGCTGTCTACAGCACAGCACCTTTTCTCCCCAGATGGGGGAGACCTTAAAAGTACTCAGTTGTCTTCCCCTGTATTCCTGCGTGCTGTGTACTGGCATGCACCTGTTGAAAAGAACCAGATAGAACATGAAGCAGGATTTCTGGAGGTTCTTCGCATATTAGGACCCTTGCTGGAAGATTTATACCACCATCCTAACTTGGAAAAGTTAAACAACCATCTGGGGGAAGGAATAAAGTCCCTCGAGATCTGATACTTAAGCATAGAAAAATGCTTGCTCTTTTCTGAACATTATTTATTCTGTACATAAGGTGACTAATTCACCTTTTAAAGACGTAAAAGTCCCAGGAAGGCAGTTTTTAATGACTTACATCCAATATTTATGATACATATGGCTTTTTATCCCAAATGTCAAAAGTGAAAGAAAATATAGCTATTCATGTGGCAGTATAAATAGACAGAATAATAATTTAATATGCAATTAGACTCTTTCTAAACTTAAATTAAACCATTGGAGTTTCACAACTCCATGCCCAGACAATTTCAGTATTAAAGGGAAAAGACACTATTTCCAAAAGGCTGGTATGTTAGAGAAAGTCCTTAAACAAGCAGAAAAGTCCCTGATGTTGCTTTGGTATAAAGCAGGTGCGTAGCAATAATCTACACAAAGAGTGTAAGCCCTATACAATATAAGCCTTGAGAGTGAAAAGTCAGTAGGGATTTTTTTTTGTGTTTTTTTGTTGTTGTTGTTGTTTTTTTCAATGGGTTAGTTTTATAAGCTTCAAATAAATGTAGCAACACCTGTAAATATGAATATAAAAAAGAACCTATCGCAACATACATCAACGCTTCTGCACTAAATTACTTTCTTTGTGTAACTCTGACATCAAGAGCAAGTGTTCATGTTAAATATACTCTATTTTCTGATATGTAGAGTAACTGCAGTGAGTTATTTATGTTTTCAGTGTGCCTATGGGTTTAGAATTTTTTTTTCTCCCCTAGCATCATAAATAACTTTTGGTCCGTCTGCTTTGTTGCTGTTGTGCTTAAGGGTTTTATGGTGGTGAAATAAAAATGACAATCACATGCACACTGTCATACATATGCAAAATATGTGTACAAAAAGGGAAAACTCCATGGGAAAACAGGGAACATTACTGCTGGAAACATTAACTGGGGAGAATGGGTGGTGAATGCAAGTTTCACACACAGTGGGAGCAGGTACACATATCACAGTCTATCTTCCTGCACATACTTCTGTTTTTCCCGGGAATCCCTGGTCTTGGTGCGGTTCGGTCGGTTTGCTGTTGATGGGATGGAGTGAACTGATGAGCTCTTCTTGCTGGAAGAATAGGAGGAATGGGAGGAATGAGAAAGACTGGCCCGGGACTGGCCAGCATTGTGGTCAAATTGCATCAAACAGAAGATCAAGTCTGTCGGCACAAGCTCAAATTCATATGGTGGGTTTGTGATAACATAACTGGAAAGAAAGGAAAAAAGGGAGAAAGAAAGAAAAAGAAAAATCAGGTTTAGATTTCTGCTAAAAAATTTCTTCTAGAGTTGTTATCTCAGGAACATTCACCCAGATTTTTGCATTTCTGTTTCCTTCAGTGTGTACCTAATTTTAGCTCACATAATACCCGTTATGATTTAGGACCTTCTTATGTCAGATACCATTTTTTGTATGTTTTCTGTTGCACAGACATACTGTCTGAGTAGGATGTTCTTTAAGTGACTCGCATCATGATTTTTCAGAGAAGACACCATACAAATCACCCTCCTTTCTTTAGCTGCACCATAATGCAATGACTCTAGCAAACAGATTTACATGTTGACAATGTAACAGTAACATAGCACCAGCAACAGTATTTAAAAGAAGGGCTGAAAAGCAGGGAGAGGAGGATTTTAGATATGGTTATATTTAAATACATACTTACTATGTATTTATTAAATATTTAAATACTGTCAATAGAGCAAGGGATATAATTACTAGTTTGGATTGTGATTGTACATAAGACAAGTCAAGGAAAATATATTGGCAAATTTGCAGTGAGGTTAATTTTGTTCATTCATTCCACATGTACATTCATGGGCTCAAAGAGCATTTATAAAGAGAAATCTGCAATCCAAGAATCCAGCATTGCTAAGTATGCATCCCAGATCTGAAATAAAAACTCTATCAATTTCAAAAATTCCCACCTTCAACTAACCCCCTTTCAGGGTAGAAAGGGCTTATAGACCCCGCTGCTCCATTTTTTCATGCATGCGAAAAACATATTTGAGCAAGGCAATAGGCATTTTCTGTCCAAGCAAGAAATGAGCAAAAATTGATCACAAAGTTCACAACTTCTTTTCAAATTAATTCAGTGCTCATAAGAAATCTGTCTTAGCTGCCTCCGGGGCAGAAATCACTTATTAATCCAACAAATAATACCAAGCATAGCAAGCACAGTGTAAATCTAAACTGAAAATCATTTTTTCTACCCAATTTGTCCAAATCCTTACAGAAGAAACTGCTTTGGTGGGCTACAGGGTTGTTTATTGCCATGTTCATCCAATAATGATGATTTTTGTAGAGAATGAAATAGTAACAGATGGTAGATTTGTGGCAGTTCTGGTGTGGGTCTGTGTGTGTATTTCTAGTACGCACTTAATTAAGACACACTTCAAGTATGCTGCTAAATGGCCTTCAGTTTGCAAAGATGGAAATGTGTCTGCTCTATTTAAAGCACTGAGGTCAGCCGTGGTGCTGCTGAAGTAAAAACCCAAGAGAAGGGTTTCCATTTACTGGAAGAAATGATTATTAGATACAGATAGTACCAATAGGAAGCCCACAGGTGTATTTTTTGAGCATCCAGAAAAAAGAAAGTCTAGCTACCACAATATAAATTATTATCCAGTAACTGACAGCTGATTGATATAAGCAAACTGGAGTCCTTTCCTTGTATGCAAGAAGTGGATCACCATAAATCAAACAAGATAAAGATGTGTTCTGAAAATTTACTTTAAAAATTTTTTAATTAAAATTAGCTGAAAACTTACACTATGATATCCAGCCTATCATTTAAACTTAGCTAAAGAGTCATCATGAAGTCCTCAAAGAGTTAGCTTTTGTGGCAAATTTATGTAAAAAATGGAGAAAGCTCTTTTTTAGATTTATTACAGGCACCGTGATCTTCCTCGCTGAGAAGACTGAAGAACAGTGAAGCAGAGATGTTCTAAATGACTGGACTTACCGTTTAGTGCATTGGCTGGGAGTACTTAGATGTGCATCCCTTAATCGATAAATTCCAAAGCAAAGCATATTGTATGTTTTCAGTGCTTTACAAAATAGATCTCCATAACAACCTCCATCCTAGGAGAAAGAAAGGAGAGGGGGGAAAAAAAAGAGAACAGCACATTTTTTTTTCCTTTCTTTTCTCTGTTACCACAATGTCAGGGAACAGGATTTTCAGTATGACCCTGCAAAAAAGGACAATGTATAGACAGTCTGTTGTTTGTCACAAATGAAAATCTTTTACCCAAGGAAATGAATAATCTAAATGTTTTATTTCAAATAAGTAGTTATGTAAATTGATCATTATTTTGGAGAGCCTTGGTCCATGAAGTGATGGTAAATTGGGAAGAGTGAGTGATTTGCTTTAAGCTGGAAATATAAATTTTGGTATCAAACAATGCATATTCTACTAATGACATTAACTGTGATATTAAGATTGTTAGCATTTTTTACCCTTTTTTGGCGGTAGCCATACTGTCATCTCGACAAATAAATTCACTGGGGAGCACAACAGAAATTAGAGTTCTGAGGGGTTAAAAGGCTAATATAATATCTTCCGCTGTAAAATAACGATGAAATGTATGCCATTATTTATAAATAATATAAAATGTTTTGATTAGCAAAAAAAAGTTTAGATTTGATAATTTGTATATCTAAAATATTGATTCTTAAGTAACGATGACTGTTAATGCATTCTGCCTTCACTGATGTAGTGCAACTGAGGCTCTGGCGAGATAGCATTTGAAGGATTGGTATTGCTAGTTTTATTTGTGAAAACGTTACACCGCATGCCCAAGTGTTTTGATGAGCAGCTCTTTACTTCTATCTGTGTACTCCCATCGCCCTTAATCCTTAAACTGGGATTCCCTGTCATTTCTGTGAAGAAAGTCACTCCATTCTTTCTGAACAGAGCTGGTGAACACAAGGTTAATTTAAGAAATATCAAATCCTACTTCATCATCAAAGTGAAGTGAGTGCTTTAGGATTCACCTCAAGATTACAAGATTAGGTCAGAAAACTTTTCTAGATACTTCTTTATCCAAATGCACTGTTTTTTAAAGATGGTTTGTTTATTTGGTTTTGTTTGTTTTGTTTTGTTTTACTTCACTCTTAGGATAGTGGAGTCAAAATGTCAGAAAGTTAGGATTTCACAAGAATTCATCCAGAAACAGCAGAAAACAAATCTTATAGCTTTGTTTTCAAGCTAATAAGTATATTTTAGGCAAGAACTGGAAGCTCCGGGGAAAGACTAAATAAGCTTACCAAAACCCAACAAAGGTATAGATATTGCTCATGTTTACAATGGATTATTGTTAGAATGGTTATACCATCCAAGTCAGCTCATCCATCTCTTTAGCTGAGAACTAAGAAGAGCCACCAGATTTTCTGCATGAAATACCTAGGCAAGGAGTCTGGGAAGTCATACAGCTTCTTAACAAGGGTAACAGCAAACCTGGCACCCTGTGCTATAAATTGTCAAATGATCCAAAAGCTCTATTAAATTAAGTAATAGAAATTATATGCTAATTAAGAAAGATTTTTAATTCAATTAGGGAGAAAACAAATAGATCGCAGACCAGTCCTGGTCCTACATATGCCTCATGATCTTACCCCTAGGTCTGCAAAGGGCCCATCATACAAAGCCAATTGAGCAACTCGACACCTGTCCCTGTTTGCAAGTGTCTGGGGCGTGCTGTAACCTCCTCTCAATGCATTTTCCTCAGCAATCAGTGCTTCCAGCTCTGGTGTGGCTCCTCCTGTTACCAATGTCCGTATCAGTGTGAGGATATTGTCATTGAAGTATGTCTGCAGAGATAAAAGAAAGCTCTTTAAGCAAACACCATTAAAGTCACAACTGAAGACATCCAAATTACAACTTTTCTGGGTTTCTGCTGTTTAAAGTTCTTGGCTGTCTCTTCAAATAATTTTATATAGAAAGTGAAAAGACAGCAGCCTCCAATTACTCTATTTTCTTCTATCCCATTAGGCTCCTATACTAGATCCTTCCTTTTAAACACCAATTCAGGCTGATTTTTATTAAAGTACAAAAATTTGAATGATTTATGTTTCCTACAATTGGTGTTAGTAGTGATGCAATGACTGCTTTCCTTCTCATTGCCTTCATGTCTAATAATGGGCTTTAGGACATGTAATTGTAAAATTCAGACCACATTTAAAGCTTACACAGGCTAGATTGCCTTTTTACTCTTGTCACCAATTCGTTGGGGAGCTGCCTTTGTGCTGCAAATGTCATTACTTATTACTGTGGCTGGACTCTAGCAGTCTAACCGATATATGGTACTAAACATCTTATTACGAGACTTGACAGTGTTCAGACATAAGCATGTATCAATTAAACATCTTGAGTTCATTCCAGATAAATGTATGATGAGTTTGGGATCCTGGTGGTCCTTTTAAAAAACTCTAGGGTATAGGGTAAGTGTGGTTTATTAGGGAAGATTTACTCCACACTGACATTTTGCCAGCATCTATAGCACTGCTGGTCTGTCAGGCAAACAATGGATATTTTAAATATTAATTTAATGCCAGATGAATGACTTTCAAGTTCACTTAAAAGTATACTGGTATAGTTCAGAGATACTCAGTTAAATATCTGCAATGTAATGTACTGTGCAAAAAATAACGTTGAACAAAAAAAGGAGACACCATCACTTACAATGTCACTAATGCCTGTGTTTTCTGAAGCTTTGTGAGTGTAAGCCACATATAAGAAGAAAACGAGCTCACTCTAGAGTACACAGGATTGACATTCCTGGATTTGTGGATTCCATTACTAGATTTGTGACTTTTGTTGAACTTAGGACTTGGAACAAATGTCTGTAATCCAACCAAATAAAAATGAATACTGAATTCTCAAACAGTGCTTGTTGTCCAAAGATAGTACTTTTAAAATAATACTTTTAAATTAAATTCATTGCTCTATCCATATAATATAATTGTATTTAATATATGGGTAAACTGAGGTACGGGTTGAAATATTTTATCCTGAGATCAAAAAGCAGAACTGGCTTCCTATCCGTGTTACTTTGATATTCTTTCTTTGTGTAATGAAACTTCAGTTTTATTGTTCACTTGAGATGACAGATAAAGCAGGAGAAAATGAATTCTACGCAGCAACATTTTTCACTGTTACATTGAAGTTTCATAACTTCAAGCTTTTCTGCTTATTTACATAGGCATATATGCCATTAACCTGTTGACTAAATTAAAATGAAAGAAACATATTGTTATTGTTATACATGCCCTAAAGCAAATATTTGCAGCTCATCAATTCCAATTATTTTAAATTAGCCCGGGTAAGGCACTACATATTTTAAATACAAAGTGTACTGTAAAGAGTTGTTTGATATTAGCAGGGGTTCAGGAAGATTCAGTTAGTCTAAAACAACAGCTAATCTCACATCAGCTCTTACATATGTGGATGCATTGTGTAACAATTCAAGTGTAATACTCAAACCTTTCTTAACATAAAGAAAAATCAATGTGACCCCTTTGCAGGAATGTAAGTCTGGAGTGATTACGTGATGTTTAATAGGAATTGCCATGGTGAGAGAGAGAAGACATTCAGGCATGGTTGTTTATTCTTCAGTTACTTCTTCCTTGATGTCCCTGAGGTGACAATCAGAGTTGCCCTCTTTGGCAACTCTTCCCACTGTGCTATACTTTCCCAACATGGAAGTACTCAGAATAAAAATATCGGCATTAAGTTTAGGTGTTTTTCTTAGCCTTTCTCATTGTGTGCTATACACCACTCAAAACTAAAATAATTAGCACAGTTCCTTTGCTCCTGCAGTTAGGCAGCGATGTTGACACCGGTTTCATGGATATAAAGCCAGATTCTACCAGATCTAGAGGTTGGAGGCCCTGCAATTGTAGAAGCTGGAAAAGACCTTCTAGTAAAAATGTGCTTCAACATATTCTATATGGCACTTTAAGCACACATCTTCACCAAAGCATAGCATTTTCTGCAATAGTATCTTTCCTCATGCCTTCCTCAAGCTTTTATTCAGTATTTTTGATTCCTTTTTCTTCCCTGAGTAGAGATATTTAGTATTATTCAAATATGCCATTCTCAGTTTTACATCTATAAATCAAGATAGAAGAACACACAAAAAAAGTGAAGCATATCTTTACTGGTAGAATTTTCAAGTCTGGTTTACAATGAGGCCAACTATGGTACGAAATGTTCACCTGCTCTAAGAGTAATGGATGCTGGTTTGTGTAAAATAGCCTGTTTTTATAGACTGCTGACTTGCAGTGATTGGTAAAACATTCAGAAGTCTAAAATTATACTAATAATTTTATTACTCTTTAGGAGGTATCATTAGACCAGCCTTCATTGGTTTCCAACTCTTTCTGTCTCTTTATTCTGTAATTCAAATTACAGCAACTATAGCCATAATCCAAGATTTAAACACATATACTCTTGGCTCATATGAATTTTGTACTGTGCAAGTGTACAATTACCCCTTATCGTAAATTCAGTTGGAGCTCGCTAGAGCATGATCTACTAAGAAATTATACTGTGGCCATATCACTCATTTTACTACAGATCTCGTATTAAAGCAAGAAATGAAAGCAGTAGTAAAATAATGTATCAATTCAGGCACCTGTCACAAAAATACATTAATACAAATAAATAAAATAAAATAAAACAAAACACGTCCCCGCCCCCAAAACCCAATGCAATTAAGACATAATGGGCCCAATTCTGACTTATGTCATGTGCTAACCAGGAGTAACTCTGGGAGCCATACACTACTATGAAACTGATGCAAATGAGAACAGAATCAGGTCTATTGTCAATGGAACAGAATGCTGTCACCAGAGAAAGGCCTCCCACTGCTAGACAAATGTTAAGGCAAAGCTAAGACATTTATTAGCGAAGGAGGCAACATTTATCTTGGAACAATGGCTTAATTTGGGTTTCACACCATGACTGATGTGGATGTCACCATTTAATCAGATGGATGAGTGCAGCCAAATGATGGTTTGGGGTTTTTTTGCCATCAATGAGTAAAAAGATTCCAACTTTCAGGAAGGACTGCTCGGGCATTGCAATCGATCAGAAAATGCCCAACCTTAAGCAAGAAAGGATGGGTGAACAGGAAACTGTAAATGGTACCTTCTGCTAAATAGGTTTGCCTCCTCCTGTACTAATATATTTAACACTCCTCAGGAAAACCCGTCTGTCCATGCTTTCAATTGTCACAAAGATCAGATTCCTCTCATTACCTCTTGCCAGTTTGGAACTGGGGACACTGAAAAGCTGAACTAGCTGATATCCATTTCCTTTGGAATAATAATACACTGAAATTAATTTGAGAGTGATCTTCTACTTGCTCCGTGGGAGGGTACATGGCCTGGATATGCCAGTACTTATAAGAAACCGTTCTACAGAACGTCTTTGGAAAGGTGCTGCTGTACTTAAAGTAACAAGACACTTTCCAGTAATGGTAGTGAATCCCTTTTGTTGACTGTAAAATCATAACTGAGGAAATACTTGTTTGCTACTGCCATTAACTGAACCCCACAGTGGACATCTGTATGACATCGCAATAATCAGCATCCGGAATGAGAAAGCGAAACAGGTGTAGTCTAAACACAGAAAAAAGGAAATGCATCATAGACACTGAAACTGGGTAAGTAGCAAGGAAATTCTGACATAGATATCTGAGCTAGCAGTGCCACCTAGCCTATGCTCCGGAATTGTAGTGCAGCTCTTTCAAATATTTCGGGGATGCTTTCCGTTTCTGCAATCATTTTTTAAAGTATAATTACCAGAGTGCTTATGTTTTGCAGTTAATGCTGTCAAGCTTTTTAAACTAATTGGTCTTTTACAGAAAATTTAACTGAAAATTAGCACATCTTTTAATAACATTGCGTTAACTTTAATAGCACTTTGCCTTTCATTTATAATTACTCTAAAATTGTCACTTTCCAAGTCATATCTGGCTTTTTTTTGTTTGCTAGTGTTTTTTTTATAGATTTCTTTTAAGAAGACTCCTCCTCCACTGTATGCAGTTTTTAAGATTGCTTGCAAACAAATATTTTAACTTGCTTTTCTTCTTCAGCTGGAGGAATTCTGTTGAATTAATAATATATATATCCAAACCTGAGCTAACATCAGTAACTTATACCAGTAACAAAAGGGCCTTTGAGACAGAATCAACAGCAGAAAATAAATAACAACATTTCATGGTTTGAAAATCAATAGATTCTCGAAATATTGTCCAAGCTTTAAAGAAGTTTGGGAGACTTTAGGTTACAGGATGCTGCTTGCTAATCCCCTGAACAGACTTGCACAAGAAACAGTCTTGTGTTTCAAAATGTCCATATCATAGATTAGAACAGTTTCTTTTCTATATAAATAAGACTGTGAGGATCCCTGAGGGAGAACTCTTGAGTAAGAGATACACTGAAAAGTTATTTTTAAGTGTTTTAACTACTGTTTTCCATTCTGTGCTTTTGTTTATATGAAGAAAAAGTAGAATTTAGTACTATAGAACAAAAATCAAGACCTAAAGTTCTAGTACAAGGAAAAAAATTCTAGGATATTGAATGTTAAAGGGTATAATCTGGTTCTGTAGATCCTTGCCTCTAATGGCACCACTCTGACAGTACATCAAATCTTCTGTCAGCAGTATGTACGGGAGGGATGCCAACCTGCCAGAACTTCTGTGGTTCTCATAGCTTCAGTGCCAAAAGGAGTTACAGAGAAGCATTGGCTCTCAGGCCAACTGTTCAAATCTTTGAAGGTACCGTGTGTTGATAAAGCTGGTTTTCTTGCACACACAGGATTTTCTGGAATAACTATCTGAACAAGACCCAGAAAAGGAAAAAGCAATTCTCCTCAAAAATTTGCTTCTCTTAAGGTATCATATGCCATGTAATTTTATAGCTGAATATAATCTCTTCACAAAACATCCACATTATCTAAAAGATGCTTCCAAACCCATGGTTTTTGGTCACATTCAATTTGGTGATGAGAACGTGCTTTGCTTTTTGGGAGCGGCACCACCTTGATACTGACAGACTACATACATTCTTTTCCTGCGTTTGCGTTATGTTATGACAAAACAAATATTGATATATCATTCAAGTCTCTGATGGCAGTAGATGTCTCTTCGAAGGCATTATAATGATTAGCTGGCGTGATTTAACAGTAGCCACTGCCACACTTAAAACATGAACCATGCCTACAGTCTTCGCACAGAGTACAATAATGCACTTTAACCGAAGCCTGGAGAGACCACTGTTACCAACTCATCAAAAAGACAATGCAGTTTTTGAGCTTGTTATCGTCTTCTGAGCAATGCTCTTCAAACTACCACACTGTGAATCATAGGTTTGTGGAATATATTGCCTTTGCTGCAGAGGTCAGACTGTGCAGACAGCCTGTAGATAGCATTTTGAAAAGTAAACTTCATTAAGCCTTTTATCTTTGAAATAGAAAATAACAGACAATTTCACATTTAAAATATCTAATACTGTCATCTTATAGGAAATAATGCTAAACTAGCAGAATGTAATGATCTTCAGCATTCAGATTTGAATCAGAAAGTGACAACGCATTTTCTAATCTGTGATTCATGAATAGGGGTTAGTCCACTACTTCTATATTAATAAAATTATATAAAAGGAAATAATAATTTAACACTGTTTAATATATCAATATTAAATATCAGTATCAATAACTGAATACTTTAGCAAATTATTTTAAATATATTTTGTACCTCTTTTTCTATATACATACCTCAATATGTATGTTTCAAATTACCAACAGGTCAGAAAGAATACTGTATGTGTTCTACTTACTAATCTTTCTTATACCTGTTTTCCTACACAACCCACTACTGTGAGAGGAGATTCATACTTAATGGAGCAGTTCATGTATTATACGTTTGTACTGTAGACCATATAAAGAATTTGCATTCCAGAGATATCAACAGAGATCATAAGTTGGACTTTTTCTATAAAAGTTAAGCAATAAAACCCCCTGAATCACTAAGTGGATTGAATAATGAACTATACCCTTGTCTCAAAGTGAGCTGGCACAGGCCAGTAGTGTGAATTATTTCCTTCTTACAGAATTGCTGAGCAATTAATAGGATGAAAGCATGACTGCAGATCTCACAATTTAGTTAGGATTTTGGGTGCAGTTTGCTGGTACTGGCTTGAAGTTAAGGAGAATAAGTAGAAGCTGGTCCCTAAAAACAAGTGTATTCTAGGGGAAAAAAAAAAAGAGATAATATAGTGCAAGTAGATTAGTTTGTGTGAGAAACGCTCTTTTCCTTGGAGAAGTGAAAGGAGAATACATCCTTCCCATGAGAACAGCGATAGTAAAGGGAAAACATCTCACACATCTTATACTTTCTGAAGGGTCAGGAAGAATTGTACTTTTCCAACTCTTTACTAGACCTTTGAGGAATAAAAGAGAAAATAACGCTGCCACCGATCAGCAAAGTGGTGAAAGAAAAGACAGGACGGTGAACAATTCTAACTGACTGAATCCTTGGCTTGTCTTCCTGATTAGTATTTTTTCTAAGTTTGAATTTTCTACACTTGCTATCACATTTACCTCTCTGGCTTCAGGCTGTACTGTCGCTGACATATAAAACGACCACTTAGATGTGAAAATGTCTGGAAAAAAGACTCTCTTGAAGAAAGGAATTTCAGAAACGGAGGGGCACGTTGTCAAAAACTAGAAGTTAATAAAAGCGAGCAATAACTAAAAAAATTGTGAGGATTCTATGATGAGTTCCAAGTAAAAATTTCTGAACAGTCATGTTCCACGTATTTCTTATTGCCTCTCTTATTTATGTGATATACCTTTGCACAAGAAAGCAATAGTGTCCACAACTTTTTGCACTCTTTTTGCAACAATGCCAGTGGCAGTCAGAAGAATACTTTTTCCAAGATTCTGCAAGTGCCCTACTGAACGATTAATTAAGGGACATTGATTTAGATAATAATGTAAATAAACAGTAGATAATAATTTGGAACCTTCATGTTATATTATTCCCAATTATAATGTGAAAACGCTAAATATTTTATACATCGGGATTTTAATCAGAGAAGGTACAGAGTTTAAGTGTGCTTGCTTAGGTTTTCTGAATTTGTCACAGCTGCAAAATATGGTCAATAACTTTCAAAAAAAGTATTTTCTGAGTTTATTGCAAACTCTTAGGCTGCATTAGAATAAAATTTTATCAGTGTAGACCAATATTATTCATCTGTGGATGGAAAATATGAGGAATATAGCAGGGAATAAAAATATGAACCACAGATACATAAATATGAAATACAAATAAAATACTAAATAATAAAGATCACTGTGGATTTTTCTTAAAAGCAAAAAGCTTCATTCTGAATTTAGGTGAAGGTCAGACTTGGTTCCTTTAAGGAAATCCATTTGCTCATTTCTAATACTACGTGGGGTTTACAACAGATGATTCCCAGCGCTATGGAACTTTATTCCATGGAGAGCTCAGAAAGCCTATGCTCAGACTTCAAAAAGACTATGTTCTTGCTACATCTAGCAGAGCTTAAGGTCCCTCTGAAAGAAGTGCAGCTCACACAGGGCAAGACTGGTCTGAAAATCTAGCCAATATGAAGCAAGGGAGGATGAAAAGGAATATGACCAAGGCATTTGCTTCAAAACTGTACTATGGCTGCAAACCAAAAACCCTAATGTAGACATAACCAAAGGCCACCATCTGTAGTCTCTAGCATACACTTACGTTTTGATTTGCAAGACAACTCATGTGAAAAAGAGATGATGACCTCTCTTCACACAAGTAGGGTTCATGCGATGTGTACAATGGCTTTCATATAGTTCTATCAATGTCCCCCAGCGCTCATACTCGAAGCACTGTTCACGGCTACAGGAAATTAAAAGCTTAAAACACGGTGGATGCTGTCTGACACGAACGGCGAGCACAGGGACTGACACACTGCATTTGGGTCTGGGTTTCAGGAGGGAGATAGAACAATGTTTGGCAAATATTATCCTTAAAGACTGACATGACACTCTTTGCTTTTAAAATTGTGGACTCATGGTAGTCCTAGATAGCTCAGTTGTTTTGAGGTGTCTGTGTCCAGCTGAAAAATAATCTAGTTTAGGCTCTGAAATTCTCTTGATATCTAAGAGAAAAGGGTCTTCTCCTGACTACCTGTGGAAAAGGTACTACGCTTTCACACTCTTTCACAATAAGTCTGATGGAAGGGAATGAAAAAGGTTTTGTTTGCTTACTGCGCTCATGAGAGAGTCCAGCACACTGACAGCAAACGCGGTTCCACATGCAAAGGGCTGCGTGAGATACAATTCTGTGTCTGGATCGTCATCATCATCTTGGTCCAAGAACTGAACATTTGAATCATTTACTGAAAATAATAATAATAATAATAAAATCATAAGGTGCTTCTGGGTCACCAGCATGTGACCTTACACATTACACAGTCAGAAAGTAAAAGAAACGGCATATGTCTGGAAACACAGACTTGTGTCTTTGACGTCACTGAAAATGAAATCAAGATGGATGTGAAAATGTGCATTTAAAAATCTGTTCATCATTATCTTGCTCTTAACAGGTGACTCTCTTGCTCTTGAGAGGTGACTATCACTTTGGCGTAAAAATGGCTCTGTGGCCCCAGCTGCCTGCACTCAAAATGAGATACATGATGTTCTTCTGTACATTGAGACAACCTTGGTATTGGTCGGGTACAGTGGCTAAGGCTATATGCGTGTATGGTGAAATGTCATCACAAGATACCAAGTCAGAACCCCGTTGTAAAATAAAGGCTGTCCATAAAACTCTGATATAGCCCACAGGCATCTGTTAGATGTGCTGCTGTGACTCTTACTGGAGTGGTGTTAATGCACTTACGGCTCAAAAGATGAACTGTTCCTTTAACATGCATCTGTCTGAATGAACGAGCTATACTCCAGCTATTCTCTTGCAGCACTCCTTTTTGTTCAAATATTTGTCTCCATAACTTCACTTCCTTAGCCACAAATTCTATATCAGCCAGTGTGAAAAAGAATCTATGTCAGGCTCTTTCAAAGAAAAAGCCCCCCAAAAGTACTTTGTCATTTAGACTTTCTCTGGCATTTCACTGTCACAGTTAAACTCTCTGCCTCCACCTCACTCCACTAAAACCAGTTGTTTCCTTGAGATCAGTGTATCAAGTGGGTCATATTTCAAGAAATATTTCATTTCCATATTAGATCTCCTCAGGCATGAAAGCACAGGCTGCTTAGCTATGCCATCGAAATACTGTTTACCTTGCTAAATGACAAATTAATTTCAGTTCCCATGCAAGGAAGGGAAATTAAAAACTTTTTCAGCATTTGAAACTGCACACATTGACTATGTCTCTGTTCCCCATGTGAACACATCTCCTGAGCTAACCCAGCGAGCTTTGAAAACAACATGAGAGCTGCTGTTAACTTGATCAGGTTTCAGCTCTGGATTTCTTAGGTTAGAAAATCTTCTGCCTGCTATTCTGATCTTCCTTCCTATATAGTTTCATTTTCCACCCGCTCCTTTTCCAACCTCTATATACTACTGTTCTTGCCATGCTTAGCTTACAGAACACGAATAACTATAGATAAAGCCTCACAATAGCTGTCTAAAAGAGATGAGAATTGTTATCCTCCATTTAGAGCCCTGTTGAGTCAGTACTTGGCCATGATCATTCAGTAAGGAGCTGAGCTGAAGTAGGATTTAAAATTCCTGCCTTCCCACTTTCTGATGTAATACTGAAAACATAACACCTCAGCGTTGTTTAAAGAAGTGTTCTGCCCTGGGAGTCAGAAGAATTTCATCCTAGCAAACACCAATATCTGCAATGCTCCTTTCTTTGTACAATGGCTATCAATTTATTCTCCAGATTCTTGAGCAAAATAGCATTTGAAAGCCTGACGCATCATTTCAAAATGTACTTTTGAAGAGCTTGTGCCTTAGTTTAATTTGCTAGTTGAGAGTAAGCGCTATTGACAGCAGCATTCTTTTTCCACTTACATCTGGTAGACTAATACCTGACTTTGGCACCAGCTTGCTAGTCGTGCGTGGTGTCAGTTTCCAAGGTACTACAAATCTAACGTGAATTCTGCAAGTGTGGTTTTATCCTCAATATCTTTATCTTCCTGACACAAGTTAGCAGGCTAGGATTTCTGCGAAAGGTCTCCGGGCCAGGTGAGGTAGGCTCGAATGTGCGGTTCTGCGCTGTAGGAAATGCTCATTAAACACTGCTGGGAAAAGCTGCTGGGAGTTCTCTTTATTGAGAGGAAGCAATGCAGAAGCTCGGCTGCTTTTTCACAGCTTCAAAACCTGAGCTTCTGAGAAAAGGCCTGCTCCCCAAAATAAACCAACAAATAGCTTAAGAGAAAGTATGGTGTTGTTTGGGGTTTTCTTCTGGTATCTTTTACTTCTTCTTGGACTTCCTGTGAGAACTGCTAAGGCATGTCCACCAAACTGACAATAAGCTGAAATAACAAAAAGAGAAAGAGAGAGAGAAAAGGAGAGAAAAATTGGTGGGGGGAGGGAGGGCCCGGGAGGTGGGGACCCAGGCCAAAGAAAATGAATTGGTGAGAAGGTGCTATGAAAACAGCCGGCAGGTCAGGCGAGTGTGATCAAAGGTTTACTGATGCTGCGTGAAAAAAAAATCATTAAGAAAGGCCAGAACAAGACAGTCAATTTCAACCAGAACCACAAATAAAACACATTCAAAGCAGTGCCATGAGGGTAGCCCCTCTGATACAGCCAGATAAATAAAGGAAAAGCTGATGACAGTAAGAACAACAACAACAGAAAATAAGACAGTGATGTGAAGGAAAAAGGCACTTCTTACCCAGTTCAGTTATCATTAGAATGTGGGTTCCACTGTTTTTTTCCTGACTGATTGAAACCAAAGGCAGAAGTTTGCCAGGCTTAGCTAATAAGTAAAGTATTTAGGGGGAAAAGAAAGTACAGAAAGATAATAAAGTAAGGGAAGAAGACAGGTAAGGCTCTAAAAAATAAAACTGAAAAAGAAAATAAAAGGACAAAGGACCACAAATCAAGTTTGTATTTGCCATGAAAAAAACAGAACAGCTTCTGCACTTCACATCACACCATTTGACAACATAAATACCCACAGCTAGAGTGGAAATCAGAGCCTGGTTACCTACCATCATTGTATTCTCAGGAGTAAAATGTCTCATACTATTATACAGAGTTTGGTTACACATGATTAAACAGTTCTGGACCATGAAGAAATAAACAAATGGCCTCTTACTATTGATTAAATGTACAGGAAATGTCTGCTCATACTTACTGTGGGTTTTTTCTTTCCTAACCTTAGCCCAAAGACCCCTGCTTATTTGTTACACTATGTAAAAAGCATCTTGTCTGATAGAGTGTTTATTTAAGAAAACAGAGAAAAGGCAAAGGAAAGAGAGAAATATATTTCAGTTATTCAAATAAAGAGAAACAACTGTTACTAATCTTTCTTTAGAGAGAGTAATTCAAAACAGTTATCAGAAGAGAAAACATAGCAGTGTCAAGATACAGTATAGGTAATTTTCCTGAGACTGCATAACAAGGGAAGTGAGAAAAAAGATATGGGAATGTACATGAAAGGTTAAACATCAGCTTTCCTTACCTAGCTCTGTTATAATAGGGATATTGGCTCCTGTTGTAATGGAGGGTTGACGTAATAGGCCATGGACTGGACTGTTGTCTGGAGATGACCTATCCATCCCAGGAGGTGTAAAGCCTGAAAGAAAAAAAAAAGAAAAAAAGAGAAAAAAAGAGAAAGTTTGCACAGGACAAACTATATTTAAAAAATCCCCACCAATAGGGAATTCCCTATCTCTGCAGGTTTTTTTTCCAGAAAAGTATGGTAAGAAATTGTCATTTTTAAAAAAGATTGACTCAATTTTCAACAATTATTTCTTAAAAGCATAATCCTTTACAAATATGCAGGTCATTTCTGCTGTAAGGTACTTGGTAGCTAATGCAGAAACTGAAATTTATTTTGTTATCTTAGGTAGCTTTTGCATCAAAACATGCAAAATGGAAAAAGTAATGCGTACTTAAATTTAAATAAAAAAATAAAGACTTCAGTGTTAGAGAGGTTTAATTTTATTCTATTAGTATTTCAAATAATCCTGAAACAAACACCTTTCCTTAAACCTCAATTAACATTTTAAATAGTATTGTTTGTAAACACTAGTACAACCACGAGGAACAAATTGCTTCCATTAGCAGGTTTTAGGTTTGATCAACATGCAGGATTTAAAATTTTCTGTTTTCCAGAAGCAATACAACCCACACAATTTTTTGTTTTCTTTTCAGGTGTTCGATTCATGATATGCATTTTTATAAGGATTACAATTACAGGAATGCTGGGATGGAAGGGTCCATTCTAACAGACAAAAAAGATAGGATGGAAGGAAAAAGACACAGGTTTCCAAATGGTATGTAAGAAAAACGTTTGAAAAGAAACTAGAAAGAGTTTTATACCTTTGGGGATGTAAAGGAAACAAAGGTGGGAGAGGAAACATATTGGCAGGCACTCAGAGAAAAAAAGATCTGGTGAGCAGCAAGGTTCACCTCTAAAAATGTTTGTGTTTTCTGCCTGATTCTCTACACAGTTTGAAATGGAGCTCTTGACATTGAGCATTTTTTATTCTTTTTTTTCTTTTTGTAATAAAAAACCAAGGCAAAGCCTTTTGGAGTTTGTTTGTAAGTACTGAAAAACAGGCAGTTATACAAAAGCCCATGCAACAATTGGACTGGAAATTCACAGCTGAGACTAATGCATTCCATCTCCCTTGTCCATTAAAGCTGCAGAAAGCATGGGAATGTTCATTTAATGTCACTATTGCAGAAGTGATGACGAAGCCAGAGTCTGACTGCAGGGTTTCCTGTAGCTCAATGTCAAGGCAGCATTTTTAAGCAAATATTTGCCTGCTAGGAATAGGATGGAGCCAAGCTCACTTTAAAACACACATTTTTGAGAAAAGATTCATTTTTTCACCACATTATGCCCGAGTTCTTTGACTTTGCACTTGATATCCGGGGACAGACTTTTGATCCTCTGTCGTTACTGGTCTGAACTTGTTTTGAATTCTCCATATATCGATTCTAAATTAATCACAGCCAAATTAATTCCTGACGTAACTTCATTATCTTCTTGCAGTGTGGAAACTTTTTCACTGCATTAAATTCATTGATACATTCATCTGCTACTGAATTCAGAAGAAAATTATATGATATTATCTACTTTACCTTTCTGCAGTTTGGGGACTAATTTACAAAAGAGGAAATCTCTAAACTAAACTGTAGTTGTTAACATGTGGTACTGCTTTTATGTTGTCTGAGGGATTTATGGTTCTTTTCCAGTGATAACTACCATCACTCTTAAATTGTCCCTAAGCAAAACAAAATATAAGGACCACTAGATCTGGACTTCTTGATTTAATGGGATTTAAATTTTTATTTGATATTCAATTAATTTCTCCCTATGTTTTGTCTATATCACATATAGAATATACAGGTAATATAACTAGAATCACTGAGAAGAGAGACTTAGCCCTCCAGAAAGTCCCCGTACGAATTTCCTTCTGACTATAACATGAAAGCTAGATACAACATGAGGATTGTAAGGACAGGATAAGTAAAAAGGGAGTGAAAAGTCTGTGCAGAAATTCCTTAGGAGAAAAGAAGTGGATGTGGTATCTTCAACAGGCAAAAAACATTGCCATAGGCAAACCTAAGACAGCAAAGCAATTCTGTTTAATATTACCAGCGCATAGAAAATCCTTAGAAAGCAGATTTCTGAGAGACAATCAGAAATGTCAGCAATGTTAACAGTCGGTCATTTAATACTACTTGTTGTGCTGAAACTCATTCAATAAGACCAGCACAGTGACAGAGAGTTGCATTCCCAACTGGTATCAGTTTGCAGATGTTTTCTTGTGTCTGGCACTGTGACTGATAGGTGTATCGGCTCTTTGAATGCTTGCTTCTGCACAGCAGAGCCCAGGATTTCTCAGATTCACAAAGTGAGTCTAACGGAGTTCCTTCAGGCACCACCTCATGAGTTAGAGGTAACCCTGACACTCTCACAACAGCAGGAAAATTGAAGTGGGACTCCAAAGGGAAGGAATGCTCTCTGAGGACAGGTGGGTATTAGTGTGGCACCTCCTTCTGCAGCAGGCTCCAGTGCTTAAGTTTTGCATTCTGTTATGCTACAGGAAGGGCAAGACATGGCTTTTGTCACAGTACATTAAAAAAAGCTCAAGTAGCTGTAGACTCCTTGAGCAGTTGAAGTGGCAGGCCCAGTTGGGTCCTCGGCAGAATCATGAGTCAAAATGGCAACAGCCAGACTTTTTACACTCATTTATCTGAGAGAAAACTAATCTTGTTCCCACGCACCCTAGGGCTTCTACTGCTGGGAGCATCCCTAGAGGCCCTGCTTCTCTCTTTTTCCTGAAGGCTTTTCTCTCCCATCTCAGGATGCACTCCCTAAAACATCTTCAGTGAATCAGGCTCTTCAGACAGAAAAAGCACATCGGTATTTCCCTACTAGCTAAAATGAAATTGAATAAAGTTGGCATAACTGCATCTAAATGTATAAGTCCTTCTTGCCCTCCCTCTACTACAATGTGCACGCACACAGAGGCACGCACACCCACACTCTCCATCGAAGGCTATTTGTAGTCACCTCTCTCTAACACTTCAAATATTTGTCTTCCTAGGATGGTGTTAGAAGATTGAAGTCAATGTGGCATTTCTGTTAGACACAGACTGTCAGGAGCTCTGTAATTGCACGCTGCTCTCACAGTGCATTCAGTCTGAAATGCAGGAAGCATGTTAAAGGGATTTTGTTTTCTCCTTGAATGAAAAATAGACTCATGCCTTAATATTTTCTGTCCTATAATGTTGGAAGATGTGAGAAATACCTGCTATTTTCATTTAATTTCCTTGTTCATGCTTAATTCAGACACCTCTACAAATCCACTTTTTAAAAATATAAAAATCTTGGAATATTTGCAGAAAAAGGAAAATTGGAGTACTTGGGGATTTTGTGTGCCTGTGTTTGGAGTCACAAGGCATCACACACCTTCAGGCCACCCTCCTGCTCCCAAGTTACAAAGTGAATTCTATACATAGGCTCTCTACTTTTACCTCCAGAAGGCAAAAAAAAAAAAAAAAAGTAGTGCAGGAAAACTAACCTGCTTTATCAGAACTTTCATTTAAAGGCATGAAAAACTACAAGTGACAGCTGTGCAGATTCAGTGAATGTGACATTTCTGAATTTCTTCAACTTGACAAGTAAACACCTTAAATCGGTAATGCTATATGCATAATACATGACCTGTATTTTGACATCCATCATCAAATGCTGACTTGAGAAAATACAGGTTTGTACGTCAAGGAATAGCACCCATAAAGCAGGGAGAAATTCAGGTCACAGGGTATTAGGAAAACTCTATTTCATTACAGAAGCTGAAACAAGCTAAGGCATCAGATTTAAGATCCATTTTCAGCTGTGAAAAGATTCAATTCTTCTGCACAGAGCATTCATTTAGAAATGACATGCTTTCCTCACAGCCTCTTTTCATTTTCCTTTTCATATTCCATTTTCTCCTTCAGTCCCCAAACCTTGTTCCATTAACGCTCATCAAAATGGTAAAACAGGGCTGATAGTTGTGATCTTCTTATAACCACAATGTCTCCTTGTTCAACAAACAACTGAGCGAGCTGTGGCTACAATTGCTTAACAGGATCTACCTCTACAGTAAAATTCACATCGTCTGTGCAAGCCTAAGCACAGTCCCTGCGTACGGAAATACAGTGACAGTGGTGTGTTTCTGGAAAAGGGAATTCTCTTTGCCAACAATTAGGAGGTAAGGTGCAACACAATCACAGCCATTCCAATACTAAATTGCTGTACTTGGTGAGTGAATGCCTTTGCATCACTTGGGGTTTGGTTTTTTGTGTTTTGGTTTGGTTTTTCTTTTCTCTTCACTTATTAAACTGCCTTTACCTCAGCCCATGAGGTTTTTTTTCTCACTTTTGCCCTTCTGCTTCTCTTCCCCATCCCAATGGGGGGAAGTGAGCAAGAGACCGGGTAGGGCCTTAGTTGCCGGCCAGGGTCAACCCACCACCATTGGCTACAGTCATCACCACCACAACATCAAACGGAGGAAATGGCTTGGACTTCAACTGGTGGTAGCAAGCCCTTGTCCCTCTCTGAAAAAAGAGCCTGCTAAACAGTGGATTAAATATATCATGCCTCTGAGAGGAACACAGGTTCTGGGCTCCTGATGTGCTCAAAGTCAGCGAGGACTGGCAGTCAGGAGTCACTGCTTCCCTCCCGGCAGCAGCCTCCCTCTCTGAGAGACAGGGACTCCGGTGCCCTAACTCAGCTACCTGCTCTGCAGGAGTCTGAGCCTCCTGCCGTTCTCTGCAGAAAGAAGCTGGTTCAACGTCTTCATTCTGTGCAAAGTAGTATTTCCCACCTCCCTCTGGGATACTACTGCTCACAAAAGTAGGTGAAACAACCAAACAACTGCATTAGAGGCAAGATCCTACCTCTGTAAGATGTTCTCATCTTTGCAGAAGGAGAACCTTGGGGAAACTTCCTCCCCACAAGGAGGCAAGCTCCTTTTTCAGACTGGGGATCCAGGTGCTGCCCAGCTCAGCACGGCTGGGTGGCTATAAGCCCTCCTTGTCTCTTACAAAACATCACCTACAAAGCGATGAACAGTACTGGGCTTCTGTGGGAGCTGTGCCTCCTGAGCCAGGCTGGTCCACAGTCCTCCCAGGAACTCAGCAGGGCACTAACACAGACTCAGCAGTTTCATGCTGGTATTCTGGGAGCCACAGTGGCACTGTGAGGAAGTTCAAAATTAAGGAATGCCGGCATGGCTTAACAGTGAGTTCTGCCCACTGAAAGCATCAGCAATAATTTCAGTTTGCCCTGGTTACATGCTGTTTGGAGCAACTGCCCTGATGGCCACATGATCTGCTGATTCTTCTGGCCATAAACCACTGGGTTTTGCTCCTGTGCAGTTCACTTGACTGAGTAATGTCCCATGAAATGCAGGAAGGTTTGCTCTACATAGCAGTAAATATATCCTTTTAATTTTCCGAGCGGCCAGTAAAGGTTTACTGGGGTTTTAATGTAGAAACGAATTTGGCTGTTGGATGTGCACCGCTTCCGTTCCACTGACTTCACTGAGACCCAGATGGGCATATTCTCAAATCAGATTTTTATGTTACATCTATAAAATATCTTCTATTCTAGAGGATCATAATGGATCCTTTATGATCCTCTTCCCCTTTCCCCCTGCCCCTTTCGTCTTTGCCTCCCTTCCCTTTCAAATATGTATGTTTTATTAAACTGGAAATCTATGCAGGCAGAATGCAGTTCTCTAAACTCAAAATCCACTTGGCAGTCCTAAAGGT
Organism: Sagittarius serpentarius; assembly: GCA_034782735.1. Classification (NCBI taxonomy): domain Eukaryota; kingdom Metazoa; phylum Chordata; class Aves; order Accipitriformes; family Sagittariidae; genus Sagittarius; species Sagittarius serpentarius. The sequence goes on along the minus strand of JAVKLA010000093.1, from coordinate 16,663,371 downwards.
TGTGGCTTTGTCATTAAAGTGCCATGTAAATTGACAGTGCCCTTTAAATAATGCTATTCTAGGGAAAGGTGCCGTGGGATTCACTGGGTAATGTATGCACTAAAGTCCTCAAAAATATAATTTTTAAAGCATATATACTATTAACTAGCTCTGGTTCATCTAAGAAGCATGAAACAACAATCATATTTTGAGCATATATGAATAACACACAGGTGGTGAACTGCCAAACACACCCCCGAGAAGTTATCATGCAGGAATATGGGACAAGGATTTTCATTAAGCATAGCCAGCCAAAAAGAAATAATTCTCTTACAAAAGGACCTCACAGCTATATCCCTTTGCTACTGTTTGCTGACAATGTCCATTAATATTCCAGTGAATTCAATTGAATGATAGACTATACCTGTTATTCTCCAAAGTACAGCCACTTGGGTATACCTGGAAAGTTCAGCAGCAGTCATGCAGCTAAAGAGCTGCTGACATTCATGGGAATCTGTTACAGCCATTCAATTTAGAAACAATTCTAGCTTCATCATCCCACGTGCTCTCAGACAGAGAGTTGTAGTTTGGCCTCAGAACCTGGAAATCCTAAATTATGGGTTTAGTTCTGACTTTTACTGTAATTTGTGCCTGAACATCTAATAATCTCTTGGAGATGATCTCCAAAGCTCTGGAGAAGAACAGGAATGTGGGAGAGCAGATGTGACTGCATAAGCTCCCAGCTCTCTCAGAGACTGCGGCATCTTCAGAGATGCTCTGCGCCCAAACATAGGCCAAGCTAAATCTACAGAGAGTGGAGGGTGAAGAAGGATAGCTTTCTCAATTGTAACAGCTCTCCAATGCTTTGGGACTGGAAAAACCCCTGGAGCACTGAGTGCTGAGAGACACTGTTACAGAGAACAAGCTGCCGTCCTCCTCCCAAGAGGAGCTCTTCTCTAAATGTCTGTTTGTTCCCGTACTGTTGAATTATAGAAACTTATAGTGAAAATGTCCAAATCAAAGCTCTAATGAAAGCACAGGGCAGTGGGATCAATGTTAGTTTCCTCTCCCCAAAGCATGAGAACCATTTCTGGGCGGGTTAGTGGTCCCACATGTTGAAAGTGTAGAGGTTTTATAGGTCTACCGGTTCTTGCGCTGCTCTAGTTTAAGCTGTAAAAAGAAAGATCAAGAAAAGCATTGGAGTTTCATCATCTTGAGGTCTAGTGTTGAATGATACCACATTGTTTCCATTTTCAACTGTGAACAGCATACTATGTTAGAGATAGCACTATATTTTAAGCATAATGCAGAATCATGTATAACTTGAGAGGTTTAGTCATAGGTATTTATACAAGTCTATTCCCAGTTTAAGTGTAATTTTGAGTTTCACTATCAGACATACACAAAAAACCAAGATGAAGTCCATCTGAAACTGCCTGGGTTTTTGTTTGGTTTTTTTTGCTTTGTTTTGTTTTTTCACAAAATCCTATGTGGTAACGACCCAAACCATAGCTCTGCAGAGGTTCACCACAAGGTTACTCAATTTGAAGCTACTAAAACAAATGGGCTTTCTTTACTAATGCTTTGCAGAGCATAGCTTTGATGGTCTCTCCTTGCTCTTTTGCTCACTTTAAGTGAGATAATATGTAGTTAATAGCCATAGCACATCCCTCGTGTCAGCTAGAATGGGAACTTTATTTTTCTGGACAGTAAATACTGCTGGCCAGTATTAGTCTGACAAGAACGTCTCACTCTCAGTGGAAGCAAGCACTATTTTGCTGAATTTATTTTTATATTTGGTAAAGGGAAACCAAAATTATATTTCCTGGTTTTGAGTCTTCATCCTTCTTTTTTTCAGTGCTATAGCAGTTTTGTAGAGCTCTAAGCAAGTTTTTGCCTAGGTTACTGATTTCTTTGGCCTGGCATATCCTATATGGGGCATTTTTTCAGCCAATAAAGCCAAGATTGCACTAGAACTCTTGTTATGCAATGCAGCCATCTTGTTTTATACTCCAGGAGTACAACAGTGACTTCTTATTCAGTCTCTAGTGCATAAGCAAACAATTTCAAAAGTGTAAAACTTAGGAAAATAATTTCTTATTTTTTAAAGCACTGTATGGCACAGAGAACAGTGCATCAGAGAAACCTATGAGGGCCATGAAGACAGACATAATGGTTACAGCCAAGCAAACCAGGATAATTGCTTGGGGCTTTTAGGCTATCAAGAAGGGAAATTAAATATTAAACTGAGACACTCTGCGGGTTCCTTGTGCAACAAGAAGAAGGGACAGGCCATCAGGAGTTTATTGCCTGATAGTTAGCACCATCTTGTAGCTGTCTCTAAGCATCTCTTTTCTAAGCCATCTCCAGAAACAGAGGAATGATTGGGTAATTCTCTAATTGAAAGCACCTAGGATAACACACAGTAAAATACAAAGGACTTCTAGAATGCAGAGGACAATGGTTTCCAAACTACTTCACACTTACCCTATTGCTTGGGATGTGTTCACATTAATTTTACGCTATGTTTTTACAAACTGGTCATAGAATATTTTAACTCCTTCCAATATACCATAGGCTTTGGATTTGTTAAATTCTTGTTTTGTTTTGTAATTGTAATGTCATCTTTGGTTTTCCATCTACTTTCCCCCCATTTCTCTGTTGTCATGAACCTGCTTTTCCAAAGCCTACTGTTGGGAAAGAATTTATTTCTTTCTTATTGTTCTAGTGGAAATTTATCACTTGGTGGCAAGTGACTATTCATTCTTTCTGGTGGATTGCACCTCTATATATATCACCTACTCCTAATATTACTGTCCAGGTGCTAGAGAGTAGTTTGGCTACTTCTCACAGACTTTTTTTTTCTTTGCTTTTTCTTATTTTGCTCAGAAAGAACCACTAGAACTATACAAATATTTGGAAAGAGAAATAGTAACGTGTTCATTTAGCAATTTTTATGGAATACACCTAAGTTCATAATAACATCAGAAATTATAATTCTTGTGGGTTTTAGCCACTTTCATAACTAATTTTATTTTTTTAATTGTCTCTACTCTCCATTTACCATTTAACAGTTTCCTACACTAGGTAATTCTAGGGCACAAAGTTGGGAGCATCTAAATGTAGCACAGGTTTGCAGCTATAAGAATTTAGTATAAAATTATGCCAAATTCATTACAGTATAATCATTAATCAACCTTGCATATTTAGACCTCAGGCAAAAGTAAATAAATATGCTGAATAAAACTTATCAAATAAATTAAGCTATATTACCTAGTTCAGAGAGACAGGTATTCAATAACTACAAATAAAATGGAAAGCTCACCATTAAAAATGATATATTGACATGTTAGGTGAGACTTTATGTCATTATATCCCACATTATATCAAATAAAGTAAATTTTTCGTAGTGAAAAAGGAAGAGTAAAGCCAGATGTCGTAGCAAGCAATCAATAAAAATATTTTGATAAATAAAAGTAACAATGCTGTCCAACAAATGATTGGCAACTACTGAAACATAAATTAAACAAATTTCCCATTGCTGCTTATGGGAAAATTATGCAGATTAGAATTTGATTAGGTTTATATCATGAGACTCAATTTGGACTTTTAATCTATTAAGCTCCAATAAATGAGGCATCTGAATAGCTCCCCTGAGCAGCAACAGTAATAACCACAGCAGTCATTTTTTGCAATATGTATTCCGACAATTTCTTTAGCAGATGATTCCACATCTTTAAGTACAATTACTTTGCAACTTCTACAAAAATTTCAGGTGTATGCAGGGAGGAAACGGATCCATACAAAACGCTTAAACAGACATTTTGTGATAATCAACATCTGTCACTCTGTTCTAGCAATATTGTTTTTCCATCAACTTGGACTTACTTACCGTCGACTTCATGGTCTGTGTGGGCTAAACAGTGCCAGCAGACTTGTAAATTACTCAAGCTGGAACTGAGCTGGAAACCTATGGTAAAATGTCATTAAGTTCTCTATAGGCTGGGTCAAAACTAAAATCCCACATTCAAGGCTGTCTTGGGGATCAAAGATTTAATAGTGAAGGCAAAGGCCTCATTTTATCAAAGAAATCTGAACGGGATTCCCAGAGCTGAGCTCTGAGACAGGTTGGATTCAGATCAAGACCACCTCTAATTTATCTGGCAGGTATGCTCCACAGGCCTCCTGCACATTTCCTGCAGTCTAATCTATTCGCAAGTATCCAAAAGCTCCTCTCCCGTCTTCCTGCATATTGTAAAAAAGCAACTCTTGGCAAAGCCAGCCGACTAGAGAGCATATTGTGCCCATGTCCAATCCTGCCAGATTTCACCAAATCCTGTCACAACTTTTTAGTGGACAGGTTGTCACAAAAGCACATAGTCAAGTGACAGTATGCAGGTGATTTCCAAAGATTAAATCTGTAGTTTAAAAACCTCAGGGCTTGATTAAATGATCAGAGTAAAGGAACATGGATTTTGTGTTCATGTGTGAATACACTTTTTAAAGAGAGGCTTGACAAAGAATTTCCTTCTGGCATTTATGCTTTCAGCATACCACTACAAAGGTTCTCTGCAAGCCAAAATTTTTTACCAGAACTCCAAACTGAACACTATAAATAGGGGAAAAAACATGACTCATGCTCTTTGTCTCTCAAATACTACCCTCTGTAACACACACAAAACTTCGGAGTAGCACATCTGTTAAAGACATCTTAGTAGATATCATGTGTGAAAATGAGTATCAAGTTGTTTTGAACTATGCCAGTCTGGATAACACTAACTCAACCAACATTTCCATAGAAAGCATAATAAATCACTCGCACCCAGGTGCAGTTACCACTGTGGGGAATGATAATTGCCTAAGGAGTATTTGTATACTTCTTCAAATAAAGTCACCCTGATCCAAAAAGGTAGCCTACGACTTCCCTGCTGCAGTTTAATCTGAACCTTGCAAACAACGTATGGTGCACAATTTGAAATAGGAATAAGGAACCATCCTAGGGTTTGGAGTATATTTTCAAAACATGTACATCATCCCATCAGCACAGTTAGTTGCATTTCAGAATTATCAGTATTACTGGACAGTATGAAAGCCATCCCTGTCGTGCACAATAAAGCAATAGGAAGGTAAGTACCTCCAGAAAGTACTTCTATTAAAAGAAATGTCAGCCCTCTGATACTGAAGTTCACAGGAACAGCTAACATGTCAAACCAGCCTTATACTCTGTTCAGCTTGGTGTATTATCCCTTTTTTATATGTCACATATGCATATATGCCACATTCTATTCCAGTTTTAATATAGGTCTACCAAATGCTAAAATTGGCTGATTTATTGCAATTACTCTTGACTCTGACTGGAAATAAACAGATAATGAAGATTTCCTTTTCTTTCTACTCCACTTTTTTCACATTAAAGAAAAAAAATCTAAATAGAAATTGCACAGTTACGGTATCAGGATGAATCTGAAGTAGCTTTCTGATTGCATGTTCTTGAATGATGTACCAGTAGCAATATATTAGCTACTAACAACACCTAAGGTTGTGCAGGCACAACTACCTGAAGAACAGCAGTGATAATACTGGCAGTACCCAATCTGTAAAGTTTGGGAACCTCTGCTTCAACCAGTACGGGATCCAGAATCAAGAAACCAGAAAACAACTTATGCCTCTGATGGCCATTCCAGGGGGAAGAATATTCAAAGCATACAGTCATCAGCGTAAATAAACAGATGATATGTTCAAATGTATCAAGAAAAAAGAAGTATACACAAAATCAGTGGGGTACTGCCTGCTCTTAAGAAAAAATGAACTTTGCTGAGTTTGCACTATTTTGGCTCACAGGTTTTCCCCTCTTAGTGAATATTAATCTTAGAAAGAAAAGTAACTCATTATCATGATAGAATGACTTGTATTTTATTAGAGTTTTTTCTAAAATCTTGAAGGGTTTTGCCTGCCTCTCATAGTTCAAATATCATCTTATATTTAAAGAATTACCAGCAGAAGTGTCACTACACAAGCTCCATACTTATTTTATTTATATGGGATCCAAAACCCTTTACACTAGCAACCAAGCTGGTAAAGACAATGATAACAGTAAAATGTAGTGTGGTATTCTTTAAGTAGTGAAAATCAGGTGGCAACCATAAAATATATGCCATGGTATCCAGTGCACAGTAGAGTCATACTGAAAATTTCCAGCAAGCAGTTTTGGGGTTTTTTTGATTTTCAGCATTATATTGACTATTTACTGTCATTCATCCACCTAAATATTACTGTTGGATTTAAAAATGGCACGATCCCAAACACTTAAACAACACATTAACTTTCTTATCCATTACTATTTACTGGAGAGTTAAATGTGTTGATAAAAACCAAAATGTTTACTTCCTTGTTTGAATTTCATTAGTACCAATATCAGTGGAAATAGCTGTCCTTTCAACTAGGGGTTTTGAATATTTCTGACAGTCTTTCATCTATTTCTTGTTATTGGATAGGATTCTAAGAATAAATATTCGAGTTGCAATGTGGATTTTTGTAGCTAGTGAGGTAGTTTAAGAAGTTTGAATCTGTGGTTTGGGGCAGGGCCAATCTGAAATATAAATTCGCAGATAAATTTTAAGGCCTATTTACTTTTGACACTGCAAAGCACATTGCCATAAATTAAAAAGAAAATCAAGATATATTCCAAATTTTAAGAAGCACTCTCTTTGTCAGTCTAATTCAGTCTACAGCTGTCTCACTCAAAATGGAAGATATGTGCAGACAGACAAGAGTTTACATTGCCACTGAAGAACCTAACTGAAGATTTAATTGAAGAGTTAGTAAAAATCAAATTCTCAAATGTTGAGAAATCTGGGATACACAAGGGTAATGTTGCACTTCTCCAGCAAGTAAGCGGAATCACTTCCCTCTCTTGCAGGGAGAGTATTTTGAAATGTGCATCACAAGATACTTTGCACAAGCATTTCCCCACCTTTTTCTTCTGACAGACTTCCCATGGCATATCAAAGGGTAGCTCCTGCTTTGACTCACATGGAGAAATGACTCAAGAGAGTACTAGTCTTGGAGGAAAAACTCAGGAAGCCACTCCTGTCCCCTGCCTCCCTTCACTGATCACCAAGGGAGGACAGAGAGATCTTCAATCCCCAGTCCATCCTCTCGTGAACACCTGGAAGGAAACACTCGGGAGTCCTTCCCACATTGCCAGCTATAAACTTGGCCTCTACTGTTTGACAAGAAAAAGATGAGGACATTTCCTCCCTTCCATGAATTTTAGGTCTCACACTAGGCTCATCAACACCTAATAATGAAATTTAAAAACAAAAAGCCGGCAATTTTCATTAGTTTTTAATGAAATTACTGTAGGTCCTAGACCCTAAAAATAAACAAGAAGAGTTGAGAATGGAAACATTACTTTACATGCCACACGCCTGGCTATGAAAATGTTGTAAATAAGACTTTAAATCTGTGTTTAAAAACTCCATGAATGTCATACTTCAAGGAATCCTTTTCCAAAATTTTGTGGCATGTTCCCTTTTTTATGAACTCTAAAGAAGATTTGGTAGCAAGGGGCAGGCAATGAAATCATCTAGGATATAATAGAGTATCTGAGATTTATCTGTTTGCTTAGGCACATTTATTAACCTGGAAATAGTAAGGTTGCTAAATTTGAGTTAAAAGAAAAAATCTTTCTGATATTTGTCCATTACAAAAGAGTTCACCAAAACATTATTTTAAGCAGCTTGTCAAACACTGATTTCAAACCATGGTAGATTAGATAGATCAATTCAATAGGGTTTTTTTTTATATAGGTGAACTTATTTCTGAAAAGTTTGAAGTTACTGTTCTAGGAAGACATCTTCTTCATACATGAAAAGTTAGAATGGGAACAATTCACAAACTATTGATTTACAACAGATATGGTTTCTAAAATACACAGCTTAATATGCTAAACAAAATGGTTAAAGTACCTTTTCTGAATTTAATTTTGGTTACAGCATAAACCATTTTTGAGCAAGCTCACACTTGTGACTAATGGAACATTTGTTCTTAAGAATATCTCCTATAACTGCAGCATTATTAATCCAATCCATCTGTCCTCAACCAATCAAAAAACAATTCCACCGTTTTCTCAGCCCCCAGATGACACTGCCTGATTTCAGTGAAAACTCTCTCATTTTTTTTTAGAGAAGAAGTTATTTCAAAAATGTCTGGCTATCTTTGCCCTCACTTGGGGACTCATTTCTAAGTCACAGAACAAGCAGACTGACGTGAACTTAGAAGAAATAGGAAATCCTATAAGGACATCCAATCACATTATAATCCTGCCTATGCATTTAAGCAAAACCTCTGTAAAGTCAAACTTACAGAAAATATATATGCTGTTACACTGTAGAGACACTTTGCCTCTCACTGCTAACCAGTAATCATGCTCCTGTATTAGTATTAAGAGCATTTGACTTTTACAGTTGAATACAAAATTTAAACCAGCAACCAAACCTCAAATCAATATGAAAGGTCCAATCTCAGTTATACTTTCATAGGATCTACTTTAAAGCTCTAAGGAAAGTTTGCAAAAGATCAGGTATTCCTATGACATTACAGAAATTTTATATAATCTTAATCTTGAATCCAAACAAGTCAGTACGAAAATTCCCAGTAACCATAATCTTACTGGGGTGTGTTGAATAAAAATAAATCACAATAACTAGTCAAGAACAAAGCTTGCCTCTCTTCCTTCAATAAAAATTCCTACCATACCATTTGCAAAATTCATAGATTTACTTTTTCTTGTTTGTTCAGATGTTAAAAGAAAAGCTGCAAAAATACATTATTGGGAGCACAGCTGTATTGACTCTCAAAGGAAGGCTGTGTCTCAGTTCAGCCTGCATATCCTACTCTGCAGATGCTGGAAGGCTTGGAAGTTTCTTGATAACCAGAAGCTACCAGGTTTTTAGAGATTGTCCATTATGGAAAGTCTGGGCTGCCTCAAATTTAACCATGTCAAACTTAAAAATCAACAGGTCTGTCTTGATGAAAGAACGCCAATTATTTTGTAGGTTTTACCCTAAAGCTGTCGAAGTTATGCAACTCACTAACAGGTGTTAGATTCTGCTCTTCTACAATGGATACCACAGATTAGGATTTAACTGGAAAGAACAAAGAACTAAAATCTAGCTTTCTCCTGTAATGTTATTAGACTGGTGGAATCTGCTGGATATTGATGCTTTGTAGCTCTTCCACACTAAAGCAAAAACAGTGACATTGATCTCTGAATTCATGTATGTCCTTTAAAAAAAAACTACCACCTTTATGCATATAAATAACCATTTATTAAACAAACAATACGTACTGAAGCAAAGAAAGATACCAGAATTATGCTCACGAGGCTGTGTGCTATGGTATATAACTTTCAAACTATCATGTAATCCTGTAATACATTATCTATATGTTCCATTTTCTTGAAGTTATCTTCATAATCAAGATGCTATCACAAGTATCGTGGGCATTGGAACTATTTTTAATTTTCATTTAAAGAGCAATTAAAGAAAGACAATGGATACACAAGATAATAAAGTAAGTGATTAGCAGCATGCAAATGACATAGGCTTAATGATAATACCCTGTTCTATTCTCCAAAGGGCCTGTCTAGAGAAACCCTTCCTACATGTGGTTGTGCAGCTAATGTGCCTCAGCCTACAATTACAACATTGCTGACACCATTAACCACTGAAACAACATCACTTCATGAAATCCTTATTGTCTCATTAAAATGCAAAGGGTCAGGTAATTTACCAGCATTGTGTGTCTACTTTTGTTGTGGGTAATTAGCAAGCGTTACCCAGCATGGACTCCTACTGGGAAATGGTGAAACTGTGAAATATTAAAAATAATTTTTTTTTTATTTGATGGGAATTTGAAAGATTCACCATTACAACCTCAACACACTTTTGTGTTCAAGGGGCCATGAAATACAGACCTTTTATACATTTAATGTCACAAGATTTATGGCTGATTATTTTATAAACTAAAATTCACATTTTAAAAAATATACTCTTATATAATTGGATCTAGATATGTATCTCCTTCTGCAATTAACTTTTGAAAAATACAGAGACAGTGAAGCAAAAAATCTTACAGTTTCTAAAGACTTTAAAAACTATTTATTGAAAAATACTTTTTTAAAGTTAAAACACAGAGATTGGTGTAGTACCTTCTAATACCCATGTTCCCTTCCTTCTTGCTAATTGAAGTCCCATACCATCATTTAAAGCAACCTTGATAACATTCACTATTGGCTCACATCTTGACAGGGAGCAGAATGGTCTCGTATTCTTTAAATGGAAGTTTTGGAACATAAAACACATTCCAATAAAAGTGAACAGAAAATTATGAATTCATTAAACTACTTTGGTATCTTGTGCTATATATAATATTTATATTCCAACTACTGTAAAATATGCTTTAATATCTTTAGGCAACTATAAGGACTTAAATATTTATAAAATGGCTAAAGATAAAGTATAGCTCTCTTATTCCTACATACAGATGATGTAAGGCATGCAATCAAAGACAATAACACTTTCAACCCATTTGTCATCTTAAAGGAGCCTTTCAACTTCAGATCCCTTGTGTGCAATCTACGTAAGAGTTGTTGCCTACATAGGCAACTCCAGAGGAGTTTGCTCCTTAAAAACTACCAAGAGTGCTATACTTCACATAAAACAGGGTTTTCTGAAAATGGAGACAAAACTATAAATTTGCAGGCAAAACAGCTCCAAGTGGGGCTTCAAAATACTGCTGTATTTATCTCTGGGACATCTGGGAACAGGAAGCATTTTGATTTAATATTTCATAACATAGAGGCAATTGCTTCCTTGCCTGGTGTATAATTAATGCTCATAAAAAGAGCGGGTTTTTTTATTCCTTAGCATCAGAAATGCACAAAATAGTATACCTTCATAATAGGGGGGTTGCTTTCAAGATGTTGAACAGCAAATAATAATAAAATAGAGTCACAATGAATTTATAACAGTCTTGGGATGGTTAAATATATTTATAGTTCAAGTGTGAAATCACGTGCTTGATGTACTGTACTATCTACCTCCTTTGCCCGGTTTTATCTTTCTCTGGCTGAACCAGAAGGTATCTTGAAAGCAGAGAAGAAAGAGGCAATTGTGAAATCTTGACGGTATTTGGGCTAGGACCTTACAGCATTTCTCAAATACAAGGGAATTGTGTCACAGAAACTTGTCTCTCCAGCCATTCCCTGACACATTTTTAGTTTATAAGCAACAGAATTGAAAACCTCTTTTCTTAATAGTTTTTCTCTCTTCCTAGGAAAACTTTGAGAGAGACAGGAAACTGTTCTCCGCATGTGAAAGTTCCAGCAGCTAATGTTAGTGTCCAGCTGCAAGGAAAATACAAGAAATGCAAATGGTGCTGGGTGGGAACTTTTCTGTCAAGGGTTTCTTGTGAAGGCTAGCAAGGTCCTAACATAGACGGCTTCTATAGCACAGGAAACAAAGCTGAGTGAACAGCCTCTCTTCCACCCAGCCTCTTTAGTTTATTTAAGTCCAAATCTTGCAAAGACTTGCACATAATCTAACTTTACACAGGTGGATAGTTTCATTGAAGTCAGAGAGATTTATTAACCTGTATAACATTGAGCACATAACTTAAGTTTTGGAACAAGCAAGGCATCAGATTGTAAACTTGCCAGGGCAAAGGCCGTATTTTATTCTTGTATATATCAGGACTATGACAACAAGCTCTTAATCCCATCTAGAGCTCCAGTGTGCTACCATAAAATAAATAACAGCTATCAGCTGATCCATCTAGTTCAGCAGGATAAGAAATTATGTGCATGTTGCAAAAAGGTAATACTGAGTTATTTATCACAGTGACCTAATCTTCAAAAATAGGATTTTTTTGTGAGAAAATGGTGATGTGGGACATGTGCTGGGAAGTTAGGATACCCTTACCTCATTTTTCAGTTATTAACTTCATCACTTAGGATGGTCAGCCTTTGTTTTGAAAAATAATAATGAAACTGAACTACAGCAAACATTTCAAAATTAAGTTAGTTAAACAATAATCAACCAACCAAGTAGAAAATTTTGTTAATCAGATTATTTTTGCCTTTTACAACAACTGTTGCTAGCAAAAATACAAGGAGCATTCAGAAACACACAGCATAAAAACATCCTTAATCAGGTGTAACCCCTACACTAAACTATCAATCCTGAAAAACCAATAACCCTGATGTCAATGCAAAATATTTGCCATTTTTGGAAATGTGTCTGGTAGGATTGATATTGCCTAGGAGAAAATTTTTCAAAACATCTATGTGATTTAGGAAATTATGAGCTATCTTTAAGTATAACAAGCATTCTGCAGCCTAAATTAGATTGATTTGCAAAGACACACTGGAATCTAAGTGTTGAAAAGATTAATGTCATAGCTCACTTTGACACTTAAAAAAATTAGCCCAAATCTTTCAATTTTAGCCAGCACTATTCATTTATTTATTTTTAATATTGCATCTACATTTAATACTCTACATTTACTTATATGCTTTCCTAAGGAGGTTAAGTAACTCGTAAACTCTGAAATTATTTATCTGGCTTAAATAGAGTTTGATTTTCTGTATTTGAAAGTAAAGTTCTTTGTTTCTACATTTTCATGTAATGTAACAAATTAAACATAGAAAACAGCGCTGGAGTTGTCACAGAATATTGAATCCTGTAACAGCCTAAAAAGTAACTGCATCTATGATTATGAAACCCTATATTCTGAAATCTCAATCTTATGACTATAAAATAAGAGAAGATTGAACATTCACCAAAAAACCCTCCTTCAAGAATAAAACTATTGTTTTGAACTTGTAACAAACATCTCTAACAGCATTACAATACAGTTATCTCTGAAAGTAACACAGAACCTTTGCTAACCAAACATTTCAGACAGTATTTATCCTTTCCCCTTATTTAAGAATTTTGTCTCATTTCCAATCCTGATAACACTATTGTTGTTCTCTCTTGCTAACATTTCAGAGATAAAACAATGAAGAATTATTGATGGGTAGAGGTGAAAAAGAATATATTACCTGCAAACACAATGGAATGTAGATCTCAAATTTGTTTTAACAGGAAATTTCTTACAGCAGATTGCAAGACTAAGTTCATCAAAAATTGCAATAATTTAAGAATTCATCAACAGATTGTGAAATAAATCTAATGCAACTCAGTGGATAACTGTTTTTTGTCCTTTCAATCGAAGTTTAAGCCAGATCCAACAAAAAATGATGATGAAGCCACAAGTGATTTTTAAAGGTACTGGATCAAATGAAACTAAACTTGTACACCGTTATTTTAGCTGGCGTGATCTGTTACACTTGAAAGTCAGTGTGTAAAATTCTGAGTATGTTTACTTGATTTTATAGGATTTTCCCCAGAAGAATCCTGCCATGATGTATGAGATATATTACCCAGGAGTTCATCCCCTCTTTATTTTTTTCTCTTTATTCTTTCTTGTTGGAGGATCTATTACAAGAACTGTAAATGAAGGCCCTAAAAAGATCTCTCGTGTTGAAATAGTGTTCCTAGGGAAAATTCTCATAAGTTGAAGTCATTCAGAAAACAGCTGCAATTGTTACTATGCTGAAATACATCTACCCTGCTGTACTGTGATCTGTCTTGTAATGTCCATAAAAAAAATGTTACTATACAGCCTCCCTCTTCTGTACTTTAGACCTGCTTGGAGCCATAAGATCGCTTTTCTTTATTGTTTAGTAAGTGTTTTTTAATGAAATGTACTGCTCTTATTATATAGGACTCAAAATAAGACCTAAATCACTGTCCAATAAAAGAAAATTATTGAGTTGGATACCTAAAGTTACTACCCAGAGGCTACTCTGGTACAGTATTTATAAATCTCTAAACAGTTAAGTATAATTGTCTTTCTCGTTTTTGGGAAGAAAGCCAAATAGCAGTTTTAGTTACAACTGAAGAAAAATATTTTGTGTTGGGCCCTGTTCATCTGGTGGGTAAACCAAGAAGTAAAATTCCCACAATGTAAGACTCTGAAAGAAAATACAAGAAACATGAAAAACTAAATGGGAACTGTCAATAGATGCTACTTGAACAAGAAAGGACGGAAAGGTCAACAGGACGAAGGAAAGGAGAATTACTGGACCTCTTCCAACATAACTGCCAAGGCAGAGCCCACCCCAGATTCAATCTTCCCGGGTGCTTTGGAAAAATTTTATGGCTAGGGAGCACAAATGCTTAACATGGATCCAATATTCTTTGGTCTTCTCTCCAAAATACTTCATAAAATAATCTTACTTTGTATTTGAGGGGACTGAATGAGAATCAGGAAGGATCAAGGGACAATAAAAACATATCTCTAGTACCTGAGGGTGACCTTTTTTCTCCACCACAAACATACCTCTTTTCAAACCTCTCTAGGAAGATAAGCAGTCAACATCTATAAGAGGAACTGCATCTACAAGAGGAACTGCAAGATAAAAGCAGGACTACCTTTGTCACAAATAAGACATTTGACTGAGTTTATGAGTCATTTTGTGAAGAACTGGGCCAAGCTCCATGTCTCAGAAGCTGAGACAGCTTAATGAAAGTGATAGTTTGATGCAGCTTCAGTGGGATACACTTTGGCCTTTCTGTCCTTGGAATCTAGGTCTCCCAAAGGCAACAAACTGCCCTGATGATTTCCAGAAGCTCATTTTCAGGACATCAGAGTCTGCACCCCTAACCTCTAGCGAGCCTAAGGAGTTGCCCAGTCAGCTTTGAAACATTCACTGCAGACAGCCATGAGAATGCTTTCAGCATGAGAGTTTTCAGCAACACAGATCCAATTTGAAAGAGTACACATTTTATGGAAAGGAGACTAGCAAATCCTCCCAGAATAGTTAGTAAGCTTTTCCTTCTAAGGAAGGCACCTTGTTTCCATTCACAGTTCTGTATAGCCATGTGTTTGGTCATATGTTGCTAAACAGCTGATGATGAACATACATTTGACAACTTAGTTTACTGTCATCCACTGTGGGTATTCCAGGGTCCTTTTTACCTCTGGTCCAGAATATAATTTTTTTTCTGTGCCTTGGATCTGAGCTACTTTTTTTCTTCTTCAGGAGGTCAAGGCAGAGTACTTCCATTGGTTAAGATGCAATTCTGGCAGGATCTGTTAGGACTCAAGGCAGGCAGACCAGAGGACAAAAGTGTTGTCACATTACTTACAGAAGGTCCAGATAATTAATGTTACCTATTCCAAAAGCCTGGGAATATTTTAACACTATAAAGAAACAATAGCAAGTCTTTATTCCTGCATGAGAACAGCTGTGTGCATATTGAGTTCATCTTGAACTAGTAATGAGAAAATCCTTTGTTCATATAACCCAGATTAATTCAGTAGATTTTCTTTCAGCAGTTAACTTAATCCATTGGGAACTGGCAGTCCTGTTGTTACAGAACTTTATCTGGAAGCCTTGCTGTCCTATGTCCACCCTCCTGTTCCTTCTACAAGGCCTTTCCTCTCAGATTGCATCTGGGTTCAGTTTTTGGTGCAATGCTATGACCTTGGTTGGAAAGGGCATGTTTGGATGGATACAGAAGGCTGGCTAGTGATGAATGTTTATATGCCTAGGGCTGAAGTGAGTTTGGTGTTAAAGTAGGTGACAAGGGTGAGGCTCTGGGGAAAAGGGAATGAAATCCCCAAATTTATGGGGGATTAGTTCTTTTTTGCTACCAATTTAGAGCAACGGAGTTATAGATATGGCCTTGTACTTCAGCACTGGCCAGTGATTATGGCTTATCTGTTGGTTAAATAAATTTGCATCCTGCTTTTTATTCTGCACTTCTTGTACTGGTGTCATCTTTTGTCTGATGCTGGAATGAAATAATCACAGATCAAAACTGGAAAGATCCTTGTGCATTCAATAACCTATCAATTAAATGACTGTAATTTTTTTTTCTTTTTCAGAGGCATAGAATATATATCAGGTTTTCATACAAGATTCCACTGCTTAGTGACTACAGAATTATACTAGCTTGTTACTTAGAATAGCAAGAGTAAGATTACACTGTTAATTCCCTCACCAAAAATCTCACAGCTTGGCCCATATGTTTCTCAGGCTGTTCACATATTTTGATTTGTTTCTTCTCTTTTCAACACCCTGTCACAGGTCAACTGACATTCTTCCACACACCCAGATTTTCTAACGTCAGTGTTTCCTATGATCAGTAATAGGAGTCACATAAAAGAACAGCACAGAACACACTTTCAAAGGATGCTGTTGCTGAGGAATGTCTTAATTCAAAATCATATGTTCAGATCTAGAAAATTTCAGATTGGCAATACTTAAGGTTTGTACTAGCTAATGTGTTAAGGATAAATAAGTATGTCAAATAATACACAAATGTTTAAGCAAAAGTAAAATGACAACATGTTCTGTTGTCATGGTTTAAACCCAGCCAGCAACTAAGCACCACACAGCTGCTTACTCACTTCCCCCTACAACAGGGAGATGGGGAAGAGAATCGGAATATAAAGTAAAGCTCGTGGGTCGAGATAAGAACAGTTTACTAGAACAGAAAGGAAGAAACTAACAGTGACACTAATAACAACAATAAAGTGACAATAATAATAAAAGGATTGGAATA
>JAVKLA010000093.1:16556500-16646610 GCA_034782735.1 Sagittarius serpentarius | reverse complement strand
ATATACTGGGCATGACATCCCATGGTATGGAATACCCCTTTGGCCAGTTTGGGTCAGCTCTCCTGGCTGTCTCCCCTGCTCCCAACTTTCTTGTGCCCCTCCAGCCTTCTTGCTGGCTGGGCACCAGAAGCTGAAAGTCATTGACTACATCGAAACGCGACTTAGCAACAACCGAAAATATCAGGGTTTTATCAACATTCTTCTCATACTAAACCCAAAACAGAGCGCTGTGCCAGCTACTAGGAAGACAATTAATGCTATCCCAGCCGAAACCAGGACATCTGTAAATAAACATACTTCATTGCCAGTAAGCAGCTGTGAGGTGGTTCTAGTATGCTGCTTGTTGCCCAGCAAAGTTGAATCACCTGGTTTATATAATTGTCATGATAGTTGTGTCCACTGTCTGTTAAAGCTGCGTTTCATAGATAAAAATGTCACATTGGATATAATTTCCAGTAAAATTTTTTCTATCTACTGATCTAATTGCTTCTGACAGTCTAACCATTGTATTCAAGGTCTTTCAAGAAAATTTACTTTACTGAAAGCAATGCAACCAATGCAGGAGTTGTGGGTACCATAAGCAGAGATTTTACTGGGAAGATAACTATTTTCTGAAGCAAATGGTTTTAGAAGAACCACTCCCTAGTCAGTGCTCCCAACTAAAATAGGCTGCTGGTTACCTGCCTTATGTTATGCCCTGTTTCCCCAGAAAAACTACAGAAAGAGTCACCCTTTTTTTTACATGCAGACTGATATTTACATGAAGAAATGTCCAAAACTTCTAAGCACGTGCTAACTTATTGTGTCTCTGCTTCTCTGCATCAGCAACACTGAATAGGACTGAAGGGATTTGGACCATGGCCCCAGTGTGCACTTCCTGACCTATAGGGGCTTTGCTGTAAAAGCAACCTGGATATTATAGAATCATAGAACGATTCAGGCTGGAAAGGACATCAGAGGGTCTCTAGCCTGACTTCCTGCTCAAAGCAGAGTCATCTATGAGGTCAGATCAGGTTCTTCAGGGCTTTATGCAGTCAGGTCTTGAATACCTCCAAGGATGGAGAGTAAAAAATGACAGGTGTTCCTGTGGTGCACAAGACTATTATATTGCTAGCTTTTTCTATCCTTATTCAGGGATGGTCTAAGATCCAGTGTACTCCCAGAGGTAAAATACAATAGCCAAGTGTTGGAAATATCACTAACTCCTGAGCAAAGGCAGAAGAAGGAAATTCTCTCAGACTGCCCATGCTCAATAACAGGAAGGGAGAGAGGAAAGGAGTGAGACAAACAGATTCTATTTCTTGACGGATTTAATTATGTGTGTGATAGGAGACTGAGAGAGACCCACCAAAGAATAGCCAATAGCCTGGCAGTGAAAGTACACATTTGGTTTTGAGACACAAAATTGCAAATCCCAGGTCTACATCAGTAAAACAAGGAACCTCCATGCCTGTCTTCCAAATCATGACTATAAGTACTAGTGTAAGCAAGTCAGTCTCACAAATTTTTAAGGGACGAACTCTAAAATATTTGAGGTTGTATTGCTTCCAGGCCACAGATTTGAAACTTCAAAGCCCCACGGGATTGAAAAAACACTTCCTCCTCTTCTCTAAATCTACTCGTTATCCAGGGAACTATCCAACTTGACTTTGAAAATTTCAAACTTTTTGTTTCCTGGTACAATTTAATTCAAGTATTAAATTCCACAGTTTTATTGCTGATTCAAAGAAAGAATTTTCCATGTTCAAGAAGTTTCTGTATTCAAGAAGTTACACCTCTGCCTCTGATTTTTGGCTCATAATCCCTATTTCCTGATTAGAGTGTAAAGAGGAAAAACTGAACTTAATCTGAGTTCTCACAGTCCTTGAGGGAAAGCTATCTCTAGGTCAGGCTCACAGGGAAGTTGCAGAACAAAGCACTATCCTTTCTACACCTACATTTATAGTAGGGCTAGATCCAGAGGGAATATTTACTGCAGCACTTAATAGGTTTATCAAAGGTAGGACTTCAGCTGCATAAGCTGCAAGACCCTTCAGGGATGGGAAGATGATTTTTTTTACACTGATGGTCTGTGCCAGGGTGCTTATGACAGCTTTGCAGCTGCTTTGCGCAGGCACAGTTGGTGTAAAATAGCTTTTGGCTACCTACAAATCAGTTCCCTTCTCTCAGCAAAGATGGAGGGATTTTATTCAGTGTCCTTAAATGGGATGAGTACATGTCAAACCATGGGAAGAAATCAGCTTCGAGTTAATTCTAAGTGGCTTTTTGAGCAAGAAGGCACAGGAACTCTAAAGGCAATTTAAAATTCTTGTTCTTTTAATTTGACTTTTTGGCTTGTATTACTCAGCTCTTTTTCCTCTGTGGTTGCAATGTGCTTTACATAAAAAAGAAATCTTGTTAGACAGAAGCTTCAGGTATTCCAAAATGAGTATGAGTTAGCTTCGGATATATAACAGCAACTGCCCTGGTAAGAAAGCCACAGAGCAGGGAAGGGTGAGAAAGCAATGATTTTATATATTTTTTAAGGAAAATTTTAAAATAGGAAAAAAATGGCAGTTTCACGTTCATTCATTTTTCCTCTGTAAGATGTGCTTTGTGATGTAGCAGAGAAACTACGTGACTTTCCCTTTAAAAGCCATCATACCAATCAGCAGGTTTAACTGTCAAGCAAGCTGATGTAGGGCTCTTTGAATTACTGAGTGAGGGATATTCTTCCTGCCAGGTCCTGTCCCCCGTAGGCACTGCAGAGAAGTATTATAGGGCAGTCCTTACCTTGGGAATTAGCCTGCAAGACCCCAATGCTGTCATCAAACTGCATAGATTTGATGTTGAGTGACGCCAAGATGCATTCCTTGTCCTGCAGCGAAGCATCATCAATATTATTCTGATTGGCTGACAGGATAACGCACATGTCGCAGAGGTTGATGTTGACAGCCCTTAAATCAGCCCGACTTAATGGTGTACCCTTCGGCACAGAGAAAAAAGGGCGGGGGGGGCGGGGGAGCAGGAGAGGAAAAAAAGACAAACAAATTAAAGATTGAGAAGGAGCTTTGGGAAATTATTTAACAAGTATCTTTTTTATGCTCTGACATTAAGCTGGTCTAACTATGTGCCAGGGAATAGGAGATGTGTGCTAATCTAAAGGGTAGTTGGTGCTGATGGCAGCATTTTAGGTTCAGTCTCAATACTCAGTCAAGCTATTACTAACAAACAAGAAACAGGAATAATGCCAGCATTCTACATCTCATCGGTGACTTGAAATTGTCTTGATTTAAGTTGCTATCATGTGGCAACCTCTGGTTCTCTGAATATAACAAGGGGTGTGTTTTAAATGTCTGTTTATCTACTACCAAGTCACAATGGTCTTGGGCAAAAGAATGGCAATTTAAACAGGAAAGCGTGTCCTAGACATTTGAAATGCAATCAGGATAAAGCTATTTTTTTCTACCTGAAGCAACACACAAAAAAGGTTAATCCTTTTCAATGCATGTTTTTGGTGCTTCTAGAAGGAAAACACACTGATCTTCAAAGTTGTGTGATTAAACCCTTTGAAACAGAAACAAGACTTTATCTTAATGGGCACAACTCATGCAACATTCCCTGCTTCCACAATTCTCAATCAGAAAATGCACTAATTAAAGTGAAATGTTGTGGTAGTCCATGGTTTTTTTTCATAGTTAACACAACTGAGACATGGCACTTAGCCCATTATGTTTTGTTTAAAGATAACACTTGCCTTTCACATCCAACAGTCCACATCTCTAGTTACAGAATATTGTCTATGTCACAGGGACTGCAAGGTCTAGGAGAAGAAAGATTTTTTAATGGAAACTAGATTCTGCTCTGCTGCCTCACACGGTTTGGTACTCAAAGACCCTAATGATGATGAGGAGACTAAGCTGTCCCCTTGTCACACGGCGACTTTCATAAAACCAAGTCAAGACCCTACTCTTCCATCTCCTGATCACTCATGGTGAACGTCTCCTGAACTCCGCTGAGAATATTCAATGCAGAAGTGAATTTAAAATGCATAAAGAGAAGGCAGAGGTCAATTCTTATTCAGTGATTGCCACCTAGTTTCAGATACCAGCCTGACTATTCCATGTTACTTTCAATAATTTGAGGCATGAAACCTTGTGGAAAACTATGTATCAAACAGATGTGATTTAGTTATGAAGTACTCAAAAGTTAGGATATGTTTATTACTGCCACCTTAATTCTGCCCTTTGTATCTGTACTGTGCATCAAGTGAAGCAGGATTCCTGTGGGGAAAAAAAATACGCAATCATGTAATTAATTAAAGGCTTACTCCTAATGATTTTATGCAAAGGGACAGAATTAAGGCTGCCCGAGGATATTTAAAATTGGCATTTGTCTACTTTTTAAGAGTTTATTTAGCAGCTTAAATGCCTCTTTTAATACAGACTTTAAATGAATTTTCCACTATTTTTTTTTAAACCAGAACAAACATTTTTATATTCAGCTGTACCCACATCCCCAGCAGATATGAGCAGCAAGTTTTATCTCGTGAACTGAAGCACAGAAAATAGGAAATAAGTTTGAGTGGCTTCCCTTTAACACATGATTCCTACCAGTATGATCTCAGAAACTTTAGTATACTTTTAAATTAGTGTAATTAGATCAGAATGATGCTGTTATTTTTAACTTTATATCACCATTTTGAACCAGATAGGCTGGGAAAAAAACAAAAAAAAGAAAATGTAGTAATGAAGTCTGTGTGGTCTTCAGCACCCTTGATTACTGTGTAAGATAGAATTCCTTTACCTATTTTGTATTTTTAAAGGTGCATTAACTAACTATTTAAGCTGTTTAAGTTGAAATTAGTCCAAAACTACTCTAAATTTGGGTGCAAACTGACTGGGGAATGTAAAGGTGGTGTACATTTCCTTAATGCCTCTTCAGAAATCAGAATCGAAACTTTACAAATACACATTATAACAATGGATACACACTATATACTGGATAGTTTGGAAGTAGTAGCTGGATTCTATTCTGCTCCACAATTCAACAGTATTATTAATTTAATTCTGATTCCTTAGTCTTTAGCCTTCACAGGGACTGGAATTAAAAGGGATTGGCAGGAAGAGGAGGATATTAACTGACCAAATCTGATATTGACACCATTTTTGTGACAGCAGAGAATCTTGTGACACCATCTGTTGGTTCAGTTTACAGAAAAAAGCCAAGGGCTAACACTAAAACTGCATTTACAGTAACAAACACCTGCAGCCTGAATTAATCAAAAAGTGAAGGCAGTCTTTCCGTTCTGTAGCTATTTTCCCAATTATTCAGTTTAGGTTACATCTGTCATTGATTTATTTATTTTTAATTGCTGAAATGTAATTATTAAGAACTGGAAAATTCATAATTTTTCATTCTGATAAAAACATCCAAACTAACTTTACTCTGTAATGTTCAGAGCATTTTCTTTCGTACTTACACCGTGGGCTTGTTTCCCTCCTGCCTACATCTTTATGGGTCATTTATAGCTATGACCATCTAAGATCACTAGCTTGGAGGGCTTCATTTGTTTGTCCTGCAGCTCGTGTTTCTGCATTTTGGGCACGTGAGTGAATGATAATGATATATAGGAGAAAAAGGACGTCTGAATTGTGGTTTTAGGGGTTGTCCCTACCAAAATCAATAGGAGCTTTTCATCGATTTCAAAAGGGCCACGGTTTTGCTGTACTTCCATACCTAAGTATGGCAGGACTCTGAATTGAAATGCTATGGCAGTGTTCCTTACAAAGCAGGCCAGCCTAGAGGAAGTTTTTATGAATACAGTGAGATATTATGTAGATAGAGTAACACTAATTTTTTTCAAAGGTTTTGTGGGTATAAATACATAAATAATGTCATAAATAACTACTGTCATTCTGTCAGGGAAATCACAACATCAGAGCTGGCTACATGCAGTGCACTACAGTGGATGTTCGACATGTAACACAGCTAATACATTTGATAGCAGCTGAAATTCATCCGATGAGGATGATGAGGAACCAAACACTGCAGCAAATATCTTCTAATAAGGTCTCACAGGGCTCTGTTTTCATAGACAAAGTAAAGGGAAGATCCAAGTCCTCAGGCCTATGAGTAGACACAAGTAAAAAAGCCTAAGATCAAAGTCAATACGAATCTGTCCAGCTGGTGTCCTAAATAACAAAGTATCAATAATATGGCTTTCAACTTACAGGCAAGATTGAAACCTTGGGGAAGTTATGCAGTGTCTCCCATTCCCTTCTCAGGTATTCAAGTGAACCCACAAACACAATGTGCTTGAGTTCATGGTAGTGAAAGTTGCTGGCTCGTAATGGCATCACTAAATTTCTTAATCCAATCAAAGCAGATTTAACATCCCCAAATATGCAAACGACTACATGCCCACTTAAAACTGTCATCGCTGCTTCACTTCGAGTCTAAAAAAAAAAAAAAACACAAAACAAAAAGACAAGGGAGAAATGAAACAAAGGGAAGCTTAAATCATATATGAGTTTTAAACCAGGAAAAACACAACTGTCAATATTGTTCATGCACAAAGAAGCGGTTTGATAATAGCTGTTCATTTTACCCTTATTTATCCTTCATTAAACGTGCTCAGCAGAAGAAAATTGCATTCTTGCTTGCAAATCCTTCAGTGTTCGGGAAGACATGGTACTGGACCAAATTCTGGTCCTCTGTATGTTTCTACACATGGGGATTAAGACTCTGGTTACAATCAAAGTACTATGGGTTTAGCTAAGAACAGAATTTGACCTATTATGCATTTAGCCATTAGAAGGATTATAGAAAAGAGATGCAAAACCATGCCTTAGCTGACAAATCACTAGTGGTTTTTTTCAGGACCAATTGGAAAAAGAAAATGTGAGCGCCCAATGGTCTTGGCAGGGCTTTGTGGAATTACACATTATCTTGTGAACTAAGGACCATATTCTCTTAGAGTCAAAGTTCTTATTTTAAGAACTTATTTTCAGCTGCTACTACCCTGAAAAGCAGTCGAGGAATGCACTACACTGCTCTCCTTTACAATGGATGCCCACCAGACTCCACAGAGCTTCTCTCAGTAAGAAGAAACTAGTGTGCAAGATCGTGACTAATACTAACTTTTCAGGCCACTGGACTTCCTGAGTTGTTGAACAGACACAAGGAAAAAAGTCTCATGGAGAACCGTCAAATGATGTTCAGAATTATCTACTTGTCTCAGTGACAAGAACAGATTTTTGCACTAATTTCATCAGTGGTAATGTCAGTTGAGCAGGCAACTCAAACACCAAGATGATTAAATAGTCATTAGGAAAAAACAACCTTCATTTCTGGAGCCAGTCTTAGCATTATTGTACTCCATCAAGTAGCTGCAGATCTGCTGATATCATATTGCCAAGAAGTTGTACACTTAGTACCATGACATACAAGTTTTGCCAGTGAATAAAACTAAGATAACGGTGAAATGCAAAATTTTCCCCTCACTTATCCATAGTACATGTACTTTTTCTAAATTATGGAAGCATGACAATGTGCAATACAGATTGGAATATGCAGTAGACATTCACTGTGTAAGAATGGGAACTCTGATTAGAAATTTTCTCATCAGTTAAAAAATACACGAGCATTCAATTTCTCTGGGGCAATTACACTGATTTGCATACAACTGTCCCAAGAGAGTGGTCTTGGCCCTTGAAACAGCGGAAGACAGGAGCGAATGCTCTAGTGAAGCACGTAAGTCGTCCCATGCTTCTGCCTATGAGTCTGGAATACTCAGACTTCACAAGACAGAGACCAAGTCTTAAAAGAAATTATGCAGAAAATGTCACTGTATGGTCATTGATCTGTATGCAGCCACATATATTTAACTGTATGTCAAAAAAAGTTCTTACTACCTGATAGTGCTGGAATCTCGCAGAGCCAAAACAGACCTTGGGCAGAAGACTGAATTCTTTTCTGATTGAGGCATCATCAAGTATCAATTAGAAGACAACCTGGGAAATCCCATCATCTTCAAATTATGTACTAATTTGTACTTGTGTCGTCTCTAAGGACAGCATTAAATTTGCATGGATATGAATGTAGACATAAATTGTGGACTGTGACTTTGAAAAGGTATAAGGAAGCATTTTGCTGGCAGTGTCTTAATTGGTGATGATGCATGAAGCAGAAAGAACCTGGCCAGACTTACAGATTCACAGGCTAGTAGGGGGGAAAACTGACAAGGCATCACCAAGAGATGATAAGTGAGGTGCTCCACAGCGCCATTTTTGGATAAACACTTTTGAAAGTAGGACAACAGGTAAAGGTTGTCGGCTAAAATGTGTTTAGAGCATGAAGGCAGATTTCTATCACTATTACAAAGTATTGTACAGCAGGGCTGCCTCTCCTTGCCTGCTGAATACAGATAAATGCATACTATTTAAAACTGTTCAGCCAAACTCTGTCTCAGAGCTCAGTCTCTAGAATTCGGAATTTACTTGCTTGACTGTTTAAACACCAATATTGCAATTCCAGGGAATGTCACGGTTATTACAGAAACCCCTGAGGAGAATTGGAGACAAGCTTTTAACCCCTGATTGCTTGAATAAACTGGGGCTGTCACCATTGCCGGCTACACCACACCACAGTGCAGGAAAATCTAAGAGAGCGGGCTCAGGAAAAGCTTTATGAAGTGCGACAAAGTGAAGATCCACCAGGGACTTCATTTCAAATGTCATCAGTTTTGCGTATGAGATCTGGAGTTAGTTACTTGTTACTCTTAGGTATGAGTACATGAACACAAGTGGCACAAACTTTCACAGAGCAAAATAAACTGTGATAGGCCTTCTAATTATTTTTAATGACTTGAGTCAGTTTGATGGTTTCCCCAGTTAAACAAATGAAACAAACATAGGCTAGGCTCACTGCAACATGCTGGAAAGGCAGAGTAGTAGTACTACTTACTCTGGCCTATTTGGGCATCTTGAAATGCTGGAAATTGGGAGAGAAGTTCTAAGAGAGCAAAATTCACATCAATAAATAAGAGATTATGCAAAGCAACATTTGCCTGTATTAGAATCATTACTGCCTTGTGTAAAGAGATAAATGGGGTATATAAACATTTAAATATTTCCAATCCTAATTCTAGAGATTTAAACCAAATATGCAAATTTCAGTTTGTGAAAAAGAAATTCTCTATTGTTGCACTTGGCATACAGATTTATATAATTACAATTCTTTAACCAAAATGTTAGCTCGATTTCACCATGCTGTGTTTCTGATGTCAATATACTGGTTTTAATGATAGTAGAGATTAATTTATTAATCCATTAGATGTCAGATCTGTGGTTCAAATAAACTCTTTTCAAACATAACTTCACATCCAATACCTACCAAAATGACCTTTTCAATGTCCTTGGCTGGACACCAATGAAACATCCCTGTAGAGTCATATTTTTTCACGTTGGCATCCATATTGTCAATCTGCTCATTGCCAGGAATTAACAAGGGGTCATGCCTGGGGAAAAACAAGTTGAGGACAACGTAAGTGGAAAATATTATGAATTATGGATGGAAAGATATCCCAAGAGCTGTGTACAAAGAGGGATAAAAGTAAAAAAATCAAATGTATTTACATTTTAACATGCTTTCAATGTGGGTACTTCTAAACAAAAGCTGAAAAGAAAAACGTAAATTTTTAAATTTTGGGTGCAGTTTTGAAGATTTTCTGTACTCTTTCTACACCAGTAACCATTTAATTTTAAACAGGGCTTTCTGACACCATCACATCCATAAAAGTTTTTCTTTCCAGTCCCACCCCTCCAAAATAAATATCAGAGTTGTTATTAGCATCTGCAATGAAGTAGAAGGGATAGGAACAGAGCCCCATGCTGACTGACTGGCACAAGTATGGAAAGCCAATTACTTGCTTTTACCACATACAACTTCTGACGTGATGCTCTTCGCAGTAAAAGCTTTAACAGGCTGCACTTTAAATATTTTAGCAATTTGCCCAATCATATTTCGCTTTCCCAAACTGAAGCCCTTTAAAGATTCAACAGTATGTCATTTTAGAGCACACTGACTAACAAATGCCCACATCTGGAATACATGATTTTAATACCAAACAACAATGTCCATTTTCTCTAACTACTCTACCTGTGATAACCTTTTAAGTGTTTTTGCAGCAAGATTTTAAAGCAGAAGTCTTCTCAAAGGAGAAGGAAATAAAAGACATTTTTATAAACTTGCTCTCCAGCTATGTACTTACATCTAAGCATGGACAAATACAGTTCTTTAATTTATATGCTAAAATCAAACATTAAATTAAGTACTAAGTGACTTCAACACTCTCAGATGCTAATGAAGACCCCTAAGTAATTGCATTATACAATAGCGTTAGAGGGAGGACCATGTTTACAAGGCACAGGGTAAACTGACCTTAAAATCTTAAATTCAAGGAGGGAAGAGAGCTTTGTCTGGAAAAACTACAGTCTTTACTTAAGGTTTTTGTCATGAATGCTTGAAATACCCTGATACAGAATTGTAACGTTTCAAAGAAGAAAATATTTGCAATGTAGGAATGTGCTAAGTACTCTGAGACACGTAGACAAATTTTAAAGCATTTTGCCTTTTGAAGCATGTTTAAGAAATGCCCATATTGGCCAAACTCTCAAAACTGGAAAGCTTACTGCTTTTAAACATATGAACCAGCAGACTGTGGTAAGAACCTCTCTTCTGCATTGTCTACTACAGCAGACTTTGAACACTGTGTATGGTATTGGTTAATTTACCCTGAATATAGTACAGTAAGTTACTTGCTTAAAACAGTTACGCTTGCATGCCTAAGAAAGGTATAAGTTCTAATTATGTCAGGGTGATTTATTTGTGTAATTTTATAGCCACTGATTATATATCCATTGAAATCAGTGGAAAATTCTCATTCATTTCACTCAAACAGGGTCAACTCCATAGAAAGTGGCTTAAAAGAACTTGAGAAACTATTAACACAATGTTCCATTTAGACCAGAATCTTTTGACGCTTTAAGAAAAAGCAATGCACTACCCAGCAAAGGCAGAAGTCAGATTCGCCTGGAAAAAGAAACACTGTGCTTTCAAAGTTTTTTACCTTCACTCAACAGAGATACAGTTCAGTGCATTTCCTATCAGCCCACTGGCAGCAGAGGAGTCTCCAGGGGACTAGCTGGAGTCTCTGACCTTACTCCAGGTTTAATAATGAAAGGCCTTGCCTAAGTGTGCTTCCCCTTCTGTGGGAAGCAGAGGTGACATCTTGGTGCAAAAGCTGTAACTAAATGATTTGTTGTGGGTTTTTGTTTTTTTTTCATTTCTAGAAAAGTGTCTAGACTCTGCATTCTCTCAATCCATTTGTCAGCGAGCTGCAGCCGTGGTAGTTTTGGCCGAGAGCTAACTGTGATGCTGTTCATAGGGCATTCCTTGCTGCTCGTAGCCGCATGTGGTACAGTGAGGCCTGCAACCATGGATACAATTCCATTTGAAGGTTGTACTAATGCTCAGACAACATTTAGTGGTGCTCTGATGGAGTGTGTTAGTTATGTATTTCAAAATAAGAAAGTTTGCAAAAAGGTTAGGAATCTTCAGCAGCTTCCACTGAGAAATGTTTTTCTTTCTGTTGTTTTTGTGGTTTGTTGTTCTTTTTTTCCCCCAAACTTTCACAAGATATCTCTCCATGAGCTTTCCTAGTGGAGCGCTGAAACAAAAGCAAAGTTCAGTGATCTAACTGCCTGCTTTTTCTTTCCGAAATCAGATACATATAGGAAGGACTTTTCTTTTTCTCTCTGCCTTCATCAGAGAAACTATAATAAATCAATTTGTAAAATGCCACATTCTAACATCTAATTCTAATCAGGCTTCTTTTCTGCTCTGAGACTTAAAACTAAACAAATCATCTGAAGCTTTCACACAATTGAGTATTTAGCAATACTCTAATCTCGGTTACAGAAATGATACAAATTGAAAGGAATCTTATAATAAAGCAGGTGATAATAGATACCTGACATTAAATTATGGTCAACTGCCTTGAGGTCTGAGGCAATTTCTAGTGTGCAAGTGCTTAAAGCCTAGCTTAGGTCTCTTTTGGGTAAGGGCCTTGCATCCTAAAAGGGAATATTCAAAGTAGATTGTGCTAAAGAATTATTAGACATTTACATTGATACTATATTTTCTACTTATCTCAGGTTTAAACAGAAGTGTGCTATGGAAGGGATGAAGAACGTGAATCACGAGATATAATGCCCTATTCAAGTTTTAGGTAACAAATTGTGTGTGTGGGGGGGTATTTTAATTTTTTTTTTTAATCAATACACACACTTATTTGCAATATGGTAAACTGTTTGGACCCGCTGCTTCACTGCTTGGACTACAACAAGTGGGAGCCTTAAAAGAAGCAAACAGGATGGGACTTACAACGAGAAAGTATGCTAATAGATACTATTGTACTACTTTTACTCTATGAGAATGGATTATTGCCTGAGAAGGAAACCGTGATAAGACAAGCCACACTTTGTGTTTCAGAATCGATGTTTTTGTATATATAAGTGTGTTTATTAAATTTAAATCTTCTAGCCTAAGCTATTATTTTAATCTCTCTTTAATCAATGATTTCTCATTGTCAGTAAAGCCATCCCTGAAGATGTCTATGGAGGTTGAAAACTGTTTACTACTAAGGTCCAACTTTTTGTCCTCAGATGTTAGAAGATCTGGCTTGTGTACTTAAAAACTGAATTGATCTTTGGACATTTTTTTTTTTTTAAAAAAAAGGTCATTTTATGAAGTAATACAGTAATGGTATTACTACTTTGGACATACACGCTCTAGTTAATCTGATGATCTAAACCTGTTTTGCAAATACTAAAAATTAATTAAGACAGACACACAGAGGCCAAGGCTGTCAAATCTGCCTAAGGGGTTTGGACACCCTCTTCCCATTAAAATTTATATTACACAAAGCATTACAGTTGTTGCCCTTACAGCCACATCATGGACTGCATGTTTCTAGAGTCTCTCTGCCCCCCTCACCCTCGAAGATGGCCCTGTCAAGCCATGCTTGAGTCACATTGGCAGGTTACTGTGGAAGTGCTTGTATTAGTGCCACAGCTATTATGTTCTCCAGGGCTGTAAAGTCATCTGCTTGAAAAATTCAAATTATAGGAAGAAAACCATGCCGTAGTGTTTGTTTTAATTGAGATGTTGGCTTTTATGGCTTGCAGTGATCAAAGCATTTGGTCATTCCAGCTAGGAGAAGACAGGCACATATAGCATGCATGGGAGTAAAGAAGCAAAAGTTAAATCTCCCTCATCCATAACCCCAGTTTAAAAATAGCTTCTCTGGTTCTTATGGCAGATATTACATATGCATGACTTAAAATGAAGAGCAAAATACCATCTTTTCAAGGTTTTGAAGAGCATATAATGCCACTTATGATCAATTAAACTTGAAAACGATGCTAAATGCCATGCTCCAGCTGCAACCCCAAAAAGCCTGCCTGGAAGACAACAGCCTAAAACAAAACCATAAATCCCACCTCCAGCAAACCTATTGTGAGGAAGTCAACACTACATTTTAAAGAGCACTGCTTTCCAAGCACACATTTATAACTCCTGCAAACTGATTTACTTGGAGTTTTTGAATCCGTAACTTCTGAGTAATGACTGGGGATGGACAGAACCGAAAAGACCATTCAGGGCCAAATGGCTGCCTCACTGAGTATTGTTTAGCACACCCTTGTATGCTGTCACCTTTGTCTTAACCTTCTTGCTATCACTTATACGAAATTGAGCATTAGAGCAACATACCCTCACTGATGTGCAGCGGAACTGCTCCGTATGTTGAGCACTGGGAACGAGAATACTATATGACCAGTAGGGACCCTGGTGGTGTTTGAAAATAAACTGTAATCCGTTAGTCTGTGCACATCAGTAAAACAATGTCTTGGCTACTTTTTATTCTGCTCTCCAATAAAATTCTCCTTATACAAAATCAATGGCAAAACACCCCCACGAACAGCACAACTTCTCTTTAACCTGTGTTTGTTAAAGTCTGCAATTATGCCTTTCTCAGGTAGATTTTCCCCACAAAAAGACGTTTAGCAGTCTCCTCCTCAAGATTCAGGGTCTTGAAAGCCACCTTGTATGTGGTCCAGGAATTCTGAGCTTT
This sequence comes from Sagittarius serpentarius, assembly GCA_034782735.1. Lineage (NCBI taxonomy): Eukaryota > Metazoa > Chordata > Aves > Accipitriformes > Sagittariidae > Sagittarius > Sagittarius serpentarius. The sequence continues at coordinate 16,632,434 of JAVKLA010000093.1, read as the reverse complement.
CCTACCTGACTTTGTATGTGGATGTATGTTTGCGAGTGTGTGTACACACATATTTCATTTTAGGAGGAAGGAGTGGGTTTGCTGAAGGTAAGACAGGAATTGAAGACACACTAGAGAACGTCTCACACCTTTGAAATTTCTCCTACAACTACCCTAACAAATTGTGGCAATTAACATGCTGTTAGTGTTAGATGTATGCAGCCAGTGTAGGTGCTAATAATTGAAAAAGCATTTAGAGCTTTTACACCCTGGCTGAATATTTCATGATGTGCTGCATGTTTCACTATTTACTCAGTGGGCCTCTGTCACTTCAATCTTCTCTGACTGCTTTGACTGGTGCTATAAAGCTCAACCAAGTTAGAGTGACGGCTTGTCACAGGCAAACTCCACTGACTCTAGCAGCTCACTGGGACTAGCTGTGAAGGTTGTCACGACATTCTGATGGAATTCAGCAAATGTTTTGTGACTAATACACCCAACATTTGTCGGCTACCATTAGCCATTCCCTGTGACCCTCTGCAGTCTGTGTGGATGGCATTAAGTTGTAATGAGAATTTGTCGCCTACGTGTGTTACACTAATGACACTCTCTTACTGAGCTTTCCTTTCACGGGTTAATCAGCAATGAAATTTGTAAGGATTCAGTGCCCAGATGCACGGGGCTTTAGAGAAGAAAACCCAGTGTGACAAGAGAAAGAAAACCTGCAGTTCACTCTTAAATGCTTTCATTGTCGTAGTCAGAAGCTATCCTAATATTGGCCACAATCTCACACTGTCTTTCTTCTTCTCTAAGTCTACAAAGAAGAATATATGTAACACAGTGGTTGGTACCTAGTGCCCTGTACTAGCTTATGGGCCGAGTTACAGTGCTAAGAATACTAAAAATTCTCCTTCTTTCCCTCTTGCTCTGCCCAGATGTTGCTGAAGTTTTTTTATCCTCAGAAGCCTTACTGAAGAGTTCATGTTAATTTATCAAGACTACTAAGGACACTGATATAGAGCTCCTTACTGTAAGAATCTTGCTTATTAAATTATCTTGATACCTCAGAACATGCTCAGAATATACTTCTGAAGTATGAATCCTCTCACATAGAAAAGTAACAAAACAGTTAACTTTTAGACTTTCATATGAGCAATGTAATGAGGGGGAGACAAGGTACACAGCCAATGTGTCTTCTGGTTTTAGTATTTCCCATTTATATCTACTTAAGCTGCAGAACTAGCAGTCTTTGAGGGGTAGGAGAATGTACCTGAAAAAATAATTTTTCATTTGTAAAAAAATAAACCCACAGTTAAGTGGCATCATAAAATACAGGAGTGGGTTTTGCCACTTAAATGAAGCGTATAGCCTTTGTACCTTATGATAAAAGCTACCTCTTTTGCAAGTCAAAGTTTACAATACATTATTTTCTTTAAACACTGTTTAAAGCTAAAGAGTTATTTCTTTCCTTGATCTGAGTGGATCTTCTGTTACCCTGAACTTTACAAAAAAACCTGTTGATTTTTTTCTGCTGGAGATTTCTCCTTTTCTTTCCTGACGCTGCTCTCTCATCTCAAAAACACTTGTGCAAAATTTCTCTGAAAAAACAATCTGATACAGTTCTTATTCCCATGGTTTATAACACAACTACCAAGGGTAGCAAGAGTCAGAGAGCTAACATATGCTACCTCCATCCTTCCAACGGTTTTATTCTATAACCTTGTTAAAAACAAGTCTAAGATAACATAGTGATTACTGAGTTACTCGTGTTGCTCCTGTTGGTTGTAGTGAACTTGTAAAACAGAATCAGGAAGTGGAATGTGCTATTAAATACCTGCTGTGTTGCAGCTTAGTTATCATTGCATATTAGCACTGCATAAAGTTAGCCTTGTAAATCCTTAATGAAGGATGTAAATTTTAGAGTACATGAAATCTCCAAGACTGAGGGACATAAATATAAACCATTATTATGGTTAATCAGTGAGCTTCCACCTCTTCAAACCTTACCTTCATGCCTGGTTTAGGGCAGTCATGGAAAATGATCAGATTTAAGTTATTTTACCAGTTTTTGGCTGAGAAATGTTCTCCTCTAGACCTCCCATCACTTGTTTTGATTCCTATGAGAAAGCTCACAGTTTCAACTCAAGGAAGGGCAGCACTACAACGGCAGGGGCCATACGAATTCATCCCAAGCGGCACTAGCAGAAATGTGTGTGTACATTTGAGTGTATGTAGCTGGATGGGCAGATGAGGGGATAAATGTGCACAGCCATTGTTCATATAGTTAGACTATTATATCCAACTTCAGGAAAAAAGACAGGAGGTTTCCCTCTCAACTTCAGATAAATAATCTCATTAGGTTTCTGGAAACGTATGCCAAAATGCTCACTTTTTTGTGTGTCACTTAGCTGGGTCTTGACTGTCTCTGAGCAAGTTTTATGGTTTAGTTGGGAATTATTTTAGATCCTTGATCAAGAAAAAACCTCAGGCTTACGAAATTCTCCTTGGCAACACACTGAAAACCCAGCGTCCTCTGGTGCCTCTGATTCTTATGTGATCAGGGACACTAATGATAATGACCCTTTGCTGAGTATGCTACTTGTCTAGAGGCCTATGTCAACTACACCACTACATTCAGAGTGGACAGGGACAAACTATTTGTTTGCTCTTCAGGCCCCTTGGGCCCTGTCATATGCTATTTGTTCTTGCATTAAGAGGTAGTTTGACTCAGCTGGGCTGACATTTCCTTCAAGTCAGTGTATTCCACTCATGCAGTAGCAGCTACCAAAGCATTAAGTGCGGACTTGAGCCCCAGCAACAATCCTTTTACGTGGCTTTTTTGATTCATATCCAGGGCTTTTCACATTTCTGCTGGTCATTCTGGAATCCAAAATGACACTTTTTTTTAAAACTAGCTTTGCTATTTGATATTCAGGTGACATAGCCTCCTCATACTTAACGTGGCTGTTCATCAACAACATGCTTCAAAACCTGTGGCTGTGAGATGATGAACAGGTGACTTGATATCACTGCATGACACCAGAGGCATCGAATGGTTCTAATTTTCTTCTCCGTCTCATGAAGAAGGAGACCTGATACGTGATTACTCTGCTAGTCATAGCTTTCCTTCTTTTTCCTTCCACTTCCTATTTAAATTTTACTTTTTATTGTACTAGGATGTCCTTGTCTTCTCATCTCCACAGAAGAACTATCTGTTTTTTCCTGTCGGAGTTTAAGTTATTTTTAAATAATACCCATGTTCTTGTGGATTTAATGGGACAGACTTCTGTTGATGTAAAACAGATAGAAATAACCATGACAATGCAGAGTATTTTTCTAGTTAATTTGCATTTGTAGCTATAGTAGGAGTTTGAAGGATTTGTTTCTGATTGATTAGATTCTTCCAGTATAGTATCAGTGCGATTCTGCTCATGTCATTTCATGCATTGCAGGATTCAGTTAGAACAGTGACTTTCTAAATGTGAATCTAGACCATTTGTGATGTATACAAAGAACATTTGTATGCCTACCATCTGTTTATTTCAGTTAGTAATTTGTTGGCACTTAGAGACAATAACGTCAGAAAGATGAAAGGATGTCTGTCTATCTATCTATCTATCTATCTATCTATCTATCTATCTATCTATCTATCTATCTATCCAGATCATATTTGGTAATACAGCTTTCTACTTATGTGTGAGTAAATCTCAAAAATTCCGACTTTCTGACCAGGTCTAAATAAACGCCTGTCAGACCTCTTGTCATGATGTCCCAGGGAATTCCTATGATATAGCTTCTGTCCTCTGTTCTACTCCAGTGATAGCAGAAGTCAAAAAGGTCTATCTCATGGCATAATACCCTCTTCCTTGATTTGCCCCAGCCACCGTGGAAACTTAAAATCTATGCAGCATTTTCAACATTATCTTAACTGTAGACCTGCTTAGAAAGTGATTCTGAAGTCACACCTCTAATTACAATTTATAAATGAACTTTTCACATATTCCTTCTTAACAGTCTCCAGAAGTCTTGTCCTCCAGCCCCCCTCTAGATCCAGGACCATGGCTGAGGAAAAGTCTGCAAAGTAGCTAGCTGTTTCTGTGGGACAGACAGGGGTGAAGCTGGCATTGAAAAGGAGCTTTTAAAGTAAATTTAGGAAAAATATTGCAAAGATAAGTATCAGCTACAGACATGACAGTGCTTTAGCTGATTTACCTCTTGTGTACTTTTAGCTGACGTACCCTAAAGATTTCTGGGCAGGAAAGCAAGTACCTGTCACTTTAGGTAATTTACAAGGATACAAAATAGCAGATAATACAGACCACCTTTGTTTATCGGAAAAGAGAAAAACATTTGGCCATTACATACAAAGCTTAATAGAGTTCTCTTCTGATTCAATCCACTTTGTCTTATTTAGCACCTTGAACCAAAGTTAAGTCAGTGCAGATAAAGGGTAAGACAAAGAAATGGTTGGGTCTGGGCAGAGGCTGAGGGTGCCAACACAGGGCTGGTGAATAAATTTAGCAGCAAGGGAGAAGAGGAAGAAAACAATGTCTGGGTTTGGAAGCCTGGCAAGTTCTCCACTGGCTGCTCGACCTGTGTTTAGCAATTCTGATGTGCTACTGAGCAGACAGCTCAGGCTCAGGACGACTACTCTCCCTCAGTCCCTCTTCAGCAGGCAATGAAAGCAGGCTCTACTTTGAAAATCTTCCCCCATCATGCAAACTGACACAGGCATGCTTTTCAAAAACCCACAGCCAATCTGTTGATCATTACTTATTTACAAAGGCCTTCGGGCAGAAAGTCCTGTAAAAACCATACTTGATACGGTATACACTAGCTTTTTCTGCTTGTGGAAAAAAGTACCCCTAAGGCTACCTCAAACCATCACTTTCTATTGCACATAAAATGTACCGTGTAACACTAAAGTATTTAATATATATGGTATAATATATCTACAGGAAAGGCATTTGTGTAGAAGTATGTTACCCTGTATTTGGTAATTTGATGTTTTGCTGAAGGCTATGACTTGAAAAAGCCTGCACCTAGTACAGAGGACCTGTCATCTCAGTACCCAAGAGCCAATAGAATAAAGAAGTACCCTTAAGCAGCAAAACTTTGACACAGCTTTGAAGCATATAAAAACAGTATAACTCCCCAGAATTATTATTACTCAAGATCAAAGAAATGAGGCATACTTTACATAGCAAACAGGGACAGTGTGCTCAGCTCCAAATGTTTCAGCTCTTTCTCTTTCTTTCCCTCTCTTTCTTTTCATTTCTACTTCCCCAAAATAAGGATCTGGTATAGGGGGGGGAATCTCCCACATGTTTAAAACTTTAAGTGGTTAAAACTATTAGCACCAGATAAGAAGACTGCCCAAAGGTAAGTAAATTGAAAATGATGCTAGCATGACAACTGGCACCATAAAAATGAGAAGCTTGCCAGTATGTTCATTTTATTCTTCCTCATAAACTGTAAACAAGCATGTAAATCAGTGTCATATGGGCAACGTTGAGCTAACAGGAAGGCAGAGAACTTTTAATGATACATTTAACAGAAATAGATGGTCAATAGAAAAAAAAAGCCACAGCTGGGTGCATTTTCCTCTGTGAATCAATCTCACTTTTGGTTCTGTAGTCTAAACAGAGATGAAGACGACTTGTAGAAGTTGCGTCCTTGAATGTGCCCTATATTGCAGTAACAATAAACAAATATGGATGCTTCTGTAACTGGCCAAAGAAAATTCCAGTCTACTGACTGAAATACAAAGAGGAATATTACGTAGCTGTATCCAGAATCCTTAAAGGAACAAAATCATTGTCAACAATAAAAGAAAGGTCATGAGTGATTTTATATACGGAAAGAACTATATATTCATATTAATTTTTTTCACCTAACCTCTGTGACTGCAGAGCAGTTACAGTTACACATACACCCAAACCCCAAACTGCACAAATATGTCTGTTTATGTATGTAAATCAGTTTACATTTTTCTGTGTGTGTGTATATATATATGCAGTAGAAAATGTCTGCTATGGTATTTAGCTCTGGATGCAATTATGGACTGAGGTTCTAGCCTGGCTACTTTAGATATGCCAGACCAGAGCAGGAACAGCCTCCTTGTAGAAAACTCCATGTCTGCTGTCTGATCCTGTTCTGACTGACTTGAGCAGGCAAAAGGTGAAGCACAGTGAGACAGAATGCAAATGCCATATTATTTTAATAGATTCCAGTTTCTCATTGCAGTTCTAGTTTTAACAAATCTCTTAGAGGTAATTTGTCCTATGGAAGGAAACTATGTAGTTATACAAAGGTGTACTGGTGTAAAATAACGTACACATAGCAACAGGGGGAAAATATCACTAACAAGATGATGTTTTCATCACCCACTTTTAGAGTATATACTACCCTCTTAAAAATCCCTGTATTTCATAATTAATGTGCTTTTAGCCTGAGTAAAACTGCATTAGTTTTGAACTTTGCTTTGGCAAGTACATAGATTATTAGAGTTTTTTATCAGTCTAAATCAATTAACAGAAATTTGATTTCAATCGACAGGATAAAAGGAAGGTAATATTCAGGTTCATTTTTGATTGTGATGATACATCTCACATATGGCCTTAAGTACAGAAAACAGTACTCAGAGGGAATCCAACAAAAAGAGAATTGCCTGAGGCAAACTAACCACATGAGTTCCCCTGATTGGTTAGTGCTATCATTAGTGCCACTGCTGTTTAAGAACTACACACGGACAGGACAGGGTGACAGCTAAGACTTTAAAGCCTATGTATTTTTCAAACAGCTTTTCAAACTGTTTTTCATGACAGAATTTTTTTCAGCTCTATCATTAACTGCTGACAAGCTGACAGAATAAATACTTCAGCCTTTCAGAAACCATCTAACAATCTTATTTTTCCACCCCCTCCCCTTATTTTTGTTGTGGGGGGAGGAGAAGAGGAAGGAAGGAAGAAAGGAGATGAAGATACGAGCTCCTTGCAGTCTTACCTCATCAGTTTGGGTGAGGAGTTGGGTGAATTTCGCATGCCTCCATTTCGCTGCTTTTTTTTGGGTGATAGTGTCGACGGCTGCTCATCTTCAACTGGAAATATAAGGAACTCATGAGATTAAGTAGTGCTCTAAGTGTAATATGAAATACAAGTGAAGTAGCAAAGAACACACACTCTATGTCCATTCACGCACTGATACTTCATTGCTAACATAGGCCCAACAGTAATAAAAATCAAATACATGTTAGTCAAAGAGATTGGTTTGAAGGAGAAGCAGGGAAGAATACCAGGGTTTTGAACACAGGCGTTCAAATTGGTTTCATACTTCAAAAACAAAGGGGGGGGAACCACATTCGGGTTATTCTTAGAGTTATTTTCAGTTAATCTGCGCTACAGGAAAGTAGAATTAGTGCTCTGCTATATTCCCAGAAAGATAAAGTACTATTTGCAATACCAGCATAACAGCTGCCAGCCTGCTTTTGCTAATGAACTAGACACCAGTTGGTTCTTGCTCCTCACATGCCAAACAACAGAGTCTTCATGAAGAGATGTAAAATATTCAATGCCTTGATGTTCAATGATTCAGTTAGTCGGGAATGTGAATGCAGCCTGCCATTGTGCACAGATCTTCAGCACAAGTCAGACCTCATCGCTCTACCCTTCTCACAAAAGGGAGTTTTAACAGGAGTGAACAGAATGAGGTTGAATGGAAGTGGGGAGACAATACCTGTATAAACAGAGGATGCATGTGTTATGCAATCTTTTAATGAGGATGAGGTGCATTTTCAATGACAGATCAATTTCCAGATGTAAAATCACCTATGGTTTTGCCAGTCATAAACTACTCTTGGATAACCTGTATCACAATACGTCTTGCTTGAACAACTGCAGCTTCCCAGTAACTCATCTATAAGAATTAACCATCATCTTTACTCTTTCAAGATTGTTATTGCACTTGATAATCTGTGCATAACATACATGTGCTATCAAAGGGAATTATCTTATGCCTGTTCTCTCAAATTCACACTAATACTGAATTAGTCTAACATAAAGAAGGAAAAATACACTTTTTTTCCCATCTTATTATTAACTGAAAAATGAACTAGAAGATAATATAACTGATGCCTAGGAAGCTGTTACTTTAAAGCTAAAAGGAAAGAGATTAGTAGTAGTAGTAGTAGCTATATTAGAAGAGCTTAATACACGTTAGCAGTGCACAAGCAGAGGCTAGAAAAAATCTGTATTTGCAACAAGCTACATAGGAACAACAACAAAACCTGGATATATGTCACCTGCCCTCGACTTATCTGGGAAGAAACTAAGCAATATCCTTCTACTATAACCCTCTCCTGACACTATTTTATTATCTGCATTCTAGCCTGTCATGTCTGTCTGTCTGCCCAAGTCTGCTATGGAACTTCATTTTGCCTTGGTCAAGACCAAAGGACTGAGCCCTGACAAGGCAGATGTGCTGTCTTTTTAAATGACTTGGCATCACCTAACACATCAAGAGAATCAAAACAAAAGAAAGCATTGCAAAAGAAAAAAAAAACAACCAAAAAGCTAACCCCCAAATAAATGCCCCAAAGAGCAGTGTAAAAGGTAGTATTTAGATCAGAGAAATGACTGTCTAATAATGCTCTATTTCACAAACTTAACTTTCTTCTTGGGCAGCATCCCCAAAGACAAAGCCATTTCCTTCTCATTCGACCTTTCGTTTTTTCCAAGTCAGAGTCCTATAGTGGAAATGCTTATTGATGATTAGTCAAGTACCAGTCTTTGTTTGGCTGAGAGATAAATAAGCCCACAGAAAATTCTCAAAAATATACAAATTGAAATTTTATTGCTGTGATAGTTTGGTCGGATTAAGCTAGATCACTTCAGTATTTCGCTATTTGTAACATGAAGTGAATATGCACAGAATAATTTTGCTAATAATATCTTTCTATTTCTGATTATAACAAAATGCAAGTATGTGTGCATTTCAGAACACCCTCTGCAAATCACTCTCTCAGGAATGGCCTAGTCTTGTTTTAAACTTCCCTTTCAAAAAGTTATTCACATGCTATTCCACAGAGACAATAGGTTGCTTTCAAGACATACACTGTGCTCTCTTGTTCTTTATAGGATATAAATATTCAGTTCCAATCTGCTGAATCCACCAATTAAAAGATCAAAGGAACAAGAATCACGCAAAATGTTCCTTCCAGAAACCAGCTACAACTAATATGTTTTGCTCTCTTGGTAGTAAAAATTCTAAATTTCACCTAATTTAATCTGCTACCATGGAGTTACAGGATGTTTGTCAAGAGATTCAGTTTTGCACCACAAGTAAAGCATATTGTTACACTATTTTAACATTTTAAGGAAGATATATAGCCATCAGGACCACGTGCAAAATCTTATATTAACATAAGTCAACTGTAGATCATATTATAGCCAGAAATATTTCTATGAACAATAGAAAACACTATTAAAAAAGAGTACCTTTCCAAGTTTTCAAGCTAGCTAATAAGACTCCTGTCTGATCCTTTCAAATGCTGAAAGTTAGTATAATAAGGATCTTCTCTACTATATGGTCCAGCACTTGTGTTCTCCAGTGCTGCCAGGTGATGTTACCCTGCTGTCCAATTAAAAAACAAAGTCTTACTAGTAATCATCCAGAATAACCATTTCTAGAACTAGATTTCTAGCAGTCTGCTCTTATTTTTGGTACTGCATCTACACTAAATTAGCTCCCTCTTTTGATATGTGCTTGTCATATTCAGACTATGTTACTGTCACCAATTGCCTGGAAAGTCCAAGGTTAACGTGGCTCACTAGTTAATACCTGTTAGCAAAGCCTTCTGAGGGATCTCAATTTGGTGCTAAAGCAATGCCTTGCTTAAGCAAGGAAGCCATTTATTCTCAGTGCAGCAATGAAACGTGATCTATCTTAATCACATCACATCCAAACAAGATTTTGTTTTTCAATGAAATCTGTGCGCTGAGTTTACAGGGCATCTGCGGTTTAGAAACGCAGCTCCGTAAGAATGGGGGAAGGGAATCCATGAAGCTGAAATATGTGAATGGTATATAATGGACACCATTACCTATGGCTTCGTTCCCAAAAGTGTTGCAATGATAACTCAAAAGCGGCTTCTTAGTAGTAAGTAGCACATAAAACACATTTAATTATTGTCCTTCAGATACTCTTATCAATTTCCTGCATATTTAAAGAGACAGACCTAGCAAAATTTTTAGTAAAGCCATAAAATATCATCTCAGTTTCATGGTTCCTGTGTCTGCATTAATTTAAAAGGGAGCCTTAAATTTGCTTGTTCTTATGAAAGACAACCACATTTGAATAATGGGCTGTGATATATGACAACTCAACTCTGATGATGTATGTTTGACCTAGTGCTTTTGTTAATGAGTCACATTTTTAGTATTTTTGATGGCTTTATGCTACAGGACTTGTATTAAAATACAGTCATACTATATTATGCAGACTTTCTTTACCAGTTTTCATGAAAATTGCAAATAAGTTCAAGAATTGGACACAGAATTTTATAGAATCGGAACTCATTCCAGCCTCTGAGTTCTAATAAAATTCAAGAGCTTGTTTGCACATCCCTAAGTAAAACACTTAATGTACTGTTGTAACAACCCACTGCTCACTTGTCTAATAGGCAGAGAATCTAACAGTTCTGCAGTTCCCGAAGACTCAGTGCTAGAAAAATGTCAGGCGAGTCTAATGAGGCTTCAGATGCTCCGGTTTATGCTGGAGTTTAATTTAAAGTTACATTGATGTTTTAACATGTTTGCTTACTCTTGAGTAAAGAGAATTCATTATTTCAATGACATAACCTCCAGACAATGTTCCATGAATTGATTTAAGATGTGCTGGTAATTTTAACAGCCTTAATGTGGAACTGAACATCTGTAACAACATATTACTTGACTTTTATCCTCATTTCATTTTTTAAGCAAAATAAAGGGAACGTCTTTCAGAAACCATGGACAAGTTCATAACTTTTTTCTTTGGTTTTTTGTTACTATTTTTTAAATAAATCTGTCTCCTTCACTGGCTGTCCCAGGTCACTAGCAGAACAGTTTACAGACACACTTTTTTAGACCCCAGAAAGACCTGGAATTTGAAATAACATCTATGTTACTGAACATCACATGAACTGGAACACCTGGTAAACTCATTCGGCCTCGCATGTAAATGCTTCAGAGCAAATAAACCATAGGAAAGGTAAAGCACAAACCACCCAGAAACATTAGTTGACTAGCTATCTCGATTAACTTATTAATCACCACATCTGGAGAAACCCACATCTGTAAGCACTTAACAGAGCATTAGTAATGTCATCGTCATGTTGAAAACAGACTGCAAACCCATGCACAAACCAATCTGTATTGCCTTATGCATCCAGCTATGGGGCTACCTACGGAGATCTTGGTTCAACCCAGGCTTTTGGGAGTGGTAGCGGTATTTTACAGGCAAGCTGAGTGCCCTTTGCAATCTACAGTACGTAGATTTTCCTTGTTCAACAGAACTCAATAAGTTAAGGTGCAGCAGCGAGGGGTTGTTGGGCAGGAAGAGGCTCCCTTTACGGTTATTAACAAGTGGAACAGGTTCCGGGATTCCTTCAGTGGACTTGGCACCAACCAATGCATTAGTAGTTGCATTCTTGAATTGATATGAACATTTTGGGTAACTTGATCTAGCTGCATTCTTTACTTCTAAATAATAAGAAAAAATTTAAATTAATGTCTTTGTATTAAAAATTATTTCAAACCACAGGTTCATGAATCAATTTTGATATTAAGTGGAATTACAGACTTTAAAGCTTAACATATCAGTTTGTACAGCTGAAATAAAGGTTTATACCTGCAGCTTTCTTAAGTTTTTTTTCTAAAAATGGCTTTTTATAAAAGAATACTTATAAAAGGATTATTCCACAATATTATCATCTTTAAGCAATAATCCCATCCTAGGGTAAGTGTGTCTGAGGCAACACTTATTTCCCACATGTTGATAAAGGCTTTGAGATTTACTAGCTGTGGAAGATGTTTATTCCTTTGAATCTACTGAAAATGACAGGGGAGGTAGAGCACTCTGCTGCTATTAAAATAAATAAGAATTGTAGAAAAAAGTAAGGTCAAGACTTCAAAATTGTGCAAGCGTACTTATGGAATTAAACTGATGTTTAGAAACCTACATAAAAGTTGTTGGGCATTCAGAAGTGCTGAATACTGTAAATTTCAGGAGGTCACACATAGCACCTCTGAAAAGAAAGCTAATAAATTTAATTTCTTAAATATGGCTTTAGCTTGAAACTGTGATTCTTAAGTCTTCCATTTCTAATATATCAAAGCTAATTAAACAAAACCCCCATATTAATACCTTTAAGAAATGCCATCCTCTGTAAAAGACAATAATAAAACGTTTTTCTGGTAAAAAGATGCAGTAATGGTCTTCCCCTAATGCTTGTTTCATTCTGAATGAGTATATTACAGAGAAGAAGGTATATTACTGAGCCACCAAGATCTTATATTCTGTTATGTATTATGAGGTGAGGAGGTTAGGTAGGGAGTAGTTTATGGACTGATAATCTTGCAGGATTATTTCCATATGTTTCAATTGCCTTAAAGTTTCCATGGAGAACTCCAAGTAGACAGTAGCTCCAAATTATTTGACGAGGTTGGCATGTTTTTTGGCATCTTTGTCTAGTTTACCATCAGCTAGAAACACTATCTGGTAACGTAAAAGATACATAAATAGCATCCACATGCTTGCCATTTGTATTCAAGCTCAAAATCTGTCTCTCACAAAAAAGGTGATTATATGTGAATTACAAGAGTCATTTGAATGTACTGTTTAACTAGGTTCAGCTATTTGGTGAAAAAGTATCCTTTTCCATTCAATGATCTCTGAATTGATGGCTTGCTACTGACTGAGGTGGATACAAAAATCAGTGAGAAGTAGAGTGTAATTCACAATGTTATTCTGCTCTAGGCTAATAGTAGTAACATTTAAAGTATAATGATAATAATGCATACTCATGAGAGTTCACATAGATTTTAAATCATTGGAGGATAGCATAGATCTTTGATTAGCAAAGCTGCCACAAAAAAAATTCTGTATATCATATTGGATACACTACTTGGAAATTATCAATCTTACCTCGGAGTTACTGATTTTTTGTCAAATCTTGTACTTCTTTGATATTCCTCTAGTGAAACAATTTTCAGATGATAAAACATATTTGCAGAGACCTATCTCCCTATGCAAGTCACTGATCAAGCATGTATTTATTTGAACACTTTGAAATGCATCAACTCAGTTCTATTTTTAAACTACAGACAGTAGTATTGGAAATAATCTTCATAAATCTACATGCCTGCATAAAAATATCTTCACATACAATGGAAGAAGACTGAAATCTATTAATAATGCTTATCCACCCTCCAAATCAAGTTGTTTAAGAAACATCATAATCTTTCCACAGTCTCTTCTGGAGTTCAGTAAGTGATGGTTTCAGATACCTGATTATTAAGCACTAAACTTCCATAACAGTGCTTGTCTTATGGCATATTCCATGCAGACATAAGCAAGCTTTCCCAAGATTTTGTGCTTGCTGTGGCACAGCATGAGCCAGAGCTAAAATACCTTGTCTTTCCGTACGGCTTAATAGCTTGAGCTTGGCATCATATTTAATAGCATCACATGATCTTGTTCAGCATGAAGGCAGACTGAGCTGCTAAAAACATATCCTACTTCCCCTTATTTCCAACAGTGTGGATAGGTATTACTACTGAAGAGCAAAACATTACACAATGGGGATAACAGAGTTGCCAGTTTTTTGTCAAATTATACCAGATTAAAAAGTTCTAACTACCAGTTTCATACCATGACCTCTAACCTCCTGCCTCTGACATGAGCTCAGCTGCTTCACATGAAAATGGAAGAAGTCCCACAGCAGATGACTATGAAATACCTTGTTCATAGGACAAGTTTCTTTCTGACTCCAACAGTTTATGGCTCATGTCTTTTTACTCTATCTTGAAAAGCAAGGATTACAGTATAACATATAACCTATCTTTGGTAGAGATAATTATCTCTTTCTCCATTCCTCAATACAATTACGTATTTTTTACCCTACAAGAGCGAAACTGGGTTATTTTCAGTCTAAACAGCCAGTCAAGTTGTACATGCACACTGTGCCACAAACACAGGCATGTCAGGATACACATGGAGCTACATGTGCAAGCACAGACGTGCAATTTTGAACACAAGATATTACTGTGCTTTCAGATTAAGCAGTACTGTACAACTAGGTGAGAAATATAGGTCAACACCGTCACTTCTGCAGACACATACGATAATGTGCAGAACTTAAAATGTTTTTGTTTTTCATAGCATCCTGTTGTTCAGCAAAGGCAGTTTCCTTTTTTTAATAATTTCTTAAAATCTGATTGGGTGCTTGCACCACTATGTGGGCTGATTTCCACAGAAAACGTATTTGGGAGACAAAGACTGCTGTTAATTATATGGAACTAAATACATCCTTACATACTGTCACTGTCTCACCAGGTTTGGCAACCAAACTGTCTGGATTGGGGTCATTTGTTGTACCACTGTGCAATGTTAAACCACAACCTCCAAATCCACAAGGGTTCTCTTCCAAGTATATGATGAGTTTAGCACCAGCGAGCCTACCAAAAGAGAACTCTCTTCTAGTCGTAGTTAGATTAGTTTCTCTATCATGACATATGCATTTATTTTCAATGCAAATGGTCACAGGGTGAGTGTGCTGCCTGCATTCTGCCAAGCTTCATTAGAACTATTCAGGACACTTGTCATGTATCCATAAGGCATTATTATTGTTAACTAAGAATAGAGACACTTACTGGTCATTTTGAGAGCAAATTTTGAATAGCTTTTTGAGAATGGCAAACAATAAGGAAGTGGATGAGAGTACAGTAAGAGTAGGAAATTCCATGTTTTCTGTAGTATTTCCTAATTGCACCCTGGGTGAACACTAACTGCTTTTGGTAAATGCTGTACAGAATTTGCCCAAGAAACTTGTCAACATTAGACAGATCAAAAATAATGTCTATATAATGTGAGATATTAATGTGATTTATGTAAAGGTATTTTGAAGCTGCATACCTTCCTATTCCTTCCCCCCACACTCAAGAACTCCCTTTCAAGCTCTACGAATATACACTTGCCTACAGACTGCATTAGGGAATCATGCCTGTTTCTATTTCTATATATTTTATTTATTATAATGAAGATAATTTGAAATGCAATCTGCAACTCCCTGAACATTTTTAAAACAACCAATGCAGTTAATCTAATGCCTATGGCAATCTCTATTTATTCTTTGTGAGCCTACACTTGCCATAACTTAAAACTGGGCTGAGCTGTAATTTAAATGTAACAAGGCAGAATACCAGCACAGTGCTTTCAACAAAATGGCTGAAACTGGCTTCAGCATGATTTGCCTGGAAGGGAAGATGAAAATGTGTTTTAAAGGAGAAAAAATATCCTGACCAAAACCAGACATTCTAAACAACCACCACTGATACCCACTGCTCCTTTCCTCCCCCATCTCTATCAGCTGCTAGGCTTTCAGCACCGTTTTTCGCCAGACACTAGCACAGTATTTTCCTTCATAGTCAGCCATCAGCCAGAGCTGTCACTTGCAGATACTTCATTTTTGTTTCAGTCTAATTCATACTGCACCCCTTTAATCTCTGCAGTGAGTAATGCCATGTCACTGTGCAGATATGCCAGATCCAGCACTAGAAGTGCAGAGAGTGTTTTTAACAGTTAAACTATCTTGGTTTGAAAAAATATTTTATTTCTCCCCCAACTTAACTCTTCTCTTTCTCCTAAGCATCTTCCCAGCTGACCTCCAAAGGAGCAATCACCGTTCTGCAATCTGGTATGTCTTCCATAAAGCTCAGCTTTCACATGGTGGGTGAAGACAAGCTGCAGCTCTGTATTACTAAATGCAAATAATCAATATGTTGATCGAGCTTTTGGCTACCAGAGTTCTTTTGATGGGAGTGACAGTGAGCATGACTTTCCTCTCTCAATGACAAGCCTGTTTAGACTTTGCTACCTACCACTTTGTGAATCAGGCAACTGAAAATACCCACAGCAATTCCTCCAAACTGTCAGCTATTGCTGTGATTCCACCCAGCACCCCCTGTACAAGACAACAGATTAACCATTAGGCTAGATATGTTGAAAATATACAGCTTCAACCTTTCCCCATCTAGCTCAGAGCGATGTATAGATGATTATTTCAACCGTCAGCTGCCGCATAGACTTAAACCCCTGCACAATAACTCCTGGATTCATCTGCCCCTTGTCAAACTTGCACAGCTTTAGTTTGAGCATACATAGTGTGGCAGTTTCACTGCGGATCTAGAATAATCCAGACGGCTGCTGTCTCTTTGTTAACAGGAAGCTAAACTGATGAGTTTGTAATGCATTTCTTATCAAAGGTAGTTTCAAAAAAGAAAACGTGCCCCATCAGTTGCGGGTGGAATTTAGCATAGTACTGAAATGTTGTTTAATTGGAACATTTATTATATTATTATTCATCCCCTTTAAAAATCACTTTATGCCAACGAACTATTTCTTTTACCAATTTACTTGATTTTTTGATGGCAACAGATGTAATGAAATCATTGACTAGAAACTACGATGCATAGGCGCTTGATGAGATACAAGAATGTTAATTTTACAAACTGCAGAGCAGTGTTTGCTTGGTGTCCAAAACGGTAATTCAAATGAAACAGGACTGCTGTTTTGGTTTCTATGTGCATTACAAACTCAGGGAAACGCATTTCATCGTTTTTTTAATGCAAAGAGAAACAGATATGCCGTGTATCTCTACATACTAGTACCATTAGAAAAGCAGGTGAGGCTCACTGGCTTTTAGTTGCAGTGTGTGCCATCTGAAGCAGATAAGAAAATAACAAGATCCGAGAATGTCAAGAATGCATCATCTCAGAACATTTTACAAATACTGAATGGTGCTTACATGAGACATTCTCTTTGAAACACTGCAGCCCAAGAAATGACTTTTTTTCTTTTTTTTTTTTTAAATCTCTCTTTTTGTTCCAGGCTTGCACCTTTTGGCTAAAGGCACATAAACTGAACAACAAATGCATTGCTCTAATTTTCTTTTTATTTTCTATTGGCATCCAGTGCTTAAATTTTATATTAATAATACATGGTCTTTCAGTCTTAATTCTCCTCACACATAAAGGATTGAAACTCAGCTACAGATATATTCCTTACCTTTGCTTTTCCCTGCATGCTGTAAAAAGACAGTTAATAGAAAATGTGGAATGTTACTAGGCTGGGTTCTGTTATGTATTCTAGACGGCGGCTCTGATGTTCTGTGAAACCATGATAAATTTTAAGTTCCTGAGCTTTTAGGGTTACATGTGTATATAGAATGAAAGATAGACTGCAAAGGTGTTTGGAAACCCAGCAAACTTTTAACTTGAATCTTTTGGTGAAAAAAGTCCAAGGTATGGTTTTACACTACTTTGATTTATTTTTAGGGGTAGAGCAACCCCCTAAGGTTACTGTAGAACTTTTTGATTTTTTTTCTTTGCTCCTCCCTTTTAATTCAAGAGCATAATTATTATGAATGCTTTACAGAGAAACCAGTTGTTATCACTTCTCTATTACTACATCTTTAGCAAGCAAAGAAGTGGTTTCAGGCTGTTCTAATTGTGGTTGACCTAAAGTACATTGAAGTCAGAGAAAGTGAGTGAAAAAGTGAGAAAACACATCGACTCCAGTGCACTTTAGATCAGGAGCTGTTCATATCTCTTGCTTCAGGGTGCAAGCTGATAAAATGGAGCAGGAAGAAAGCCTTTCCCATACATACAGCATTTTACAATTGGCTTGGGCAATTTAGAGAAGAAAGACTTCAGCTTTCACGGACCTGGTTTCTTGTTCCTATACAGAAGCACACACACAAAGTGACACTATTTGCATGTAACAACCATCTTTCCTTTCCCCTGACAAATGTGCACAGCAGAAAGAAGCTACTTTATTTAATTCCTAATCAAATCCTAATTTATATTTAAACTAAGTCATAGGTCCACTGAACCTTGAACATATTTTCTGATTCAGATTTTAGTATTCCCTCATATATTTTTCTTTATTTTGAAACTCCATTGCCTTTTCAATTTATGATTCACTCTGTAATTGTTTATTCAAGTCATTATATTGTTATTGGAAAACTGTCAAATGAAAAGTTAAAAAAAAAGCATCAGTAGACCTTTTTCCCCCTGTCCATTTAATTGTCCAATTGACTTCTCCCCATGTTGCACTCGTACAGAATACTATCTGGGTAAAGTAAAGTTTATTTTGGGAAAGAGCGAAGAAAGGAAGATGTGTCTAAATTGTAGAACTTAGAACACGGTCTGTGTTCATGGGGGTCTGTTCTCCAGACAAACATCAAAGTGATGGGAATTGACTTTGTCTTTTGAGAGCGCACTTTGGAGAATTAGGAAACTCAAAGTCTCTCATCGGGTACGGCGAGTGTAAATATTCTCTGAGCTGAATTTTAGATTATGTTATTTCACTATGACAAGCTCTTTTGCTATCTGAACACTGAGGAGGAGCACCAGCAAAACGTTACCCCTATGTGTCAGAAAAGAGCTATTCAGACCCTGTGTGTCCTACTGTGTCACAAAGAGCTATGAACTCCAATTTTAGAGCTCCAGCTGCTGCCTCTAGCAGAAGCAAAGTACAAAAGGATTGCTCAAAGCCACATGTTAACTTTTTAATAGACTACCTGGTGATCCCATGGCTACCAACAGAGGACTGCGAACCTCTTGACTGGGATTTAGTTCTACCACTGATCTGTTACACAGCCTTGGGTTGCTCAGCTGCAGTCAATTCCCTTTTAACGGAATTCCTTACTTATAGCTCTTGCTAAGACTCAAGTGACCAAATTATCTGAAAATGTGGCTGTTAATCAATAATTTTCTCAGATCTACCAGGTATAAGGTGGTGAGGTTGCTATTGCTGTTTGGAAAGTACATTTGGAATACATTCCATAAAAACATACCACATACATGTGTGATAAGAGTAAATTGTTATTACAGTGTTTTGTTTGGTTTGTTTTTTTAACTAGACATGAAAGTGTATCTCTAACATCAAATAACTGTAGCATCTTTTTTGTTTCTATGTTTCTTTTTTCTTTCCTTAAAAAAATACATTGTCAATTAAAGGACACTGATTCCCTTATAAGTGGTCCTTTGACAACTCCCCAAGGCATGACATGTAAAGCCAAAAGGCACCTCTTCAGGACCATGCTCTTTAAGAGTAGAAATACACAGCAAATTGTAGTATTTTCACACCCATAGTTCTAAATTCAGTGCATTGCCATAGACTGTTCTTGTCTCAGTACATAGGAATCCAAAGTGTATTGTCCTTTGTCCTATTGCCTGAGAGAGGATTTTGACACCAACTGTGAGGAACACGGCGGTAGAAGTTGCAGCGCTAGTGAGGGTAGACTGCAGTTATGTAGTTCTGCCAAACTGCAGGAGGAATCTGCCCTGTTTTTACAAAGTAAAGGAATTTTCCCCTTTGTGACTGAATACACTCACAATCTGATCAGTCACTGCTAAAACCAGTGAAGTTTTCTATGTGGACAAAAAATAAGCTCCTATTAAAAAAAAAAATTTGAAACGCCACTCACCATTGAGCCTATGAACACTTTGCTGTTTACACTCCCTCAGCTCCATTAAATTCAGTGAGAAAATATACAATGCCTAGAAGTAACTAAGGGAAAAAATAAGCACAGGAGTCCTTGGTGATCGCTCTGCTCCTTGGGATTAGAAATCTTCTATTTACTGCATAGACCGTGTTCCTCAGGAAGAGAGAGTATTTCAGCGCATAGAAAAGGGATATGCCGATTTCTTTGGAGCAGGACTCCACAAGTTTCAGCTAGGTCTTCCTGCAACTTTCCGTCCTGAGAATACTGGGAAGTGCAGATTTCAGCCTGCAGAAATCTTAATGGAATTATTACCTTGTTTCCCACTTCAAAGTGCCTATTTATCTCAACACTTTAAAATACACATTTCCAGTGTAATTCCAACCTGCATATCCTGAAATTTTAAACTGAAATAACCTTTTCTCTACCCTGCTAATGACAAGTTTAAAAATAAATTTGTGATGAAGGTGTTTTCATTAACACATTTCCTGAAGAAGATGTACTAGGTCCCTGTGCCCATTTCCCTGCCAGTACAGCATTGCTCAGTAAAGAGATTATCATAAACTTCTTATACATCTAGGGGACTGTATTCTTAACTTCTAAGTTTTTAACTCTTCTTCTGCTTCCCAGTGAGTTGTCTTCTGAAACACACAATTTAGAGGACATTGCTCAGTTTGGGTTGTTTACTAGGTGGTTAATATGCCACCACAACATTGGAATTTTTTTTGTTTTTTAAACTTTGCTACCATTTAATTTGTTTTCCCTTTTGGCTGTTGTTTACCCTTGTACAAAAGGGTGTAGAAGTGTCTGTGTCTCTGAACAAGAAGAACTGAAATCTTGACATTTAAATCTGGCTTTCTTATTGTCAGTCTTATCTGGCTTTCATCCACATCAGTGGAAAAACTTCCATTTATTAAATGTTAATAGGATCAGGCTCAGTGATCCCCAATACTCTTTCAGGTTCAGCTGCAATATTCCTCTGGGATGGAGGTCTTCACACGACTGTTACCCGCGAGGTCATAATATCATTTTCATATGTAAACTAAGTATAAAATGCTGTGCATGCTTACATACATGCTGGTTTTATATATAAAGGCTTACACTGTATGTACCTATTCGGAAACACTTCTATACAATTAAAAAGAGCCATCTGAAATATAAGATTTTTTTTTTTTTAAATGAATTTGTTTCCTCACAAAAGCACTCCAGGAAGTTCTTGGAGGCTTCAGTCACTACTTATTTCCAAGCCAGCACCACCACCTGCTGGTTACACGGGGTTTCAAGCCCCAGTGCTGCTCTTCTGTCTTCAAATCTATGTGTAAGTATAGAATAGTATTTCTCAGCTGCTCTTATACACAGAAATGTTATTGCCAGAAGACAGATTTTTAGTGCATTGACTGCAGTTTAACAATACTCTATTACCTGAAGTACGGCTTTCATAAAAGCGGGGAATGTTAATTGTTGACAAACCAATTCTCTTATGCAAAGTACTGTAAGTCATAGGGTAAACACCCAAATTAATCAAATAGATTGAACTTGTTGTATTAAAAAGCTTATTGTCACACAAGCTGGTTTTATCACTTACAGATATACAGTTAAATACACTTCTTGACACTAAGAAATCAATATTTTTTTTTCTAAGTGCTCCCTACTTTAGTGAGTTCTACAATGTACTCCATTCTTGTAAAGCTCTCTTTTTCTCTGAACAAATGTATCAAAAAAACAATATAACCCAGTAAATATATTAATATAAAAACCAACCAATATATAAATAACTAAGATTAAACCTATAAAATAAAAGCAAAAATAGCGATAGCAAAAATGGAGATGGATTATAATTCATTGCTGTGGAAAATTAGGGAAGTATACCACGTAATTTCTAGGTAAACAATGGCAAAACAAAGAAAGTAAAATAACATAACAATAATAATAATTAAACAAAAAAAAAAAGAAATGGAAATGTGATGTCTCCCTCTACCTGTATCTACAAAAGAACCCGCAAAAGAACTAATACTCACAACTCTGCCAAAGCGTACAGTAGCTTGGCTGAAATCGATTGCTATGGGGAAGCAAGGGCTGGCAGTTTCATAAGGGCGGAAAATAAAGCATAAGCTAAGAAATCCCGTGGTGATAACAAATAATAATTTTACTTACAACAGTGTTTTGATCTCTAACAGAAAGAGTACTCAAAAGGATGAATGTATTTAGCAAGGATCGTATTTTTCAAATAAAACCTAAATAAGATCAAAAAACCTCCATACAAAATAAAAAAAAATTCCCTCTGATTATTTCTCTAATACTCAGAAATACTGCACTGATAACACTGAAATACATGCAGAAGTTTGGGTTGAACTATTCAGAAATATTGTAAGAGGGAAATGCATGCCATCTCACCTTCACTTCATGTAAGACAAACTATAAGTATAAAAGCACACAGACGAACAAGTGAGAAAGAAAGCAAATAATACTGAATCTACCAAACTAAATTGATAGCCAGCTTTAAAAAAAAAAAAATATGTTTTGTCCTTTCATGTTTCTCTTTGTTACTAAAGCTACACAGAGATGTCAAGCTTGCTTAGTTCATGACAAGGATCAGGCAGATCACGCAAAGAGATCGCAACCCATGACGAGGAACAGCTTTAGAAAGAAAACTTCATCAAAGGTAAATGCATTGCGCTACGTACTTCTGGTTTTGCTACGTACTTCTGGTTTCATTAACCAAACTCGGATGAGAATACGGACATTACCAGAGAAAGCAAAGGCAGCCTAACAGAATCCTCCTCACTGTTACTACACAACGCACTGAAACAAGAGGACAGGAAAGAAGGTAATGGAGAAATTTTGAGAGCCGCTCAAGTTGCTTAGCTGTGTCCTGCAGAACGCTTGGTGTGCTCAGTGTTATACCAGGGAAATCACTTCTACTCTGTAAGTATAAAATTAAATACAGATGATGTTCATTTTCAAAGCAGGTAGCATGATAAGGAGGAAAGACGACTGACAAAAGAAAAAACAGAAAGAAAATTCTGCAGGAAACCACTGAACTGCCAGCATTGCTGTTATAATTATCACACCAATTTCACAATAAAGTTCACAATCACCTGAAGGAGGAGGAACTCGCCAACAAAGAGAAAATTGGTGTATAAGATTTCATAAGATTTACAGGTCAGTTACTACCCTGAAAGTAACTATATCAACCACAAATGCCACAGGATGTCAATATATTTGGAAATAGTGTTCCTGCCAGATGTTTTGAGAGTCAGATACTGAAAGCATCCAGAAATCCAGTGCTCAGGGGACACTGACAGCTGTCAAGAAAGTCATCTTCCAAAAGTGAATTGCTTGGAGCTCTACCTCTGAGGATTTTATTTTGTCCTGCTTGAGGAGAAAGAAGGCAGCAGACAAAAGACTCATATGCTAAAGGCAGATTGAAAACAAATGCATATTTTGACTTATTTTGTATTCCTCATGGGCAGAACTCAAGGATACTGCTGAGGAAATCCATGGGACCCAAGGGACAACTTCAGGATATTTCTCGAGGAGTATGTGGGTCTTGAATATTGAGGTTGAATAAATACAGCCTAAAGATACAATTCTTGCATTCCCTCAAGCTACAATTTTAGATGCAAAACAAGAGCTTAGCTGTCTATTTAGCAGGAGAAATACCAGTAAAACTGTGGATGAATGAGCTGCAGCATTCAAAGATTCAATCAGCCAATCAAAAAGACCATTAATGCTTGATCAGCTATTAGACATGATAACACTAGAAATCCTGAATCCAAAAACAGAGTATGCATTTTCGTTCAAGCAGGAGATAGTATCTTCAGGAATTATTCAGAAAAGAAAGAAAAAAAAAGTTCTACAGACCATGCTATAATAAAAAATAACGTGGTGGTGATCACAGGGGAGATCTGAAACAAAAATTAAAATAATCCCATGCTTGAAAAGAGGCAAATTCAGATGTAGGGAGTTCCAAGAACAGCAGAATTATACAAGAATGGCATATTAAAGTGCACAGATATGGCACAGAGTTCATACTAGATAAATCAACACGCAGAAGGATCTGGTGCCAATGGGTTGAAAGAATGCCAGTTCCTGCTCTTACAGCATTTCAGACTGATGTAGTATCAGACAAATCTAGACTACACAATCACAGATCTGTGGCTTGAGTCTTCCCTGTCACTGTGAATTGCATGTTCACATACTTCTCTTCCACACGTAACCAAAGGTTTTTGCCAAGTCATATAACTCTCCAAAGGGTAGGATGCCTGTAAGTTGGACTCCTTGCATGGAAGGATCCCATCAAATAGCTAGGATTACATTACTGATTCCAGTCACTGCAGATCCTTGCATTATGATTATCACCACAGAATCTGTGCTGGGACTGATGTCTGTCCAAAGTCTACTATTTTGTATTTTCTCTTTTGTCTGAATGAAGAAACCAATAAGGTATATATTGTTACCCAGGGCAGTGAGACTCTTGACTAGAAACAACCAAAATATACACAATGAAATGCTTCATATATATACACACACACACATTCATTTTTCCTTGGACAATTTTTCTATGGTACACAAGCTCTTGGTGCAAAAAATCCAGCATTTAAGAACGATGGAAAAATTTAGATCTTCTTTAACAAACGAAAACCAATTTAATTTTCAGCAGATTTTTGGTACATAAAATTAAACAAAAATTACATTTTCATGTCTCAATTTACACAAAACATAACATAATTTTTCAACAATTAAAATTTCATTTGAATAGCCCTCTGAAAATGTGCAACCTCACACAATAGGATAAATATTTTCCTGTGGAATATCAAAAGCAGTTCTTAGCATCCAAGAGTTAGTAAAATGTATTTTGCTATTTTGTTGCTTGCCCTGACATTGGAAAGCTTATTGACTTTGTTCAGAACCAAGTAAAAAAAGCAGTATTTCATGTAAAAAACAAGACAAGATGCAAGATTGGCTAGGAGTCCAGTTCCATTGTTAATGAGAAATATAAGCATGTCATCTGAAAATTTGGGAAATATTTCCCATATGTTGTAAAGAAGACTATATAGTGGAAGCCAGAAAAGTACATTCTGTTCTACTGAACGGTGCATCTCACTTCTTTTCTCCCTTCTCCTGCTTCATCATGAGAATTATATTTTCACGCCCTGCAATTCTAAATAAATACTGTATCATTTCTTTGCTGCCACCCATCTTGTGATTGACTGATCACAGAGAACCTGACAGTCCTTTCATGTTTTCGTAGATCAGGAATAATTCCAACAGAGATACAGCATCACTGGGCAAATGCCTGTTAATGAAACATGCTATCAGTTTGCAACTGTGGATTTTCCTCATGTTACTCATGGAACAGGAATAAGCATCATCTCTACCTTAGGCTCAAAACTTGTGGTTGTTTTTATTCTTTCCTAGAAGAATCTTAGTTCTATCAGCTGATGAAACTTTATCAGCTAGGCAAATGTTTATCTTGACTTCTAAGTTGTTGTCCATATGTCACAAATTCTATTTTTACTAAAAGTCCAAGCAATATGTCCCATATGGAATCACATAAATACTACAGAAGAGGGACTAGCAGAATAAACCAGCTACATTGCTAGATGGCACACCTGCTAGTCCATTCTGGCAAGAGTTTCAAGAACAGAACCTCCATTTCTTGTTGCCAGTCTTCCTCCACAGCATAGCTATGGTGATGTAAAATTTCTCTCCATATTGTCACACGTGCTGTGTCAGACAACACATAACACCACTGAGTTAGAGAGTGAAGATAATGTCAGGAACATGGGAATGGAGAAAGCAACATGTTTAGTGCAAGCAAATCTTTTATGCAAGCACGAACAAAGGAAATTGCATGACAAAGATCAAAGACGCTATAATGATTTTTCGGATTTCCTTCAGCAGTTCTTCACAGTAAACAAGGTCTGCATTCCAATTAAAGTTCAGAAGCAGCTAAAAATTGCAGAAGATATTTTTTTTTCCAGAAATCTAAAAAGAGATGCTTCTCTGCTGATGCAGATAAACAGAAGCTATTCACGCCCTCTTAGATAGTATCCCCTTTCAAAACATCCCTAAATTAGACAGCAGCAAGGCAGTTGTAGTAATTTGCCCATTTCTTCTTTCTGTCGTGTACCCCATTTCACTCTCCTTGCCTCCTTGTTGTCTATCTATGACCTCCTTCAGCAAAGATCACAAGACATGAAAATTGGTCTCTGCAGGGGAATCACTATATCAAAAAGACACCCAGGCTTATATTCAGTACTTCAAAATGTAAGGATCTCAAAGCACTTTGCAAAAAATGTAATATAATATATTGAGAACACAGTATTCTCAGCTTCTAGATGGAAAAGGAACTATAGTCATGTAGTAAGTCAGCAGCACAGTTGAGATTGGGATCTTTGCCTTGCGCTATTTTTTGTTCCACATTTGCCAACATAGAATTTCCCATCAAACTAAAATGTCCACGTGAATTTTTAACCAGATGACACTGGCCACATCTTACTTAGTAATAATGCTTTCCCCACCTTTCCTTTTCAGAATAATTGTACTGTGCTAACAAGATCTGATCAGCATCAGTGAAGCATGCGGGTGTGAGGTAGCACACACTATGTTCCCTAAAGTCACTGATAATAAGTAAGTGAATCGCAGCATTACAGCATTCAGTAATATGTAAAATATCACAAGGAAAGCTATATCACTGTATTATAAATAGGAATGCTAATAGAAGCTGGTGAATAGTCTCAAACAGTAAACGTACAACAACTGAACTTTAATCTATTTTAAAGTATCTTACCGACATATTTAAGAACTTACATACTAAAATAAATATATCTATGATGTCTTAAAAAGAAATTAAATTTTTTCCTCATCTATTCAACTCCCTTCTGTCTACTATAACTTCAATCAAAGTAATGATACAGGATGGGTACTTGTTTTGTGGCACTTCAAGAACCACATATGGAGTTATGTGACAACTATCTCCTCTTTTCATGTAGCACATAAAAAATTCATGAGGTTATGTATCCTGGCATATACAAATACCCGGAAACGTTCTAGGTACTCAGTAGAAAATATGATGACCCAGAAAAAATTCTGTCACAAGTTGCTTCTGGCTCCCAGGCTGAGGGTTGGGCCACTCTGATGGACCTACACTGAACTTGATAAAATCTGAAGATCTCTGGTTCTAATTCAATGGATTCTCCTAGCTTATGTAAGCATTAGGTTGGTTGCTTCTGGCTCCAGTTCTAGAAGTATGAATCACATAGTATGTACATTAGTGGTCACACTATAGCTAATGTCACTACTTACCTGATTAAAGGTATGCATATATAAAATATGCTAGGGACCTCAATGGAATAATCAGATGGTGGAAATACTATGCTTTTTTTTTTTCCTTCTTTCTCCTGTTTTTATATCAAAATGCATCAAAAGCAGTAACAATCCCATAAATAATGCAAGCCAAGCACATTTTAACTTGGTTTGGAGGGCTTTTATTCTAGTTTTCTTTATAATAAACTGTATTCTACTTCATATGTTGATACTACATTGCAGTCTGTTGTATATTTCAATGAGCACCTCCTTCTACACACTGCAATAACTTCAGATCACATGAAATGTAGAAGACCTAGGCCAGAGGACTTCTTTTTCTATGAAACTGAAGGACAATACTCCAAGTTAGTGAAAATATTTTTTCCCTGAATTATAAAAGGAGCCAACCAATAAGGATATCAAATGAAAAAATATTATAATACAAAAGTATGAGAAGTACAGGCTTTACAAATCAACTGTTTATTTTAGTTTGGAAGCAATTTGAAAAGAACACAAATTACACATCAAAGTGTATCTGTGATTAGCATGAGCTGATAGCTTTCTGCTGTTACTGGTTCAATATTAATTTGAGACCTTGCCCAATAACATCAACACAAATTAACTAAGACTCAAAATGGCAATCAACTTGGGGGACCTATCCTGGAGAGTGGTACTAACAACTTCCCAGCATCAATGAGCTTCTCAATCCTGCAGCTGTTTTTAAAAGCTTCCTCCCAAAGGCACATTTAGAACCGAATTAAATGCAACTTTGACTTAATTAACATTTTAAATGATAATGAATACAATGTAGATTCATAGAAGGCATTTACATCGTGTTATAAAACTGATAAAAAATTTAATAACTCTTTGTTAATAAGTTATGTCTCTCCAGACCCATAAAGCCTAAGGCAGTCAGTGCTGTAGTCTAGGGTCTAATCCAGGTTCCTAATGCAGGTGGTATAAGGAGGCAGGAGGCTGACTTGACACTTGACATTTGCTCTAAGCCTGCTCTGGATCAAGCCACTGCTTGTTCATAAATACTTTATTTCACATAGTAAAGGTCAGAATTTGGGCTCAAGGCAGGGCTATGACAGAAATGCTCAAGCTGAAACCGAGCCAGCTCTGGCATCTGTCGCTTGAAATAGCTTGGAAACAGTAGAGAAGGAGACCTAACCGGCTAGCATCTGTCCCACACCAAGGAGGTAACAGGAAGAATCTGCTGCCTGGTGGTAAGAAACTGTCATGGTGAGTTTCATGACAACCAGCCACACTCAGGAACTAAAAATGCAAACATAATTTCCATGTCACCTTGCATAAGACCCTCTACTAAATTCACTCCACAGGATGCAGACAGCATCTTTTCTAGGTTGTCCCCATCAAAGCAAGCCACTCACTAGTCTCTTCCCTGTGACCCCGGTAAGAATCGCTACTCAACGTAAAGGCCTAAAGGAATTAAATGCAGACTTCCTGTCTCTACTCAACGTAAAGGCCTAAAGGAATTAAATGCAGACTTCCTGTCTCTCCCTCCCCCACCTTCCCAATACTTCAAAAGATTTGTCGCTAATTTTAGCAGTGCCTTCATCCCATGGTGATGTGAGAGTTCATCTCCTTGTTACAGACATCACAAATTGGGCAGAGATCCCTCTCATCAGCCTAGTGGTATATGCTGCATCACAAAAATTATCTGCAAAGGCATGTGCTTCATTATTTATATTTTCTGGTCATGAGTAACAAGTCAGATTGTCTCACTTTTACCATTCTAGCATCTGAAAAGGAACAGCTTGGTTTGGAGGGTTGTTTGGGGTTTTTTTTACTCTTGCACTTCTACATCTCAGTATTCATCTATATGCTCATATTATATCCAAAAGAAATTTAAATAATTTAGCAGCACTCAAGTTCTACCAAAATACAGAACAATAAAAGGGATTCGTTTTTGAGTGTTAGAGTTTAACTGCATACTTATCATATGATCATAGAATGGTTTGGTTTGGAACGGACCCTCAAGATCATCTAGTTCCAACCTTCCTGGCCATGGGCAGGGACACCTTCCACCAGCCCAGGTTGCTCAGAGCCCCATCCAACCTGGCCTGGAACACTTCCAGGGATGGGGCACCCACAGCCTCTCTGGGCAACCTGTGCCAGTGCCTCACCGCCCTCACAGTGAAGAACTTCTTCCTTACATCTAATCTAAACCTACCATCTTTCAGTTTAAAGTCTTGACTTGAAGTCACCTATTGTAAAATACCTATTGTTTCATGTTACTTCCCCCCTGTCCCCCTAATTAATGTCATCTATTCAGTGTTTGAAAAGGAACTACAAAAGTCCCAGTGCATCCGTACACATGAAAAAAATTATGGAACAGATACTTGGAATCTCAGGAGGGCATGTATCAGACCATTCTGATCACTGCTTCTATCTCTATGTTAGCAATGCAGAAAAACATACATTTGCGTCAAGGAGAGGATTATCTGAAGCTCTGCACATCAAGAATGAGAGAAAGGCAGACAAATCAAAGGGTTGGTTCAGTGAAACCACTGTTCCAGCGAGCAGTTCTTGAATGCTAGTTAAGACTGTGATTGCATATATTGAATCAAATCATCCTATCTTCTTCAGTGGAAACACCTGCATGCATCTTTGTATGATTGCCACAAGGAGAAGAAGTTGGAAAGAAAGTAGGTTAGGCAGAATTGCAAATATAAACTAAGCTTGAAAGCGGAAGAGTAATTAGGAGATTTTCATTCTCAGAAAAGCAGATCTCATGGTGTCTGGCTTCTGATTTGCCAGTACCACAGGCTATGGAGCCGGCTGCAAATATGGCAAATCCCTAGCACGCACAAGCATTGACATCATGTCAGTGGCTACACCATAAGAACCTCTACAGAAAAGCACAGGAATCTCCCATGTTGGTATTTTCCTCTGCAATTGCTCCATTGTCTGGTTTTATGTGCTTCAAAACCTCATTCGCCAGTTCTAGTAACAGCAGCTTTCTTGACAGTAGTTCATTCTGAAAAGTTGGCTAAGGAAGGTAAGTTGGTTTCCTTCATTACCCAGCAGCAACACAGACTACTTCAAGATGTACATGCCTGACTTTTTTTCCAGCTGTATTGGACTTGTATCTTAATTGAGTTACCTAAAATAGTATTTTGTCTGGAAAACTGAACACTAAAATATACACAGGTGTCCATTTTTACATTATTTTCAGTATTTTGAAAGGGGACACACGCAGTCTTGTAGAAGTATTTAGAAGAAACATCATAGCCATGTCAATTCTCAGGAACACGACCCTGAATACATGGGAACTGACGTAACTGAAGTAAAAATCTGTCACCGTAAAAGAAAGAACAATATTTGGAACTAGTTCTACATAAATCAATGTATCACCCACAGCATGTTTCACAGGCTTATATTTATATTCTCTGTGGCTTTGAGTTAACAGGAATTTGTTTGGCACTATGTCTCATTTTAATGCCCCATTTTCATTAATCTCTTTAAAAAAAAAAACAGGCTACACAACATAATGCTATATCATTCTCCAGTATACAGAGGTGGGATCATTCCATAGAAGTGAGCTGTAAAAAACATAACGATATGATTATAATCACTTGCTTATGACCTTATGATGTCATCCCTGAGGGGCAACATCTGCCTTTCCCTTCAAAGCAGACACGATCGCTTACTTACTCCTTCAGTTTCTTCTTCCTCAAAACATTAAAGGTGGGCTATTGGCTTTTTGTGCAGTACAAAGAT
Source organism: Sagittarius serpentarius (assembly GCA_034782735.1). NCBI lineage: Eukaryota > Metazoa > Chordata > Aves > Accipitriformes > Sagittariidae > Sagittarius > Sagittarius serpentarius. Next base: position 16,601,635 of record JAVKLA010000093.1, on the reverse strand, counting down.
GAGACAGTGTGACCACAGAGGGATCAGTGGGTTATATTAAAGAGAAAGGTGTTTATGCAGCACATGTAAAAGTAAGAATTTAGAGCAAATGAGTGTCCATTGAGTGTCCCTCCTGTGGCCACAATAGAATTCTCACAGCTCAGAAAAGGTGTGTAGTGGGAGAGAGCAGTGGTAGTACCCTACATTTTCCTATTCAGGGTATTGTAAATATAATGTAAATGGGATCATATTTATAGCTGCTTTGAGAATCTCAAAGTCTCTGGCCACCATAAGGTGGTATACACATCCTGTAAAAGGGAAACCATTGTTGTTAAAGGGTGAAAAGAAAATTCTAGCACTGGAAGTTGTCCTTTGACAGGGCACATACAGGCCCTTCCTGCACCTTAGCTCACCTATAAAAAGAAGTATTTCTTGTTGTCCTGGCTGTTTCAGCATGACTAGAGAAGTAGTAGGTTAGTTTTGCTCTGTAGAAAGCAGAGGACATGGCTCCTGCATTCTAGGAGAAATAAAGACTATGTTGTCTTTTCAGCCATTAATTTAGGAATCCAGGACTTAATAGTCAACTCATTTAGAAAAGCCCAAGCATAGTTATACAACTGATGAGTTTTAGATAGACTGACCTGTGTGTGTGTGTGTGTGTGTGTGTTAGGCATTCTTCTCTCTGGCTAAATCAGTAAGTGACATGTCATTTCAAGTCTCATTATAGAATTTGGTTTTTTCAGTTGTAAAGACATACAGGCAGAGTCTACATTGCCCTAAGTAGCACAGGTCAATGAAGAAGCTAGAGTTTTCCTTGACCTAACTTGTTAAACCACATTGCCAGACATAGCTTCAGCACAGTGTACCAACCTCGGTTCAACAGCCATCCGTATTCAAGCTACCCAAAATGTTCATCTAATCTTGCAGAATGTGATTTTAGGTCCTTTGAGAAAGACTCAGCAGCTAACTTGTCTGTTCAGCCTAAACCATGTGACGGCACTAGAAGACCAGATGCAATATATGGTTCTAAACGGGGCTTGGCACAGAGGTAGGTACATGCTTTGGCTACTTTCAAAAGTTAAGCTTTCTCCAGCTTGTCTTAGCATGGTCTTTCTTTCTGCATAAGACAGCTAGGAGTTTGGGCGGAACCCTGAATTCAAAATATAGTGATAATTAGTCTTGTCTTTTGTCTCCAGAGATCTCTGATGTTCACCAAAGTCACAGTCTTTACATAAAGCTTCTCAGAACTATCAGAGCATGCCAAAGCATGTTTTCTCACAAGCTGAATTAGATATGCCTGAGCCTAGTATCAAGAATGTCCTTGGAAATTTAGATTCCCATGGCAGTGGGCACAGAGACAAGTTTAGAGAAGGTTTCCTTTTGGAATGTGAACTTTTGATGTTCCTGAGAAGCACAGCCACATGGTGATACAGAAACGCAGAAATTAAATGGTTCAGGTTAAGATTCTGTCTGTATCAATTAATCATTTGAATGGCACTCCCCAAGATTTGGCACAGACCTAAGCAGAAACATCACACTTATTAGTAACATAATTTCATTGTATAAACCACCCCAGGTTTTTCAGTGGCTAAGTGCCTCTCTTCATTCTAATTCACTTGAGTCTCCAGTGCAAAAAATGCTTGGACCATTTGACTGCTGTTTATGTAGCAATCTACCAAAAGCAGCTAAACCTGAAAAAATGTAGACAGAAAAAATATTTTAAATTCTATTTCCTTATTTTAGAAAGATCATATCTATTTTTTCCCCAGACAACTGCCTATAAACTCAAAAGCTATTTTAATGTAATTATATTTAGTCAAAATGTGATTTTCATTTGCTGGAAGTACAGGCAACAATATAATAAAAGAGAAACTCATCCACAGTGGAATATACACTGCAAGTGTTACTTTCTCTACATATTATACAACTAGTACTCTAAATCCTGTGTACATCATAGAATATGTAAATTGATATCTTCTACTTGACATCAGGTTCTTACAAACAGCATTAATTCTTACAGAAGCTACTCATTGTTTCAAGAATTTTCACACAATGGTCTGTGTTTTTATTAACCTTGAAGAAAAAGCCTGCCTATATAACCAAAAGTTTTTTAAAAAAAAAAAAGGAAAGAAAGAAATGCATTAAGCAATTGTAGAAGCAAACGAACCCAACTGGGGCACCACGACCAAAGCAAGCCCTGTAATAGTATAATGACCTTTAATGAGTGTCTGGGGAAACAATACAGTCCTAGCATAAAAGACAAAGGGCAAAACCCATCGTGGCTCCACTGACACTAATTCAAAATGATTTTCAGAACAACTAAAGAATGTAAGAGAGGTAATCTGATCCACCAATCTGACCTCACTTTGATTCTGGGGCCCTGCTGCTGCCATTTCTAATTGTCAAACACTCTACATTTCACATCTGCTCATATTTAATGAAAAGCTGACTCTTACCGCCATTCTTTGAGTTAACTAGCTCTGTCAAGATGGGCATCATACGACCCCCGTGTACTGCAAAGAAAACACACTGATTTCTATTGAAGCCCTGCCAGTGAAACGCTGCATGTGTGTGTGTATATATATATTTTAATTGGAAAAGAAAGGCTTATGCTGCTTTGCAGAGAGTGTGAATTGGTATCGATTTTTGTACTTATTATTAACAGTCAAAGGTGACTAGTCTCACAAGGGGAAGAGTGAGATCTCTTTTGATTTGATAGAGTGATGAAGGGAGGAAAAGGCCCTTGAAAGATAGGATGCTAAAGCTGTCAATATCACTCATCCTTCAAAATGTAACACAGATCTAACATGTTTCCCCAAAGTATTGTTTTTTGGTGGGAATAATATCATTATTGTGGAGTGTTTCGGCTCAGCAGTCAACACAATCAAAAATGTTTACTTTATCTGCCTCTGTAGAGTCTTAAGTGAACTTGAAAGCTATGGTAAACCTACAAATTACGGTTTTTCTTTCCTTGCCGAACAGTGCTAATGGCAGAAATTTTACCTGTTTGTAGGGCACATATTCATTTAGCCTGGTCTGGCTGTTGTTAACACCAGTGTCGGGACCCAACCACATACTCTCTGTACTAGTCTGTATTAATGCCAGCTATACCACGCACTGTGACTGTTACACTCTGTAAGTAACACTGCCTGCAGTAATTCTCAATCCAGGAAGGTTTCTTATTCACTTTTCTTAACAAAATATGTTTTGCTATGTTTTACTCTGATAAAGGTCTCTTTAAAGGATAAAAATTCCTGTAACTTGGAATTGGACCTAAAACTTGGAACTGTCTCCCCTGAGGTGATCCATGAGTTGCAACCAAGTAGATAAAAAGGACATTCAGAGTGCTTACAGACATATACAGAGAGAAGATTCCTGGTGAAATCTCTAAGAAATTCTATTAGAATCAGTTTAATTGACACAGTCTTCAGACAAAAAATGTTAACAAAAATCATAGTATTGTTACATAATCCACATTTGTGTCTGGAAAAATAGCTCAAATGTCAAAATAGTTAAAGCAAAGTCATTCACTTGGACTTTATACTGCAATACACATATGGTATCAAAAGGCAACCAGATGCATAATCTACTAACTACATCATACTTAGTAGTGGAAGGCATTTTTATCTGTGATGACTTATAATGTAAAGCGGACATGCTTTCTGATCAAGACTCCTAATACTCCTTATAGATGTATCTGAATAATTTTATAGTTTTTCTTTACCATTTGGGCAAGGAAAGTAAAACAATTCCTGTCCCAAGATATAGTTTTGCCTGTTAGAAATGTCTGAAGAGGATAAGAAAGTGGAAAAAAAAAAAATCACCATTTCATTTAACTGTTTTCTTCAATTGTTGACATCACACTGATAAAGCAAGCTTTGGAATCCCTACCGTTTGCACAAAGGATTAATGGCTACACAGAATTGTTCTAAGTTCTCTGTCTTCTCCCTCTCAACCCTGATCTTTCCAAAGAGCTTTTGGGGCATATTCCAGAATGGTACTGTCCTATGGGACAGATTCTACAGCTAATTTAAAAAAGTTTGCATCAGACTAGCCCTTCTACAAAGGCACTAAAAAAGTACAACCATTTTTACTAAGCTTCCTGTGGTTTCAGTGTTAGATGGAAGGTCCTACCTTACTGAGAATGAAGGGTTACAAACAAAACGAAACATAATAGTAGCAGTATAGAACAGAATTCTAGCTACTATGGTTCAGCTACTAAGTTGTATCCTGTATATTTATTCACTGCTTATTGTGTGCTGCTCTAGTGCCAGCACTATTAAAGCTGTCTGCTTAGCACCATAGATTTAGACACAGGCCTGTTCCTCCACTGAAGCACTTACTGTTTAATTAATGACAATTTATATTGTATGAATTAAATAAAAAAGATGTCACCAAACTGCACTACTAAGGTCCTGCATGCTATTGCAAGAGCATGCTTCATAAAGAGCACACAAAGCAAAATAATGAATTACATTTTTCATATTAAAAATAAATTAAAAACAAAATATAAATACAGAGCTGTATTAAAATTTGGGTTTGACTTTTTTAAAAAGCATCAGCCCAGTAAAACTCACAGAACTACAATGTACGACACAAGACGGGGATGATACCACAGACATCACAGACATGGAACAGCATGTGTTGGTGTTAAAACTTACAGGCACGTAAACTGGTGGAGCAATCATTAACAGAGACAGAAGAAAGTGGGAAGGCTCTCTCAAGGGTGTCCATGTTACTATGTACACTGCCTGACATGCAAGAGCAGTCACGCTCAGAGCGTCCGCAATCAAAACAACATGCCAGTTTCATTCTCTTGTAGATGGACATCTTGGCTATAACCATGTGTTGGATGGGAGGAGAGGAAGAGCAGCAGGTTAATGGCAAGGTTATATATATAACAAGGCAGCTGGAAGGTAATTTAAGGGATTTAATACAGGCCTTAGTTTATGTTAACAGTCTTGACCCAGGGAAAAAAATGCAATGAGATTATTGATAACACTTTGGCTGTACATTAAAAGTAGGGCAAAAGATAAATTGCTCTTTATTTCTGTTCAGTCTTATAGGGTGACCGCAGACAGGGGGAAGAATTACTGTTTACAGTCAAGTGTTTGGATCAAAAAAGAACATAGTAAAAGCAGAGAATCCTAAGAATATGTTTTTCCCTTGGCACAGTTAATACTACTGGGCTAAAATGAAAAGAAAACCCTAAGGTTGCTAATCCATTAGATACTTCTGGCCTATCCTGCTTCCTGTAAAAATCAAAGACTTTCATGTATCTATATATATATGTATGTATACACACACAAAACCACACATACACGTATATTCTTACATACACACACTCACACACACAGATACATTATACACATACATACATATATATAAATATATTTATTCTTAAACATATGCTAATAATTTCTCTGTATTAAACTGTGCCAGGGAACTCCTTTATTGCAACAAATTACACATTACTAAAGAGTTACAAGATGTTCATAAAATTGTCTGAAAAAAATTTACTTTGTTTACATTATATCTTCAGGAATTCAAATTAACTCTTGACAGAATACCAAAATTTGCCCATATAAGAGACACAACTAATAATGGTAAATATGCTTGACAGTAAAATCAGTTCACAAATAAGGCATCACCAAAAGCACACAGAGCATTGGTCCACTGAAACATGCTGAACCAATCACTGGCATGTTTTCTGCTCTGGATTCAAAGGTAGATCGAGAACCAAATAACTGAATGTCGACTTAGAGGCTAATGCCAAAAGGAGTGCCTGGTTAGAACAGAACATTTTTATCCTTCAGTCATCTGAATGTCCTTGTTATATATTTCTAGAAATATACAGCATCCGGTTTTATAAATGCATGTGTAATTACCATCGTGCAATTTTGTATGTTACTGAATCACAGGTATGTTTAAGTCTGAAGAAATGCAAAGGCCACTTAGATTGTTTCACGTGTTGCACTGAACCAACACTTTTGGTAATGGTTTAGATTGAACTGACTCAATTATACTAAAAACAAAACAGAACACTGACAGGCAAAAACAAAACCTTAAAAGCAAATGCAGAAAAAAGGTAATGTTTCTCTGGCCTGTACCTTCCATTTAGGATGTCTTTTTTTTGCATTATGGTAATTGACATTAAATTTAAAATAATTTCTCTTATTTTTTTTCCAGTTTCTTAATGCCACAGTCACCAGGGAAGAGGGATCGAAATTGCTCAAATGGGTCAAGTCCTGTTCTAAGGCCTTGATGACTTGCCATACAGTATACTTGTCAAGCAAGGGTAACATTATGATTGTGGAAAACAGGCATTGAGGGAGATGAATGAGTGATCTCTTCAGCAGCGACTCCATTCCTCTAAAACTTTGCTCACATGACTAATGCCATGTTCTTTTAGCATCCTAGTAGAGTTATCTTACAGCTGTTCAGAAAGTCATCATGCAGCATCAGGCTTGTTCATTGCATGGTACATCATTCCTCAGAGCTTGGCTTTTAGTAAGAAGGTTTCCACTGCAGCTTTTGATGCATACACATTCAAACTACACAGAAAATTCAAAACAGCATTTGTTTTCCCACGGTTTCCCTCTGTCTAACTCTTCCCAACACATTCTTTAAAGTGGAAAAGTTGGGCAGAAAAAGAAAAGTGAAATATGTTACCAAAAGTGTGGAAGTCTTTCCATTATGCCTATTTTATTATTTTCACTTTAAGGAAATGAAACAGAATAAAGGGCATTTGTGAGACACACAAACAGTAGGTGAGGTAAAAGGCAGGCCCACTTGGTAATAATTATAGCTGTTTTGAAGGACTTTCTCTAATCAAATGCTGTAGCAAAACACACTGCTCAGAAATTCTCAACTGCTATGTCATTGGTTAGTAACAGTCCCTGGTTTTCATTTACTTGTAGCCGTGTCTTGTCAACAGTCAATAACAGGATAGGACACACTTATGAAAATGAAACGAACTCATCCTTAAGGGCAAAGAGGGCTGGGAAGGAAAACTTTTTGTACCATTTTTATCAGACTTAAACCAATGAAGTGGGAAATTTAAGCCCTTCTGTTCAATAGGGGAAGGACTCCATGGCGCTTCTCAAAAGCAATGCCCTTACAGGGACTGTTTTTAACTATTATTATCAGTTGTTCTGGAGATCATGCATAATTATAATATTTCACATCATTAACATGCAGGAAACAGGCTTGGACCTGGAAATATAAGTAGCAGAAAGGACTTGCTATAAGGGTTTCAACCAGTGTATAAGCAACTGCATATCAGAGCAATACATTTTGGAAAGAAAACATGCTGTTATTCTTCATTCCTTTTATACAGTCATTGTTACATTCATACCAAATACAATACTTATTTTCTTTTAAATAAAACAAACCATGGATTATTAGTAGGGATGACTAGTGACAAGATCAAAGACAAGACAGGAATGATTTTAAATGGTTCAGCCACACACATACCATTTCCTATAAAACTTCCATAAACAGTAACAAAAAATGGGAATCATCAGAGAGACAGGGGGACCTTAAGAACAGCCTCTGGGTGGGTGTTAAATTCATTTGACACCTGTAGCACCTGCATAGGAATCAACTCATTTCTATTCATAGAAATGTTACGGATGTTGAACAGAACTGTTATTTGCAACTAGTGAAAATCTAAGTTGGGACATAAAAGAAATTACTTCCCTATTTTCAGTTGAATAATAAATGGACAAAAAGGAAGAATAGATCCTTGATGACATTCCCACAGCATTTGTACAATGAATTAGTAAAAATATCAGGGGAAGTTATCATGGACACGGAAATCAGACTACTTAAGTAATTAACTGACAAAACAAGGCATGTATGAATGAGTCAGTTTCTGATTTGTTAAGAGCAAAAGGAAAGCAAAATTTCTGTCAATTATTTATAAAGTAAATAAATACTTTTCCAAACTTTTTTTGTTGCAATTTTTCTCAGAAGGCAACAGCCTTCCATTCTAACAAGAAAGGAACGTGCCTTAAACATCTAAGCTTCTAGCAGTACCTTGCTTTCTGATCTCAAAAACTCAAAAAGCCCAGTCCAAATTTCTGGATTGTCTGGATCTGAGGTGTTACTTAGAGTTCACAAACAGTAATGGGAAATATTTCCAGCTGCAAAAATAAGCAAAGGAAACTGCAGATTATTCTCTACCTAAGATGTCAAGGAACAGCTCCCTTTTTTTAAAGCAAGCAGAACAAAGTATTCCTTCATCTTTGCTGGTTTTTGTTTGGTTTGTTTTTTTTTTTTTTTTTTTTTGTGTTGGGTTTTTTTGTTAATGTTTTGGTTTGGTTTTTTTTAAACTGTACAGTCTACCGATCCTCGTATTCCACCCATCACTACGGCAAGTTTTCCTTGTGACCGCAACGGTAAACAACGAGTAGATCTACGAGGACATCTAGTGGATCTCTCTGAGAGCACAGCTGGTTGGGCAGATGATGAACGGGAGGTTTCTTGACCAGCAAATGGTAAAAAAAGGTCCCGCTACACTTAAGAATTGAAATGCGTACAGTGTCATTTCAATTCATCGAGTTCTCACGATCCACACTACGAGTAAAATAACAGCAGCATTAAAGGACGACGAGGCTGATTTGATCGCCTTTTAACAATGCTGCTTAGCATCGTGAGACTGAAATATTGGAAGGACTTCCCCCAGCACAATTTCAGCTTCCTGAAAAATACAGCAGTATGTCTTAAAATGTTTGTGAGGATTTATTTTCTCGTGACACAACGGGCAAAGCTATCTCTCCCTTTTTTAATTTTTACAGAACAACTTCAGGACCACCAAGTCAGCTTGTTCACTATCTTGCAATTTTTTCAAAGGCAATTGGTTAGTTGTTCGCTGTAATTCATACAGGGCTGTTCTTTGCCAAACCCGTAGAAACAGCAGGTTACCTGAGCGGACTTTTTGCCCTATTTTAGTAGCTATAAGAAGAACCCATGGGTCTTGAAGTAATGGCACATTTATAGACCAATTCATTTTAATTTTCAAATCCGATCATGACCTTTCCTTCATTACCTTAAAGAAGACTCTCAGCCAGTGTACTCTCAAAGCTAGCCACATTTCTGAACAAACTGAAGCTATTGGGGAAATGGAAAAAAACGAGTCAAAGCCAGGTGACCTTTTCTTTTTTAATACTCTCTTAGCATGAAGAGCTGTTTTATTTGTTTGTTTATTACTATTTAAACTAATTTCTTTGGTCCAGAAGGGCCTCAACATAGAAACATATTTCAAATAAATACATTGCTTCAAATAAACCCAAATTACTTACAGTATTTTGCCTCAAAGTCAATAGGATTCATCATTTTATCCACAGAAATTAGTTTCTTTCTGGTTTATTATTAAGTATTGATTCTTATTATGCTGACCTGTTTCACAATCTGCTTTTCTGTGCTGCCCCATCTTTCTTCTGTGTCATTCTATTGGCTGAAAATAGATCTTTGGAGAAAATTCTGTTCTGTGTTTGAATGCTTTCTACCACAACAGTGTCTCAATCCTTCAGTGTGGTTTGCAGGCATCACAATAAGATAAATAGTAAATAATGATAATCATAATGAGGGCCATCACAATTCCAAGATGGCTAGCACTTTATCATGCAACTCCAGGAGTGTCAACTTTTCCTTGATCCTTTGCAAGATCCTATGGTGTATACAGCTGAGAGGGGAAAAAATATCTCAATCCTGATTAAGACCTGAAGTGTCAATAAATTCAGAATATCTGCTGAAATGCTGAAAAAGTCTCATAGCCTCACTTATGTAGAAATGCTGCAGATATGCGGTATGGTTAGTAGCTTCAATCTGGTACAGTAATGCCTCATTGCATCTATGAAATATTTGATCCCTCTTGCTGTTTGAAAGAAGCAGCCCATATAATCCCAATAATGCCCTATAACCAGTAGATTTTATTTGCAGTGCTTGTATTTCTAAGCAGTAAATTCTTTCCATGTCCCAAATGCTGTATTTATTTAAATTATCACAACTGTACACACTAAAAGTGGCTGGCAAGAGACTTCACAGATTCTGTACACTTTAAAGTGATATGACTTGGATTGACATGAAGTGGTCTATAAAGTTCATATTCTATATACAATAATAATGTAAAACTCTGCAGTTTTTAGGTCCTGAAAAGTCAGTGTGGCTCCACTTGTAATTAATTTCAGAACAGCAAGCTGGGGAAAATAATCACTGTAGCTTGTTTCCTGTTGAAGATACCTGTAGGTTTATACATTAAAAGTTAGCCACACATTTAATTCATTGTCTGGCTTTAATCCCATCTCCTTTTTTTTTTTGCCAATGGGGAGAAAGGAGTTAGAAAAGACTGCTGTGTTGCTTTTTGTGTCAGCTATGCAATGGAAAAGGAAAAGTACAAAAAAATTGAACACGGGTCTGACAATGAATTGCACTTAACCAGGCAAACAGTGCTATAGTAGTAACTACCTCAGCCTAACCAATACCCCTAAAATTTCATGAGATATCTCTCGAATCATTTCAAGGAAATACTGTTGCCAAGATCTCATTTTCAAATAGGGATAAAAAAATAAGGTTGTGGGAAAAAAGGGTCAAAAAGGTGGACAAGAGGAAAACTGCTGTATTTTCTTCAACGTCACCCTAATCTCCATGGGTGTAAACGATGAGAAACTTGTGGGTATGACGTCACTGCTACATGCAACATAAATAAAGAACCAAAATACTGAACAAAAATACTCTCTGCTAGAGAAAGACAGGTTGGACCGCACTCTGGGCTACAGGGAACCCATTTTTACTCACAATAGATCACTATCAGTGTGCAGTTAAAATATAGTAGGGGCCGTGTTCCAAGGCAGCAAGAGGAAAAATAAATCAAAAGTTTGTCAATTGTCATAGATTACAAGAAATTCCTTCAAACACATAAATGTACACATGATATGTCCCCTCTGGGGTTCAACCCCCACCGTTCACAGCAAGCACTGTCACTGGAAAAAATATATAGAGAATTAGACCATAGCTGTTGCACAAAATGAAAGAAACAGGAGAGTAGGTCATCCAGTTTAGAGATTTCATCCCAACGTGGCTGCATTTTATATAAGTATATACATGTATTTGGCCCCTTGCTGCAAAAACTACAGTTAAATGGAATAGGAAAGAGATTGAAAACATTAAAAAAAAACATTAACAATCTGTGAATAAGATTTCTGCACAACCATTTCTCTGGACAATGTGACATCAGCATTCATGTTATTCAGGGAGTGGGATGGGTAAGGAGAAAGGGATGGCAAAGAAACTGCAAAAGGAAAGCGAGGTTACTTTAATTATCCTTGGCCTTGTGGAAACGTACTGATCTGCCCTGAATTATTAATATTAGGCCTAACAGGTTTGGACAAATGGCTATGTAGGTCAGGCTCACATTTAGACCCCAACAATATCACAAGCTAATGTTCAGACAGTATCTAAATTGATGTGCAACCTCAGATGCATTATTAAAGAATGTGGTTTTCAAGAGTCACAGGAAGCTGCATTAATTAATGCCACCATAATTAAGTTTTCCATGTAAAGATATTCTTTCACATTTAATTCACGTGAATGTGTCAATATTTTTACATACAACCTTTCATTTCATCTTACACCTTTTCCGCATTCAGCTGCCTCTAATTGCTATGTTACTTGCTAATTAAAGTATGTATTTATCATATAGGACTACATATAGGCTTGTGTGACAATTTGCAGTGTCTTTGAAAATCAAATTGATATATTAGCTGTTGACAGATCAGTTGACAATTTCCCAATTCAATAGGGAAAGTTTTCTTAATTTATGCTTTGTTTTGGTTAGACTGCATTTTTAAGACCAATGATTTGTGTAGCTTACAGATGGATAACATAGTTAAGATTTTTCAAAAGTGATTAGTGATTTGAAAGCTAAAGCTAAGACACTTTATGTGAATAATAGACAGCACTAAAGACTTACCTCTAAAAAAAGAAATAATCAGGTCCCATAAATGGGATCTCAAGATTGTCATCAAAATTTGAGAGACCAAAAAATCACTAATTACTGTTGAAATTTTTCATTTAATTTTTTTCCTGATTGACAGAACTTTAAAAGCAAAGCAATTGTATTATTCCTAATAGTTGTGAGCATGCTCCAAAGTGGAAGCTGTTCTCAGCTGTACTGAGAGCTGCCAGCTATCACGGTACCTGTGACCATATGGGTGTGTATGTAGGAAAGGAGATGGGAGAGGACAGGTAGGGGGAGAGGGGAGACAATGAAAGTGAAATTTAAGATTTTACTCTCACTGACCATTTTTTTTTTCTTTTTCACCTGACTCCGAGGATTCCCTCCTTAGTGTTCAGTGCTCACTGCGGCAGCTCAGACTGCTGTCTCTTTCTTCTGCCTCACTAACTCTTATCATTTTGTTCCTTCATCTGCCCAACACCCTTTCATTTATTGGACTGATACGTGTGACCATGCCATTTGGAATATTTCCTAGTGCTACGCACAGAAGTTGTCACTCTCACCTCTCCACGGCCCTGCTGTTGGTACTATATCCATTGCGTTGGCTAGATCACAGGATACTCTCTTTTCTCCTTGGTTTCCTAGTGCTGAGGAGGTTACATTGATTCTCATTAACATATAATAAAGGGCTCTTGCCCTTTATACTGTGAATTCCTGATTCCTATCTTGTAACACATTCCAATGAAAAGTGTAGACCTCCCATTAAAATGACAGATCTCTGAGATTTTTTTTTTTTTTTAAATCAGCACATGTGTAAAAAGCATACACCATGTGAAGGAAGAGTACAGAAGAAAATACAAATAAAATAGGGTTTTTTTTGATAGAATCAGATAAAATTAAACAGGTAACATAATTCTCTTTAACTGCTGGGTAATTTGGAAAAAAGATTGGGTTTGAGAGCTACAGGCAGCCCGAGGCATCTGTAACTGGCTTTACCAGAACTTACTCAGCAGCCTCATTGGCTTTGGCAGCAGTTCAAAGGTCACATTCTCACATGGATAAACTGTTCTTGAACAATTTTTTTCCAATATGTTAGGCAATGCATACATTCCTTCCACATCAGGCATGCTTTCCATGTGCTTTGCTCTCCTTGTGGCTACAGGGAGGATAAATACCATTTTCTGTCAGTGTTTCAGCTGCTTTCTCTCAATTATACTACTTTGTTCCACACTCCTGCTTTTTTGGGGGACAGGATTTTCTTTGAAAACTCTAGTGACATATTTTTTCTTTTAAAAATCATCTTAAAGAATTCATTCCATTTCAGGCACCCCTTAAAGGCAGAGAATGTCCAGTTTAGACTTTCTTCCATCCTCTAAGCCAGTGCAGTAATAACACTATGACTGGATCTAAAAATAAAAGAGTTTTTTCCCTTTAAAAAGTAATGGTAAAATAGACATGATCAAACTCTTCTGAGATCTTTCAATTTACCTGATCAGTACTTTTGAACTGAATGATCTTTTTCATGGCAGAATACCATGGAATGCACATAAATATTCAGATACCCATTGAGAAAAGGATCCCTAAATCCTTTTGATATCAGTATTGCAAATGCACATGGGTCAAACACATCTTTGGCTAAAATGTGGTTCTGATAGTTCCTGCAAAAAGTCCTTTCAAAATATATACAGGTAAAATGCTAATTTCTATATATTTATGAAAATACAGATGAAAAGCTTGATCTCAATTCCAAAACTCAATGATTTCTTCATGCAAAATTTTCCAAGCAATTTGAAGAGGAAACCTAAGAACTTAAGTAAACCAAATATTAGCATTACAGCTCTGGAATCTTCTAAAAGGATATGTGTAAGAGGCACTAATATTCAATTTCTTCCAGACAACCACTTCCTCCAGTAAAACTGATCATTTATTTCAATAGTTACATGATGGAATATTATTCCTTAGTTTCTTCTTTTACAAAATCACGTTCAGCAAGATAGATAAAAGTTCTTTACAGAAAACTATTGAAATTACTGGATTTCTGCATGGTATGAATGAGAGCAGAACTTCACTGTTAGCTCATTCTTAACTCAGAAACCTCCACAATTAGGTCTAGCTTGATTTAATTCTTCAGGTTTTGTTAGCTTGGACCCTAATGGACATTTTAATGAAGAAACAGGTGTGAGTGGTGTGAAATGTAATTAAAATATATGGACTTCAGAAATGCAAATGGAACTTACTATGTTGCTGTGCATTTATTTCTTAGCTTTTCTGTACCACTGTGTAAAACATGTAAACACATGTACAGATCTTCTTCAAGGCTGAACAGTTCATGAAAAGGGGAGGGAGTGATAGAAATATTACTTACGCCGTTTGCAGCCACATTTTTTTATCCTTTTGGGATCTGTGATGTCATCATGACAGGCCTTGCAGTAAAAAAATGCCCTAGAGAGAAAGAATGGAAAAACTGACACATTTCTTAATCCATATAAATGAAATTAGTCCCACATTTCCTCTTATTGCAGTGCCAAATTAATGAAACATGCCAACACTAATTTCCTTTAATCTTTGAAAAGGTTTAGACATTTAAAGTAGGAAATATTTGCTGAAAGACCATTCATTTCAAACATAAGACTCCAAATTAGTGTTTCTTTTAATATACTTTTATTTGAAAAGTAACTTGGAGAAGAGATGATAATTATGACACGGTTCAGTTCATTTGTCTTTTACCTTAGAAAAAAGAGCATCCAATGAATTTTGTCATGAAAATACGTATACATAATGAATTCTCTGTTTTTATCTGATATACCATATTCGGATTTTTTTTAAAGACTGTCTAGCACCCTGGGCCAATTTTTCAGCCTGGTCACAAGCAGGACTTCATTTTGGATACAATGAGAGATTGCAATGTGATCAATGTGACAGTAACATCAGATATGCTATGTACCAAAAAAAATCCCAAACAAAACGAGAAAGGGAAAATCGACTCAAATTCCTAAAGGAAGGTATAACTGAAAGAACTGAAATAATCTTGATTTAGACTAATTTTTTTGTCCTTCATATCTCAATAAAGTAGAACCATTTTGGTTTTGAACAGACAAAAGCCAAAATTGCAAAGAAAAATATGCAATTAACAAGGTGAACTATCCAGGTTCCCATCGAATATTTTTGCTTATGAACTTCTACCCTTGTATCAAATGGCTCACCACTAGGTGAAGCACAAGGAGAACTAAGGAAGGGAGAAAGAGTAAACACTTGACTTTATATAAAGATTAAAACAAAATTTTGATTTAATAAATATGCATCATAGTGCCCACAGGAGAGTTTAATCATGCCTGTCAAGTCAACATGTCATGTAAGGCTGCTGTGACACATTTCATGAGGATCACGCAGCTGGCCTCTAGCTGGACAGTTACAATTTACCAGGATTTTTACTGGCATAACAAATTAAACATACTTTTTAACCTGCTGAAATTTCCCTGTACTTATCCATATTCAGGATATGTCAGCTCCATGCCTATTTCCCCAACCCTCTCTCACTGCATACTTCTCAATACAAATTGGCAGTAAGAAGCAAATCTGCCACTTTGCAACCACCCATGGATTTTGCCGACGGTACTGGATGGTTGGATTGCTACAACAGTAGGGATAACACTGGAGAACAAAACAATCTACAGTAAAAAAAAATAAAAAGAAAAATAAACAATATTAATACACAACCTCTGAATAAACATAGCCTTTGGTAGTTCAGCTGCGATGATCGCTACTAATTCTTTTTAGATTAATTAGACAGTGTCCACTACAGGTGGAACTATATTAAAGGAAAAGTTCAGAAATATGAACTAGATACCTAATTCAAATGGTTACAAATTTATCTAAGTTATTTTACACCTCTGAATAATGGCCCCAGCAGTTAAGTAGCCCATCAGGAGAAAGGTAACAGGTCTTGCATATGAGATATGGACCAGAGAATACAAACGTAAATTTGTGGTAAGACCTCACTGAATATTAACATTTCTGAAATCAAGTCAGCATACAAGCTACTGATGGAAGATATAAGTCCTAAATGTAGCGGACTTAATTTCTCTAAGAAACTTCCAGGAAGATCGCTCTTTCAGACTATGAAATTGTCTTACTATTTCCAAGAAGTAAAATGTAAAATGAAAAAGCCTTCTCTGAGCATTTGTATACTTTGCTGCAGAAAGTTTCTGGTCTTCAAAATATTCACCTTCCATCAAAAAGAAACAAACTGTCTCCAAAGAAATTAGAATTGTTCAAACCATGAGTCGGTGTCAAGCCATAAGCAAGGAGGAGAAAACTGTCTCCATTTTTTACAATTTCTCCCCAATCCCCTGTACTGAACAAGAATCCACTATTACAAACTTCATGACACGAATTGTACATAGGTTATTTCTACAGATCATGTTCCTGAAGTCCACTGCAGGACAAATGCCCTAAAGAGTGCCTTCAATCCTATGTACAAAGTCAAGAGCAAACGCCTGAAGTGACTGCTGTAATAAAACTATCCTTCTATATAACTGGGTTGAATTGGGTGGATTTGAAGCATGTGGATTTCTGATGTTAGTACTAACGTGTAAATGAATGCAGAATAATAAAGATACAATTCATATAGTTTGTATTACATTTAAACACTCAACATTTTACATTAAGCTATTTACCTAGGCATAATTGTTTCTATGTATAATTGTTTCTAATGTGAAACTATTGTTCTAAAAATGCGAAAGTAATTCTAGAAAAAAGAGTAATTGAACATTGTATGTTATATTTTGTTGTGGAATATATATTTGAGAAATATGAATAACTTTAGCTTAAAGGAGATTAAATTTCTCCATTAGCATGTAACACAAAACCAGAATAATTTAATTTGGGTTTCAGGTATATAACGTGTTTAACTCTGCTTTATTAAAAAAACCTTTTTTGCCTCTCCAAAAGACCTCAGTTTTAGAACATTTTTATGACTGATTCATAGCTCAAAAGGGCGAAATCGACACTTTATATAACTGGCTTTGTTAGTCGAAACGCATCTAATAATCATTAGCTTTGCACAGAACAGCTAAGAAATGTGGTAAGGGAGGCAGCATGTTTCTAAACAAAGCGCCTTCTGCAAAAAGCAAGGCAGAATTGGGAATTTTGTTTCAGCTTGCTATTAGATAAAATGTGCTAGATGAATGATGTGCAAAATTTCTCTAAACTTGCCCTATTAAAAGTACTGTGCCAGGTAATTTTTACTTACAGTTTGAAATAATTTCACAGGAGGGTGTAAAATGCCTTATAAATGGAAAAAAAGCTAGCATCTCAGCAAAGGGATGTGAAGACAGTTCTGTATATTCAACTGGAGAAAAGCACCAGAGAGGAAAAGAACTATATGCTGAAAGGCAGCGTACCTGAGGCAGTGCTGGATGCAAACACTCCAGAGACAGGGCTAGAAACACAAGAGGACAGGAGCACTGCTGTTCTGTCTGCTTCACCCAGCCAAAAACTATCTTAACTCTTTCAATGAAACAAGAATTCAAGTTCTCAGTGACTTCACTGCTTAGATGTTTTGACTTGCTTTAAATATTCATGGCAAACATGCACTGCTTAAATACTATTTTCATTGTAATTTAATCATAAAAAGTTTAGGACTTAGTAAAGGTTATCATTGAATATTTTATTTATTCTACAGGATTTAGTCAAAATATCTAATTGAAGAACATCAAGTAAAAATCAGATTCTTGATAGCATGACTTGCAACAAAAATAGAAATGATGAGGAGGCACTCAGCTGCAAATATTCCTTTTTGTTTTTTTAAATCTTACAGACATTGAATAATAATTTCTTTAAAAAATTATTTTCTTACATTGCTTTTTTATTCCTTTCAAGCATATTATAATCCTAACAAATAAGAGTACACACGTTTGGTCCTAAACACAATACCATAACGCCCCTTTTCATTCAGCCCAAATCTAATACAGCCAAGTATTCACGAACTTGTGAAATTGTCTACAATGGTTGGGATATACTGCACTGTTGTAATTTGTTTTATTATTATGAATCCATAGAGTATGTAATTCCAGTAAAGAAAAATGACAAGAATATGAATATTATTCTGCTAATGCAATTACTGAATGAATACAGTAGCCTGCTCTCATCAAATATTTGCTGAAGTCTACGTAAATAAGAACTACTCTAAACCTGAAACTCGAACAAAACTGTAATATCTGTCTCCTCTCAAAGTAATTCCACTGAAACAAATTAATTCTAGAGAAATCAGATCAAAATATTTCACATTTTCCAACAGGACACAGAAAAAAGCCTCTTCATTTCTTTTCACATCTGCTGCAAAATTATTTAATTTCCTTGATATTTAGGACTGTAGTTAAGAAAATGGCATGTACACATGGTTGGTTCACTAGAGTACCAACTCAACTCCCCCTGAGAACCTTTAAACAGGTAATAATGAAAATTAGGTGAGGTGTTTAGATGTAAAGAAAAAACAGAAATTAAATGGTATGTGTTTAAATTTAAAGATAAAAATATATGAATTACCTTTTTACTTCTTTGGCATCACTTGCAATGAAGAATCCTAAAGTACCTTCTTGAATCTTGACATGGTTTCCAGGATTGATTAATATACTGCTCAGTGAAACAAAAACAAAAACAACAAAACATAAGTTTAAATTGCTTTTAACTGAATGTTCCAAAACAGCTTTATTTAGTTCTGTTATAGGGGACCCACTAGGTAGGAAAGGCTGCAAGGAATTTTTAAGCCATTCTTCCTTGAAATTTCCAATCACATAACAGTTTCACATGCTTTTTACAAAAACTTAAGTTTGAGAGAGTCACATGCCTCTACCTATAATCACATCATTTAAGTCTTTACATCTGTTTTCTTATGTTTTCGCATTAAATGTAGACTATACAAAAGAACAAAGCCTCTCAGAAACATGAAGTGTGAAGTTTAGCATTTCAGCTGTCTTGCTCTGTCATGCAAAGTGGTGAAAAATTCACAATATGGTGAAAAGGGAAGAACCAGCAGCCACCACTCAATAACAATACAGAACATCATTTAGGAAGCTAAACCCTCTGATGCAAATTTTTGCCAGTTTCCAGTGAAATAGATTGTTAATGGGACCCCTATCTGGACATATAACGTTATTGTTTAAAATAATAAATACACACATACACTCAAGGGGAATGGTACAAGACAACCAGTCACGACAGCTGAAAAAACATAAAATGAATAGAAAATTTTTAAAACACTGCTATACAGCCATGGAATAAAAAAAAAAACCCACCACACTGACAGAATAGCCTCAGCTAAATTTGATAAAGGAAATTATAAACTGCTATCAAGAAGTGAGGTACTCCATGTCTCTCTACGAAGCATCTCTTTTATTTTCATAAAAATTTTAACGCTAGATTTTAGGTAAGGCACTTTGCAAAGTACCAACCTAAATATGAATATACAGATAGGGTAGATGTAAATACATTCTCCAGTAAGTTTTATTAATGTGTAATATAACTAAGCTTTTAACTTGCTAAAACTTAATAAAGTTTGTCAAAAGTCCTCTCTTGTCTTTTATTAAAGCTTAGCCTTTGTAAGTGAAAATGTAGTAATGGCACACATATGCAATTTATAGTAAATAAACACCAGCAGCAATTTAAATGCTTGTGGATTTAGCAAAAATTGATTTGGGGGAAGTATATATACAAAAATAAATAAAGCACATTTCTGAACAGACATACATTACTAAAATTTGAAGGCCAAAATTCTTTTATGTTATTGTTAGGAGGGAAAATGGGTCTCAGCAGACCTCTTATTCAATATGTTATTTATTATCTATACATTAGTAATAAATTAGTGTGACAAAAAATATACCTGAAAGCTTTATAATGTTTTGTGTGATTACACATGCCCACAAGGCCCTATGAAAAGAATATGCAGGCTGTAAAATAAAGTGCTCATGAGTTAAGAATTAAAAGGTTTGTTGTGCAGCCATAATTCAGCCCCCATTATGTAGACGTTATGATACAATTCTTAATTTAATAGCCAGAAACTACTTTTTTTCTCACAATTGGGAACTTCATTCAGTGGTGTTTTACTGCCATTATTCTAGGCATGGCTTCATGTAGCTTATCTGTCTTTAAAATCAGCATGTTTTTCTTATGTGTTTTTCTTCAGTGTTCATCACTATAGCATGCAAAAGATTCACAAATACATTATTTTACAAGAATAATGAAGATATAGTATGATCCCATTTTACAGATGAGAGATTAAGTCACTATGAGATATAGTAGCTAATAATTTTGGATGCCTACAGGCCATTTTTTGTAAGTATTTAGCATTGGATAGCTCCATATACACCTTCTAGGGACTTTTGTTCTAAGTAAGAATGCTCAGCATTTCCAAAAGCCCAGCCTCTGGTTCCCCAAACAATAAACACTTAATCAGAGGTCATCTGTAAAAGGCTTGGTTTAAATTATTAGCTCACTCTCACACAGATATTCTGTGGCAGAGGCTGGAATAGAAATTAAATCTCAAAGAAAGCATTTACCCAGATATCCTTCCTTTTCCTTCATTCACAGTTTCAAGCTTTGCAACAAAAAGGAGAGAACTACAGAAAATGGAAGTCATCACCACAGAAAGCAGGTTCACCTCCACAGCACACTTCAGTAGTATTGCAAAAAATGAAATAAGATGATGTAAATAATGCCTACATTATGCACCCAGATAAATGGGATAAATTAAAGTTGCACAGGTAAACTTCCCATCTGGTATTTCTTTTGTTACTGTGTTGGGCTTAATAGTCGCGCTTGCAACCAAAACATTTACCCAATACAGTTTTAAAATGCAATTTCACAGGTTTTAAAATGGAATAAAACAGGAAAAAAATGCAAACAACCCCACAAGAATTTCTTCATACCCCTCACTCAAGTCACAAACAGGTTGGAAAATCTAGGTTCTCTGCACAAACTTTTGTCACTTGAGCCAACAGAGCACACACTAGCTGTTACAGAGATACCTTAACAGGCCATCACTATGGGAGATGAGACATACACTCTACCAGTATGCTCACAGGAAAAAGTTGAGAATGGCCAATCTTAAGCCAGCGAGCCAATGTGAGCCTAGATAAGTCACTTCTCAAGAACCAGGACAGAATCTTTCTGGCACTAACTCTCCAAAATCTTTCTGCCAAAACCTTCTATCATGTCTGTAACTGCATCCATGTTTCACTCTCCACCTTTCCTCTTCCCCATCTGCTAGTCCTTGATCTGCCATGATGCTGAGGATTTAGCTATTAAACTCAAAAATCTTCTACAGATGCTAGTCTCATTTATTTCTACTATACTGTTCCTTCTAAAATAAGCAAAGACTTGTAATATGGTTAGGGTTGGATATTTTTCGGTACAAATGAGTACTGCTCTGTCAGAAAAACACTTTTTTTGCCCTTACTTCTTTCTTTGCCCTTAATCACTAATTACAGCTTTTCAGTGAAAACAGATGAACATGTTTCTTTACATAGACCCACCTTTTTTTCTTTTCCTCAGCCCATTCTTGGAGATAGATAAACCATACCCAAACAGTAAAAAATCCTACCAATACTCAACAACCTGAACTCCACAAGCTGAGGAAACCACTAGCTATGTATATGTTCACTCCCCCTCACAGAACTTAAAATTTGACAAAGTAATAAGCAAATGAAGCAGTTCTTTTAAGAGACAGTGAACATAATCTTAAATCAGAAGTAACTGGCTTCATTTAGGATGTAATGTATTGTGAGCATGATTTTGTATCTCAAAGTTTTCCGAGACATTAAATCAATTCAGATGGGTCAGCGTATAGACTTCATTTTTGTCAGATCTTATACTTCATTCACATATACTTATTTTTTCAAATACAATGTATTTATAGCCACAAAACACAGATGTGATTGCAGTTAATGCGGTATGACCCCAGCAGCAAAATCTTCTGTTGGGAATAAAAATTAATTTGCTCTATCACTGCTATCGGCAAAGAGCTATAGCAAAGGCTCATAAAGCTTTCGGTTTAAATACACAGTGATATTTAACCAGAGCAAAATCATGAGCAATTTCTACTGAGTCTATATGGATTTATTAAATATGCTGCTTATTAAAGCAGCAATTGAATTATTTCTTATGAGACCTGTAGTGTCATTAGCTGAAGTTATGCTTTGATAAGCACTCACTCTAATATGTACAGCCAGGGAAATGTTTTGAATTAAAAGACTAGAATACAGGGAACAAAGAGGACAGAGAAAAATAAAACAGGCTTATGAACATACCAAGAAAAATGCGTCCATCAGTTATTTAGAGATACATTTATCTGTTTAAGTAGCTCATGAAAATATGCATATATATATCCCCACAGTTGAGAAGATAAGTACATGGCAAAGTAAATTGGAGTTTTAAGAGAGAAAGTGTCAGCTAATGTCTCATTTTTATGTATCTCCAAGGCTGGGGAGTTTTGTAGATAAAGGAAGATGTAAGAAAAGGGAAAAAAGGACAGAAACTCACTACATTAAATAGCAATATATATAGCTAATCCATATGCATTCTATGCCACGCACTGGAGAAAATGCTGTTGAAAATGACATCCCTGATTTTTCCAAATATATGTTTTTATCATAAAATACAATTTGATTTTTTTTATCT
The DNA here is from genome assembly GCA_034782735.1 of Sagittarius serpentarius. Lineage (NCBI taxonomy): Eukaryota > Metazoa > Chordata > Aves > Accipitriformes > Sagittariidae > Sagittarius > Sagittarius serpentarius. The sequence goes on along the minus strand of JAVKLA010000093.1, from coordinate 16,579,023 downwards.
CCTAAACCAGCTCATGAAAATCAAGCAAGGAATGCCAAATACTTCAAAAGCTTCTGAGATCTTGATCACATTTTACAATTTTATAACTTTTCTAGTTTAGGTTACCTCAGAAACTAATCAAGTAATAGCAAGCTCAAAAAACTTTTAATCATAATTTCCTTAACAATTCCAGTTCCACAAATACATTCCTAAGGACAAAGCTTTTCATGATGGGGGTCACATGTCACTAAAAAAAAATACATCTTTTGCCTTGCTTGCTCTTTCACACATGAACATTTACAACGCATGGCAATATTACAGCCATGTAAATTGAATATGTGTAAATTAAATATTATTTAATGTGTTTAATGGGAATTTAATGTACTTCACCAGCATGAACTTAGGAGAAGCCAGTTCCATTACTCTATGATAATACTATAGTTTGTATTGTGGAAAAGAATGAGCAGTTTGGAAACCTCTGCTTCACACTTATTAGATGTCTAGCAAAAGTTAGTCCATTTGCTAAAAAAGATTCACTTGGTGACTAGATGCTAGATCATGCATGTAAGAGCAATGAAAATATCACACATCGAAAATGTAGAAATCACCGTTGAATTCAGCTGTACTCTCAGGAATCATAGAATGAATCATAGAATGGTCTGGGTTAGAAGGGACCTTTCAAGATCATCTAGTTCCAACCCCCCTGTCATGGTCAGGGATATTTTTCACTAGAACAGATTGCTCAAAACCGCATCCAACCTGACACTGAACACTTAAAGCTCAGGAAAGAATCAGGAACAATATCTATACAGTTGAACCTGAGTTCCCAGACTGACTGAAATATAAGCAGGTGAAGCACAAATGGGAATTCGTGCACATTCCAGATGCACAGTTTAAAAAAAAAAAAGAAAAAAATTCAAATGTGGTCAGAAAAATTATAGATGAACGCTTATGGACCTCTTTACATAGATTATTCAATGAAAAGTCAAGATAGGACAGGATGACTTTTTCATGTGTCAGTGGAGAACAGATGTTGGTAACTCTGACTGTGTTAATTTTGATCAATTTACTCACTTGTTGGATTATATCTTTCTGATGTTTTAAGTATACATGCTAACTTCAGTAAAATACAGATATATGTAAATATCTGATCATCCATTCTTATTTACCTGAAAGTACCCCAGAACATGAGCATTGCTCAATACCTTTTTGCTAGTGCATGGGTGATTGACTGCACAATACAACAATATTGTGACCTAGATAAAGAATACCCTATTATGTCTTCCCTTAAAGCATTAAAAGTAAGCTAAGGTTTTGATTACTATTTGCAGGTCTTCAATGTTTTCTTGAACTTAAAGATATTTGATGGAGAACCTGATATTTGGAGGTTTGAACTGCAGGAGAATTTGTGAATTGACGCTTCAGGGCAGGACTAATTCCCCCCAGCTATTTATTTTTTACTCAGTTCTGCTGTTAGATGATTTTTATTTGTCTCCTGCTTTCAAATATCATACATGTTGGACTTGAATTATGTTTCTTGGATTGAAACAGCATTAGAAAGTTTGACAGCTGATATCTTTTCATGTTATTAGAATATACAAAACATTATTTCTGATAAATTTTCAGTACACAAAAATTTCAGTAGGAGATGAAAAATATTTCCTGTAGCTTTCTGTAATATTCAGCTATCTTCTATGTGAACCACATGGAAAAAAACCCAACCAGTGTTAGAGTCTGAACCATCATTACACTGTATGTATTTATTGATAGGCCACTTGCTAAGTGGCATGGCTCCACAATTTGCTTTGCACAGCTTGAAACTGAGTAGGCTTCCATTACAACTGAAGTTGTAAATTGACATAACTTTGAACTCTTAATCTAGACATAGCATTTATACAGTAGATGACTCGCAGATTTGTATCACTATCAGTCTTCTCTGAGGAAAAAAAACGAGGGATCTTATTAAGATGGAAGAGGTGCAGTAAGGGTCTTAACACTGAGCTGACAAAGACATGTAGAGATGCCCAGCAAGTACAGCACAGAAAATAGGCAATGGTAACAACATTTTAGCAGTACTGTATGAAGACTAAAAACTGGAAGGTATAGATAAGGTCAATCAGTAGAGACATACATTGGGAAGAGTTCTTTTAAGAATTTTTCTTGTCAGCAGCCTCACTTATGTACTATTCTTGTTTGTTCTTACTTTCAAGGTTACATTTTAGACAGCACTAAAGGTGGATTCATCTCATCTGTCTTAGAATGGAAGCTGCTTTCAAGAACTCTCTCTTCCCTTGCAATCATGAACTAGGTCTGGGTAACTGAAAGGAGATTAGATATCTAACATTTAGATTGTTATAGTTAGGTGAGATTAATCCCATTATCAGCAACCAATTGAACAGTTCATCCCTGCATCAAGGAAACTTGTCTGATTCAGTGACACTCCCTTTTTTTTTTTTTTCCCAGATTTATGGCTACCCTTGTAACTACCATCATCTTTGTCTAAAAAAAAGGAAAGATCAATTGTTGAATTAAATGAAACATAAACGGTAAAATTTTGACTAAACAAATGACAAAAGCCATAACAACTCTGTTTTAAATCTTGTGGTAGATGTACTGTACCATTCCCCATGCGACTGAAACAGTAGCAATATCATCTAGTAATCAGGATGGTATAATATTGTTTAAGTACTATTAATACATTACCTAAAACAAGACTATGTGGTATTACTGACTATAGCTACCACATTTTTAAATAAATCCAGCTATTATTTTTGACTGTTTCATGCCATGCCCAGATGAAATGCATCACTATTAGCATAATGGCCTTTTAAAATGTACCATGTCATTCAAACAGCTATAGAGTTAGAATTACAAAATTAGTTCGAGAAAATATTTTTTGTTTCAGGGTATGTTTTGAAGTGGAGTGTGAGGGTAGGTGCGCAAATCCCACAGTGGGAGTTGCATGCATACCAGCTTCACACTGATTGTAACTCTTAAGTATTGCTTCTTTCTTCTGGGCTCTATCATTGACATTAATTCAGATCTATATTGCTCTACACAGAAAAATCCAGTAAGACACTAAAAAGTATACAAGGCAAAAGCCACGGTGCACATTACATGCTACAATATATTAAAGCATAATTACTACAAGCGTATAAAAGGTTGCTCCCAGGAGTTAAGTTCTTTAACAATAGCAACTACTGAGTCATGGTCTACAAGATGTGCATGAGGTATTTTATTGGGGCATAGTCCAAACTAGTTCAACGGTGCTGGTGAATTCAATACGCTTTGAAACAATTAAATTATTCTTTCTGGTTCCAGAAGTGACTGATTATCAGTACAATGAAGCAGCACAATATACTTTATTCTGGGAGCAAGCAACTTCACTTGGTACAACACTTCTTCATATTGCTCATCATGCCAGCGTTAACATGCCTTCACCACAAGATAATATATACTTAAAAGCAAGAAGCGAAGTAGAGGTGCAACAACTGCAGATACTTGAAGATGCTAAGTGTTGCAGTAACTTCTCTGCAGTTGGATCATATCAATAATGCCAAACTGACAGGAAGCCACCTCTCTTTTCACACATCTACTCAGAAACCACAGGAGAGTAACACTAAAAATTAAACAAACGTAACACTAACAACACACGCCAACAGAACAGACATGAAAAGTAAAGTTTGGAGAGTATGAAGAAGGAAATTGAAATGTCTGGACAACAAGAATGAGTCTCCAAAGAGCACCACTGACAATCAGACAGACGGCTATAAGCAATTAGAAAGACAAAGCTGGGAGGGGGAGGGGACATGAGGAGAAGGGAGGATATGGAAGAGCATGCCTTATTTACTTCACCCAAACCAATAGCAGCAAGATACAATGTAGACTAGAGAGGGGCTCACAGCATGGTATACCAAAAGAAAATGCAAAACATGCCATCCCAAAATAAAACCAAAACTGAGAAACAAATACATTTGATAACATCTTCATAAATGAGCTTAATAAATGTCATTAAAATGAATGTGACATATAGTACAAACTATCCATGACACTTTCACTGGACCAGTACAATAGCTTTGATGAGTACTGTATTATGAATAACTGGGCTCAAAACAGCACCAGCAATGCAAAGAATCAGGTATTTGGTTGTTGTTAATGGCAGGCGAGACTACAAGAGAACATGAACTACTGTATTGTAAGACATGTTTTGAAGGAAGACTCTAGGAAAGGAGGACATCAATGAAGGTGTGAATATGGAGACAATATGGTAGCACAAGGGCTGGTAAAGACGAACTATACATCGTCACGATACAGTACAAATGAAAAAAGAGGAGGGGAGATGTTAACAGTAAAGTCTGCTTTTCAAGTACAACAATCTGATACACCAATGACTCGACAAGGGGAAAAAAAAAGCCTAAAAAACTTATACTGTTTTATTTTGTACTTCCTGCAAAGAAGTTAGTGCGCGAGTCACAAGAACCAATGGAGAGACAAAATACTATTCTCTCTCCTCTTTGAGATTGGGGGCTCATATATAAATATACACACAGATATATATATACACACATAGACAGATGAATATATATATGTGTGTGTATATACAGAGAAAGATAGACAAAGATGTTATCTTCCTGTGTTCTTGGCAAGGAATTAGTCCTGAAGTTAGAAGGAGTGGAGGTAGGATTGAGGTTGGAAGGAAAGGTAACGAAGAGGGCATACCGCTTTCGGCTTCTGCAAACGACAAGAAAAAAATTGCAAATCAAACACTTTGATAAGAAATCAACTGACACCAAAGCAAAAGCAAAAAAACCCTTTATTTAAAAGTCTTCAAGGTTCAAAGGTTTTTCTGCTGAGAATGTGAACAAATATATGGATAGACAAAGAGAAAATTTAACAAGAGGGTAAACATGGGGTGCAGGAGGGAAGAATCCTAGTTAGGCTTTCCTTCTTGCTTACTCATGTGGAAAAAAAGAAAGAAAAACAGGGGAAAAAGGAAGGCAAAAATATCTCTAAAAGGCATTTCAGATGAAGCGTTTGAATGTCTGCATTTTGACCTGATATTTTTTGCTATCTATTCAGCAAGCTCTGCTGGGACATTTTCAGGTTGATGTTCTCCATGTTCCTTTAGCATTTTTTCTACAGAAGAAACAAAACCTTTCTACAAATGAACTAAGAAAGACCATTTTTTAAGCTAAAGTATTTGGCTTGCATCAGGCACACAAAAACTTATTTAAGAAGTGCTTCCTGCTCTTAATAACTGATTATAATATTCCCAGATACTAATTAGAGATGAACAAAAGGCTAACTCATATTGTGACCTGGAACTACTAAAGTGCAGGCCTTAGTAGCTGATCAGAAACCCACTAAACTCAGCCACATTTTGTAAATTCAAAGGTTTCTGATAACTGAGCAATAATTTAAACATTAGTAAATACATAAATGTAAAAGTTAAAAAAAATCTAATCATGGCTATTTTAATTAATCTTTAAGATACCTTGATGAGAAACAGTTGCCTAAAAAGAAAACATATTATAGATACTTTGTCTATTATTTGAAAATGGGTTTGTATTTATCATATCTATGACTACATTACCTGTATTTAGGCTTGAAAATTTTTAAATTCTGCTTTAAGCAATCTTGTAAAATCATGAATTGTTTATAATTAACAATCTCATACTGTCAAAAACTTGTTATGAAGGTGTGCTTACTGTTTTGTGTAGCTTTATTAGGAGTCAGGAAAAAAGGTGAAAAAAACCCCAACTGCAAGCAGAAAGCTCAGTTACTGCAAATTTGTACATTAATATTAGCTTGGATAGAGTTCTGATGATTGAAAATTACTATTGATCTCGAATTCCCTATGGTAGAGTTAACAGAATTTGGCTGTAAATCAGAAAGCTTTAGAAAACCAGCATCTAGGAGACTTCCTGCATATGCAAAAAAGTGCATAGGTAAATGAGTATTTATGTCATTCTACATGTAATGAAGACATTAACAAAGTCAATGAAAATTCTGTCATTGACTTAAAATGGTACTAGGATTGATCCTTAACACTGAGATGAAAGTTTGAAGAGGGGATTAGGAAATCTAGAATGCCCTCATATTACCACTTTTGAGAGCTGCACACACTTCTGATTTCACTTTGCGCTACTTTCGCTCTGAGTGCAAGGCGATGAAGGCACATGAAACTAATCTTAAAAGGAGACTCTCTGTGTATGTGAAAAACAGATATATAATTTACTTACATAGTTTCTCTGTTATGACTAGTAACAAAAATTAAACTGATGAGACTAAGATCTTCTCATCCCTTAGGCAGAAAGAATGCTTTGAAAATTTCCCCTGCTCCTGAAAATACTGGTTGAGACCAGCCTCAGCTACGACAGGAAATAATAGCTCTTAATAAAAGGTGCCACCTAGATAATATTCCAAATTTTTATTTATATTTATCATTGTTGCTCTAAATAGTAAACTATGTAAAACCTCTCAATAGTTTTACAAAATATTAATCTAAACTATAATCATAAAATAAATCAGGGCATATCTACTGTTGGTCACGCTCATAAAGAGTGAAAGCTAAAAGGGTACCATAATCAGTTTCCCCTTCACTTTTATGAAGAATTACCAGTTAAGAACTTAATATCTTAAGTAGAATAAACTATTTCCAAAGTCAGCATCAACAAACATAATTGGTAAATGCAAATTTATCTTGTTCAAAAACAGCTTGCACTTGTAAACTGTGTTATTCTAATTTTTATATTAATTCCCCATCTTTTCATTTGATAAGATGCAAGGAAATGCAAGTATACCTAAGAAGTGAGAAACTGAAGTTTTGTTCCATTACCTTTTTGGTTAGGCTAAAAGTCTCCAGCTCAGAAAACCACAAATATGTACTTAACATATTTGGGTTGAAGAGCACAGGAACAAGTAGAACAGTAAAGATATTCTGCAGGTAGCTCTGTGATTCACCAAACAGTGACTATAAAATTATCACTGATTATTTAATAAAGTCAGCAGATACTACTGTGGATCAGGGTTATAAGAAAATGTGAATATCTAACTTATATGCTCTGCTCTTGTTACATACGTATTCACAAAATCCAGCTGTTAACATCCCTTTGTTTATATTGTTTCCTGTCATTTTTAGGCTCTTTTTTCCTACCAAATTAATTAATTATGAACTGTTACCTGCATGGCTTTAAGTAAGAAGGAATATATGATTGTATCACACTGTGTTACTTTTTGTGAGATCCTCTGCATCACCTTGTGATTAAGAACCCAATCCAACTCCCACTGAAGTTAGTGCAAAGAATGATATGGAAGCCATGAATTATCTGTTATTACTGAAAAAGACTGTAATATTAGCACTTATGTAAGTAAATGACAACTGAAGTAATGACAACCTAAAGTTGGGCAATAATTCTTAGGAGAACCAACCGAAACCAAGTATTTTCTAATATCAGAAATACAAAATCTGATAAATAGTTCTACTGCTGTTACGAATGTATTTTTCTTTTTTCTAGGAAAAGATTAAACTGTTCAGAGACAAAAGAATAATAAATCATTTGCTTTACATTAGCTAATGCAGAATGAGATCATTCAGTGGAAAAGTATTTTAAGAGCCCATGGGAGCTGGAAACATTAAAAAAAATCTGGTATTTCAAAAAAAAAAAAGGATTTATTTATCAGCATACTGTGGACAAAAATAACATCCAATATCACATACACCATTTCACATATCACTTTATAACATAGGAAAGTATCAAGCAAAACCTACTATAGGGCATGGAAATACTCTTATAAACAGTTGTAACATCGCATTTCCCATGTCAAATGTCCCACATAGTTTTTATAGATATTTTTAATACGGAAAAATGACAACATTTAATAATAAACAGTAAAATACTTTCAAAACCTCAGAAATCATGGCATGAGCTCAAATGACAGAATTGTTTCTCCTGTGAGGAGAAACAATTACCCTCAAAAGTTTTAGGTAATTAGTGGCCAAAAATAAGATGAACTAATATGTATCGTTCCAGATTTACTACAGTAGTAAAGAATATAATTTTTGTCAGAGGAAAATAATATTCAGCTCAGAGTCAGTATTGTCCTATTTTTATTATATGCCCCTCCACATGTTGCAGAGCACATTTATAACATTTTTATTATACAAAAATTAATGTTGTGTAAAGCACTGATGAACAAGTTGATAGATTGACTCCAGTGTTCACTCAAATTTTTATGAAATTTTCTGCAAAAAATTCACAAGAAGCACTTTTTTTCTGTCTGTGAATCTGTACTAATAATAATGAATTTTTTTGGTTTTGGTTGAGGAAAGGAGTCAGCCAGTTGGTAATTTCAAGGCTAAATTAATCTTTTCAAGTTTCAAGATGTTATTCATATATGCACGTTTTTTCAGAACAGATACCATACAAATACTATGTTCAACCTGTATTTCTGTTTATCCTGTATCCTATCTAAATTGATTCATCCAAACTCATTTAAATGAAATTATTATTTTGAGAATGCACATAGCCATCATGAGTTTTGATATCACATCTGTTTTCCACTTTTTCATTTTCGGTAAAGTAAGTTGGACCTCAAATTAAAACTGATAGACTATGAACAAAATCATTGTAAGTTTTTGTTTAAGTAAAAATGAATTGCACTTCTGGAGACGGGACATACGTATCACTGTCCCCTCACCTTCTACTCAATGTTCTCACTTGAATTAATTTTAGGAAAGAAGAATAGGGCAGAAATAAAAGCCTTTCAACGCTATATGAAATGGTGCAATGTGATGGCATGCTAATTATACTCTGAAATGTTTCAAAAGTGTAAGAATAGCTGTGTTCACTCTGAAAAAAAGCAGGCAAAATTCTTGACAGTGTATTCCTGAGCGTCAAAATTTGTAGATATTGAACATACCTGCTTTCTCGTTTTTCCGACTTGTATTCTATGGCTATCATTAAGAGCTTTAGTTTCGCAAACACCAGTCTGCAGGAAAAGAAGAGGCCAAGAGTCAGTCTTTTTTCACAACCAACATCACATATGTAGCGATGGCTGCAGGGTATGTATTTTCTATGAGAATTTACACTAAGATATTTTCCCATTTTTTCAGTTAGGTATACACAGAACATACATTAAGGTCTTTCTATTCTGAAGATAATGAACACATATTTTCCTAAAAATATAAACTGAGAAGTGGAGAACAGTAGCGTAAGCACCAACACGCTATGTTACTAAACATAAAATTGCATTTGGCTATAGTTGTGGATGTCTTCAGGAAATTTTTCAAATCTTTGCTGGAATTCAGCCATATGTTGATTGAAGGGTGCATTCCTTAGAAAACAGGTATGCACTGAACTAAAATGAGAACACACTATTAATAGGCCAATATTTGCCAACTACTGTCACAGAGGAACAGCATGACTGGAAGCAATTTCTGACCATTATATGGGAAGTACATTCTAATACCATAATACACATTTTTTCAGTTGTAAAAGTCTGTACAAGGGGCTATTTATTAAAACAACTCAAGGGTGATATTCATAGACTTGCAGAACTGTGAGTTAGCACAACACCATTCGCTTCAAGCTAATAAGCTCTGTGAGAATAAACAAACTAGCCATTTTTTTAAAAATAACTAGAAACCATTTTCCAATTTTGTCATTGAAGTGTATGCAAATTCAATGCTACTTGCTTCCAGTTCTACAAATTTGTCACAAATTATTCTAAAGCTCTCCTTTCAATTAGATGGCTGCCGTCTTCTATATAATACACTAACTTTTTCAGTGCTCAGTGCTTCTCTACAAACTTCCTGACTTCAGTGTTATTAATATTTTTGCATATATTTCAATAATATTTATTTTCTTTAAGCAAGTTAAGCAATATTCTGCATACTTTGCATCAGTCACATAGCAGAAAACAAGGAACTGGCTGCTGAACTGATAATATTCCATTTCTATAATAAGTTTCAGAAATCACTGTGAACAGTTAATTTCTGATATTTCTTCAGGATAAGAGAATAATTAGAGATAAGCATGGATGTAGGGGTTCTGACAATGCTGAGGCAATGTGCTGCATATCACATAAGGATATATACAATAAAATTTATTTTGTATTGTTTAAATTTTGCCACCTAATACCTGAGCATATTTTTTCTTCAAAAATTTTCCTTCTAAAGGTTTGTAAAAGCGCCTCTGTAGTCTCCTTGTCTGGGGAGGCAGGTAATATCTCAGTATTGGCAAGTAACACAAAAAGACAGATAGGGGCAAGATTAATTTAACTTTTTTTCAGAATCAATTAAAAGTTTTATTCTACCACCAGAACTCCAGCCAATGTCAGAAATGGGCAGAAAAAATCCTGATAGTTACCAAAATTCTCGATTAGCCCATCTCCTCCCACAATATTAACAGGTAAAAGAAGCCTGACTATCAGCATGAAAAAAAGGAAAATTAAAAGAAAAAGTAATCAATTTTCAAATATAATAACACTAGAGTACCCTATATGTTGTATTAAGACTATTATATATCTGTTTTAAAGAAGATACAAAACACAACTTTATGAGCTGTGAATGTCAAGAGTTCTAAACTTATTTTTTATTTTGACTACCTACATTCCTTTAGGAACCACATTTAAATTCTCTTCCTTAGTTTCAGTTTTGTGCAGTATTTGATTATCTATCTGCATATCTTCATAAAAAAAAACCAAAAAAACACCCAACCAAACAAAAAAGCCAACATTAAAAGATAAGCATAATGCTACCCTAATATTTAGCATCAGTATCTCATTCTTATCTACAGATTTACTAAAAATATTTAATGGTAAAATAAATAGGTTTGCATGCATGTGGCCATGCAATTAAACATTAGGATTAATAAGTCTCAGCATTTAACTGTATTGTGCAAATGTAGTTTTATATGATTAAAATAAGAAAAAGAAAGATCTTATAACTGCTTTTTTTCCCCCGATATATAAAAAACCTTGTAATAGGAAGTTAGAACACTTTTAATCTCAAAATATTATGAAGTGCACAAGAATTGTCAATGACAGTACATGAGGCATTAATTTCTATTTTATTTTCAACTGTCAGCATCATCTGCTAACTACTAATGAACACAGATGGTCATGAACAAAGGCTCTTAAGAATTTGAATCTGACTGTTTCTATCTACCCAGAGAGAAATAAATTGTTTTTGACATTAAATCTTCCTTTTTTACCAGTAAGACTATCACTGGCATAAATTATCCATAGATACCTGCTATATTATTTGCATGTGAAAAGTACTGGGATATTTAGAATTTAAAGAAATTATAATTCTCCTTTCTGAGCAGCAAAACATGAAGAAATAAACTTGATTAGTTACTAATTATTTATTTTTGTACCAAACATTAAAAAAGGATTTTAATTAGAAAATCTACTGGAAGGAATCATCATTCATTTTTTTCCTCAGGGTCATTTATAACATTTTTTGCTGAACTACTTTTTGACAAAGGAATAGGTACTCTCCTCAGGAGAGAAAAAGTATTTTCAACTACTTCCATACCTTGGTTCAGCTGCAGTTAGCAGAAGTATTTTGATACAGGATAAATTACATTGCTATTCACCTAATGAAAAATACGTGGAAAAATATAATTCCTGATAAAAAAGTGGTATCCTAGTAGCATCTTAAGCTGAGCAAATTACTTACAATATCAGAATTCTTTAATAAATTATTATTTTTGCCTTCTTTTCAACCTATTTTTTATGCACATTGGCAACTAGTGCTTTCTTTGGTGCTTGCTAGTATGTTGTATTCCTTAGGAGCTGGAAGTATGAGAAGATCAGGTACCTTACTTTTATGGAGCAGCAGTGTCTAAAACCAGTGCAGTCAATGAGGTTTGTATGTTGGAACAGAAATTATCATAAAATATATATAAAACCCCAAATACCTCTTTAAAAGGTTTGTTAATGTCAGGCTCAGCTAATTTCCATTCACATGAAACCGGCAAAAGCATGGGCAGCTTCTGCAAGAATCCAGCTGTAGTTTGAGCCTGAACCTTCTGCTTTCAATCTACAGCTGGATTCTTGCAGAAGCTGAGCACTCATGTATTGCTCAGGCAAGGCAAAAAAATTAAGCAAATACTCCAGCAGTAGAATTTCACAGAACTGTTCAAAAATTCAAAAGTAAGCACCAATGTAAGTGGTAATCTGATCAAGTGTAAAATGATATGTTTGCTAGCAAGATTTTGGGGGGTCTTGTTGAAATATTTGAGACTTATTTTACAGGTGTCTTACTAGATCATTACATGAACTTCTACTATTGCATTAGAATTCCTGGATCTTAAGTATACTACAGAAGAGCAGATGACAACAGAAGTGAGAGGAGGAATCAGAAATCAGACATGCTAAGAAATGGAAAGCCACTGGCTGAAATCTATCACATACATAATACAGAAGGCATTGGTGTTGTTGCTACCAGTACTGGAAAATCTGCTCAAAAAGTAAGAGTGCTAACTACTATTACAGTTATTTCCACTTAAATTACTGTTTCTCTTACACGACTGTTGACTTATTATTTACACCTCAGAAAGACTGAGCATTCTGCGAAAGGATAAGAAACCCTAACAGGCCAGCTCAGAAATATAGAAGAATGAAAAAAATACAGCTGTGCCATGTGTATAATCATGCAGATGTTTCTAGATCTGTGATTGCTATCTTACATCGATGTGGAGCAGAAGTAACCTCACTAAAATCATGGAATCGTTAACTTAATGAAAAGCGAACAATGCCAGTGAGGAGTTTAGTTTACTAGACAGGATTCACTTAAGCAGGCAGTTCCATGTCAGATTAGAATTTTAACCATAATCTCAGCTGTGAAGAGACACAGAGATACTACATATTCCAGGTGTGCTTTCTGGCCTAATCCCATCTGACCAATAAAATGAAACAAAACTAATTTTGTATTTTGCAAGTTATGAATCACTGGCTATAAAGCAATACTCGTTGCCAGGTTCAGTGCATGAAAAACATTGTTCATGCTTATTGCCAAAACACTGAAGAATGCACTTTTTAATTTGTTTAGTCAGAGTCAGGAACCAATACATGTATCAGAGAGAGATTTAAAACTGATGAAAAGTACTACATACAAACAATGCTTAACGCACGTGCATGGCAACACTTTAAATGTTCTTTAGTACTTTAGTAAACATTTCCCTGACGTATCTGAATACAATATACAAGTTTTGATCTCTTTTCTTTTGCTTTGTTAAATCATGATCTAAGGCTATTTTATCTTTGAAGGCTAATCATGGGAAATATCTGGAAAAGGTTCTTGTCCCCCAGCCTTTAAATGATCGTCTGGTTTAAGGTTACAATAACAAGCTTCCTGCTTCCGACAGGGTAACAGACTGGGACAGGGGGAGAAAGCTATCAAGCCTTGTCAAGTGCAGAAGGTGAGCATTTGGTATGCATCTTTTAAGCACCTATTCTATAGATCTAACAAAGTTTTTAGCAATAATTCTGTTGAATATCACTCACGTATGGCTGTGCACAAGGCCTTTTTTCTTTTCTTTAGGAGATTAAGATCTTACGAGGTCATCCAAAGACCAAAAGAAAAAACCTTCTATTAAATTCTACAAGCTTGAGTTGTAAACAATTAACATAACTTAAAATAATAGAAAACACACTGAAGCGGGCCAAGGTTTGCATAAATCAACCAAAAAAATCAAAGTACTCTTTAAATCTATCACAGTGGAAAAAGACCTCCAAGACTGGAACATTACTAAGATAATGAGGAATTCATGGTAGCAGGAAAAGCAGACATCCAGAGGGAGTACAGAATACCAAGTGTACCTTTTCATACAAAAGCATATAGAGAATATGGATGAAATTTGACAAAGATCAGGCTCTTTTCTCTTGAGTTCATGAGTCATGATATAAATGATACAATAGAGTGTGTCTAGAGTGACTTATGTCACTCATAATGACATTACTCTCTATATATACACACAGAAGCACTTAATACAAATTACTTATTTCTACCAGTTCCAGTCAGTGGCTGCTGACAAGACCAAGAGCAGGTGAGCAAATAAATTTGCTGCTCATGGTAGTGGATACCACTGCCATTACTAGGACGGTAGTGAGAATGTGAGCTGAATATTTAACACGTTTTGGTTGCCGACCTGTCTGTATGAAAACACTGAATGTAAGAAATGTCTATACAGAACTGTATATTGATTTTTCTCTGTATTTCCCACATCAAATACTATCTTGGTTTATGAGTTGGTTCCCGATTTGAAATGCAATGGAACTTCTGTGAAGTGTTGTGGAATACGTCCTACTCCAATCCACACTTGGCTAAGAAGTTTCATAAATATTTGCCTTTCATTACTTTCGTGTACTCTTATCCTGCTAAACAAAACTATCGTTTCACTGTTCTTTCTGGCTCCTATTAAAACTGATCGTGTTGCAATAAGAAAACTAAGTAAGGATACTGTTCCTTTAAGAGGTCTACTGAAGGTTTTAAGCACAAAGAAACCAAGCTTGCTTCATAAAAGTTGGTATTGTCAGTTTTCTAGATATGAACAGGAAACATAGCTGCCACATATACAGAGTTTTGAATCAACAAACCAGCATTTGTCCAGTAATAACTAAGCCACTAATTATTGTAGTAAAATCCAGGTTATCCAAACCCATGGTGTAAGCATTGATAACAGTAACATAGGCCTCCATACTTCAAACACATTAAAGAAGAACGAACTGCGGGAACTTGTAAGGCCTCTCTGCTGATCTATGGGTACTTTTCTATTGAAGCAGCCTTTTCATACATGGAAAAGGTTGCTGTCCACTGAGATGAAATTAGGGAGCACAGGGGGTCCTTACAACATCTGTTTTCATGTGTTGGCTCTTGCAATCTGACAGGTCTGCCTGAGGAGACTATTTAGTAATATTCATTGGCTGGGTGGATGCAGCAAGGGTGACCAACCTTTTGCTGGGGGGACCCAGCAGAGAGTTTCTGAGAGCGCTTGGAGGAAAGTGTAAAATATAGGAGATATCTCAGGCAGAATCAGAGGGGAGTCTGATTTTAATCACTGTCAGAAGATGAAAAGCTTCATTTGCAGTCACGTCAGTCTAGAAGCTGTCTTGTGGCTTAGCCACTACTTGAGCTGAGCTTAGGTTTGTTGAGTCTAAAACCTGACACACATGTGCAATGTTGAAAAAAAATCCTGGTTCAGGAAAAAGCTCTTAATTTAACAGATATGGACTGATCCAGCACCACTGCTTCAAAGAGGCAGAAAACTATACTGGTCCTGTTATGTGTAGCTTAAGTCTCAAGAGTCCAAAAGTGCCTAAGATTTACCTCACCCTCTGAGACAAGTCAGAAATCTAGTTGAAGAGAACGATCCAAAGATATGAGCAAGAACTTGACAGTTACAGGTAGCCCATGCTGTCCTTGCTCTATGAAAGACTGGCTCAGTTTGGAGTCGTTCCCAGACTAGGAAGTGCTACTGCTATGAATATGCCCAGAAGAGAGATAATCTGTTGCAGAGCTTAGAATGCAGGCAAGTGTTGACTGTCACCTACTCGCCTAATTTAGCTCTCCTTTGTTACAACAGTGAAGTTTCTAAGACTTCTGTGATTAGCTCCCCAAATGGTCTGTTATAAAAGCATACAAAAAGCTTCATGACTAATGTGGGAATACATGCCATAGTTACAAACAACGCAACAATATGCTGCACAAATACAGAGATAATGACAACTCTATGGTTTTGCCTTTTAGTAACAAATGGCTATGACATTTGCTGGAATGAGTGACTTCAAAAATAGAACCAACAGCAAATGGGCCCAATTTAACCAATATTCAGAGAAGTGGACACCTTTTAAATGCTGTGTCCACTGCTAGGTCAAGTGTAAATCCAGAGACATGCTAGCCTCACTAAGAAAATTTTTGGGTGGAGAATGTTGGGCCTAGAAACTGGGTGAAGGTTAGCCTTGCATTAGTAAATGTTAGAAGGCCCACTAGAAGACCCAGCGCTAGTGGGGGACAGTTTGGTTAGCTTACTCTTCAATCAGCAACATCCACACCTGGTCCAACAATACCCAAGGGCATAGAATGATAGGAATTACATTCACGTACTGAAAATATATTGGTGGGAATACATTCACCCAGTACACACACATATCCTCAAAGTTATAAATAAAACTTGCAGACTGTTATTAACTTCTATTTCCATCTAATTCTTCACCCTGGTGTTGACATCAAAAGCTTGAAATTCTTCACCAATGTTGAGTGTCCCATCCCCATTGAAAGAGGAGATGTTTCTGCACTCTCTTAACGTTTGTTATCCAAACTACGGCAGCCTATTTACCAAAGAATCACATTCCTAGACTGGCAATCAAGACCAATAACCTGAGAAAGCAGCACATCTCATTTAGTTTCGGGGTTTTAAAATGTCATTGACCACATGAATTTTAAAAGCTAAATTACAAAAACTGTTCTCAAAGTCTGCATATTTTGTGGGTAGTTGATCACACTAGGCCTGTCCACTGATTTTATTTCCCCTTCACAAACCAATGAAATGGACTTTCTGCTGTCCTTTGGTTCTTCTGGAAATTGAATAGCCAATTCTTACAGTAATTAAAATCTCTATGCACCAAACTCATTAATATATAATACTATATTTTAATTTCAATGTGCTTTAAATAACCTGAATTTAATAGAGTTATTAAACTGTTAGAAAATTTAAGATAAATCTTTTTCTTTAATTTAAACAAGGAAACACAGTTAATTAAGCCTCCAGATAATCAAATGCTTGAGGAGAGCTTCAAAATTTAGACATGTTTCTACATCTCAATAAATGCCCTTTCTTTATTGATTATTTTATCTCAGCTCTATTAGCACAGTGAAATGAATGTCAGCTTTATTGTCAAATACAGTCTTAGTCACACATTTCTAAGGGCTTGTATAAAAACTAAACTACGTTTGACAATGGTTTGGCATGGAGATTTAGTTTTCATGATTGTAGTTAAACATCACAAATTACCATTCATTCTGAATATAATACAAATTTCTAGAATATGAGATTTTCTATTTCAAGATATCTAGGCAAAGTTTTGTGCTTACAGTAATAAACATTTTCCCTCAATAACCTAGTCAAAGTCTGGTTAACACAGTTGGGTGATGGACTGTGAGCCCCTTCATTTTACTAGCAAATTGAAGACTGGGCTCTGTCATAGCTATGTCCCAGAAAAAGAAAGATTTTGAAATGGATAACAGTTGTCTAACAGTTGCTTCTCCCTCATTCTTACTCCATAACCTATGTTTATGCTAGTGTAAAAATCAGAAAAGGTGGGAGAAGTGAGAGGAGTTAAAGCAAAATCATTCTTCTTTACGTAAGAGATGATATTTTACTTCTTCCTCTATTTCCTCCTCTAAGAATAGAGTCTGGAAAAGTTTTTCTATGCTATTTAGTTAGACATCAAACTCTTCAGAGTAGGGTCTGTTTCTTTTTAAGCATTTGAACAGTCCCTAGCAAAAGCTGTCCACAGTCTTTGTTGTGACCTTTTGGTATGGCTGTAATGAAGAACAATGCCAACGTAAGAGGAAATATGATTGTACTAAACTATCCTGACTATGTTTGTGGCCACAGTATTTATCACAGAAACCTTGTGCATACAAATCTCTCATTCACAGAATCATTCCAGGACAAATGTAAGGATTTCCAGTTTCTAGAAATAAAGTTGTAGCATGGCTTATGCTATGATTATATACTATATGTTTCAAATACTCCTTTCTCATTACAGAATAGACATAATTTTTCTAACATATTTCACCTGTTAAAAGTGGTTTGCAACCAGATCTACAGAGCTCTGGATGCCACACTGTTTATATGACTCCACTACATCTGTTTCAATTAATGAATAGTTTCCTTGGAATGGGACATGAAACAAGATGGTGACCCTGACAAGCACGATTCAAAGAATGGGAATCATTATTAGAAACAATAGGACAGCACTTATGAGTAAATAACTCAATTTAAATGGATTGCTGATGAATTTGTTTAATGCTGAAAACATTTATGCTTTCATATACAATCACTTAATTCCAAATCTCTTCTGAAAACAGGCATTACAATGTTTGGAATACTTCTGTGCAGTGATTGCTTTAATGTTTATTTTATTGTATCCCATCTAATGTAGCAACATTAGGACTGTAACAGAGTGAAAAGGTCTCCTGCAGAAACCTTAGATTTCACTTGAGAGAAGGCAAATACTTATGTGTATTAATATGTATTTGTACTTACTCACAAACTGCAGGGAAGGATAAACCCACAAAGGCACTAGACAGATATTCTGTATACATTTCATTTGCAACTCCTTCCAGGTAGTATTTCTGCCACGTATCCTCTTCAATCTAAAACAAAGAAACACAGATGCAGGGTTCTGAGTAAAACCAAAAGCCTTCTTTAAAATTTACAAACAACTCCTTAAGCATGAACCGGATTTTAACAAATAAGTCAGCAGACTCTTATGGCAATTAATATTGCTTATTTTTACAGGATTTCTTGGAATGCCAAAAACAACCAAAAAAAAGAGTCGTGTAAGTCAAGTATCCTATGCAAAAATAATACACTCAATTCTTGGCAAGCACATTCAGCATTCTCTAAAATAAGGTTTCAGAGAGCTTGAGGGAAAAAGTTTCTCAGTTCTCTCTGAAAATTCTCCAGTGAAACAGTCACATTATATTGTTATCTGAGTCTCTCTATCAACGTTTCAAATAGTTTCACCTTGTTCAGAAGTTGATCAGCAGTCAAAACTCATCCTTTAATTTTTTTTTTCTTCTCTGCATCTATAACTAACAAGGAGTTATGAGAAACATATACTGAAACAATTTATTTAATGGTCATCAGTGCCTTAGGGCAACTGAAAAAACCCGTTACTGCTAAATTCAGAGATCTTTTACTTTTGAAGGTAGGAAGGAAAACAAGTCAGAGGTGCTTCAGAACTACCATCAGAAGTTCAATATATTTGCCTAAGCAGAAGTTTCTAGTGCTATTTGAGACGCACATGCATTCCCACCTAGCTTCCAGCTGCTGCCCTGGGGTCCATGGATGCCATGTCATATTTATAAAGCTTGTGTCTCAGACACTCTATAAGGTCTTCCAATAAGCATCAAACACCTAAATTAAGGTAACTGGATGAAGATGCTTAGTATCCATCAGCAGAAATAGCACCATAATTCAGAAGAGCAAATACAAAGCTAGCTGATATGACTGGAAATATGGCATATGCTGAAGCTGCTCACTGTTGAAATCCTAGTTCTCTGTACTGTAATTTGTGCCCTCATCCAAAGTTTGTTCAAGGTTTGACTGTCAATCCCAGTGAGACATTCCTAGGCAAACTAGGGAAACCACCACAAACACGCAGCCTGAAATATCTAAGGGTTCACATCAAACAGTTGCTTCCCTATTTATTACATTGCTTTAAAACAGAGTAAAAATTTCAACCACAATGGGACATTCCTGCATTTAATTATCTCTTTGGCTTTATTCATTAATTGTGCTATGTAAATTGCATGAACAGAGAAATTCACATTTGCAAGAATTATACACAGCACCAATAATAATGTGATATATTTCTTTTTTTACATTTTACATTATCACATTTTCATTAACCAGAGTCTATCTGACTAGACAGTAAATAGGAAACAAGTTAAAAAAGAGACAGAGAGATCAGAGATTCTAATTTTCCTAAACAAGGCAAGTGATTTTACATATCATGGAACTATTTATCTCGTAATTTAGTCCATGTCTAAAACCTATTATTTTATTCTTTGCAAAAAAATAAAGAAACTTAGTTCCACTGTTTAGGTAGCCCCATTATGGTTTTCATCTTACAGAGCAGAAAGTAAGACAGTGTTGAGTTTAGATGTGAAGGCCAAAAAATTGACATAATGAGAAAGTTGGGGTTTTTTTTTAATTATTGGTAGAGATTTGCAACGCTACGTGAAAGGTTGAAGTATCAAATACTGACTGATATGAAAAAGACTTGGATCTCTTACACATTTCACAGTTTTTTTTTTTCTGATATCCCCAGCTTTCCCTGAAGCTCAGTCTACATTGTGTAAAGAGATGACAATACTAATCCTGCAGGAAAGAGAGCTGTAGCCAGGCCCAGTGAAGTGGCAAAAAGGATGCTTCAGGAACATCCATCCTCATAAATTACTGCAGGTAAAGCTCAACTGCTTTCATCTACACTGCTGGTCTTGCTTGTCTGAAGTCCCAATGCCAGCGTAATGGAAACCAGCCAGGTTTTCTTTCCCATTACATAGAAAACTCTCAGCATTTCAGAAATTCTTATCAAAGAATTCACTCCAGTAAGATAAACAGCTTATTACTGCTTTAAAATTTTGTGCAGCTACATTACTGCCCGCTATGTCAAATGTCTTGGACAATATCCAGTCAAGGATTTTAATGGTATGAAATGCCTTATGGCAGAAAAACATAGGCCTGTATATTCTTTATGGTCAAAGCATTATGGTACGTTAGGAGGGGTGTGCGGTTTGTTATGAACATATATTCCAAACTGCAATAAAAAGGTACATCTCTGTCAGTATTCAAGAAAAGAAATTAATACATGGGATGCAAGTGACTTGGGTAAATGTGTCCAAAGTAATTTTTCAGCTGTTCAGCAAAAAATGAGATTGACAAAAACATTTTTAAGCAACAATTTATCTTTGTTGTGTCAAACTATAGCTGTCTTAAAACAGCATTAAAGCCAGAAGTTCTTGCATAACATACAGGGTTTAAAGGAAATCTCACCATGTAATTTCAAAAAAGGACAAAAATTTAACATGGGAAAAATTAAAGCATATACTCTACTCACCAGACAGTTCAGTCTGTGACCAACAACATATTCTATGCATTTATAATGTATCCATCAACTGGCTTTCTGCCTCTTAAATTTAAAAATGAACTCATGCCTACATAGATATCATTCAAGGCTTCTTTCTGGATATTAATTCTCTTTTTCCTTTAACTGGTTTGTTTATATTGTTGTTTCATTAGTTGTACCTCTTATTATTCTACTCTAAAATATGCTTCTAAACAAGGTATAATCAGATGAAAACGTTAAGTGTTTAACAAAACTTTTAAGCTAAGTAATTGATATTTTTCAATTTAAAATTAAATGTTTAGGAACTTTTAAAATTTTATATGCTTAAGGAAATAAAATTATATGAGCACAAGCTGTAAAAATAAACTAAATTTTAAAAACCAAAGCTATAATGGTTAGAGAGTCCTATTCATTCCCCAAGAGTCTAGAACAGATTTTTCTTATTCCTTCTTATAAATTTTTATTATACACTTAATATTTTCTAAAAGTTTTAAGCTATAGTTCTGTATTCCCTGTTCTTACTCCAGTTCCAACACATGAAACTCAAAAAACTCCATAAAATAAGAATCCTATGTAAATGCAGAAATGTTTCTCTTCCTACTCATTTTGGAGAGCTGTCTCCATCCCCACTTCCCCTGCCTGCAGTTCCGTAAGTCTCTGCCCTTGACTCTGCCTCTTTGTTTCTCATTTCTACCATCTCATTACCTAACATCACCCACGATACCAACAGAACTGCTTCTCTAGGCTAATGTCCTGTATATCTTGCTTTCTATTTCCCTCTTAACTCCTTTATCCAAATGGAAATGTCAGCCTGCCTAACTGACATGTACTAGAGGGTGTAGAGCCACCAACTGACAGTGCTTTTAGTGATAGAGTCTTTATCTTCTCCATCAGCAGTGTTTCCACCTCCTCTTTCAAACTTCTCTTTTCGGCTCATAATGTGTTTATCTTCTTTGCCAGCTTCAAGTCAGTCACTTATTCTATGCTTAAATCATACAGACCTCTTGCCTTCCTGCTAATCAGGTTAAACTGTGGAAAAAACATCTAAATCATGTTAGAAAAAAATTCACCTTTAAAAGCTTTAAGAGACAGCAAGATCAATTCCATGTCAAACTAGCATTTTATAGATAGCCCGTACGAAGAAAGTAAGGGATGAAGTACTGTCATACGTACTAACCTCAGTGAGCAAACCCAGGATTATATTATTCATTACCAGGAAACAAAGCAACAGCTACATTAAAAGGATTCACAGAAAGGGAATTACAGCTGAGACTCTACAGCTGCAGAAGCACATCAGGAGTGCAGTGTCCTAGCAGCATATATAAGAGTTACAGCTCTGCTAATTGCCTATCTTGAAGCATCTTCATACCTTGTCCACACATGGCTTGTATTGAAATGCTATAATCATAATAAAGCCGGACTTTTCAAACTCTTTTACAACTTAAAAGCACTTCTTCCCTGTAACAGCCTGATACACAGCTTGTTGAAACCACTCAAACATTTTCTGCTGATTCTGACATGCTCAGGATCATTGATCCTGGGCTGCATCAAGAGAAGCGTGGCCAGCAGGTCGAGGGAAGTAATTCTCCCCCTTGACTCCGCTCTGGTGAGACCCCACCTGCAGTGCTGTGTCCAGCTCTGGGGTCCTCAGTTCAAGAAAGACATGGACCTGC
>JAVKLA010000093.1:16457451-16556400 GCA_034782735.1 Sagittarius serpentarius | reverse complement strand
GCCTTAAACTAAAAGAGGGCAGATTTAGACTAGATATAAGGAAAAAATTTTTTACAATGAGGGTGGTGAAACACTGGAATAGGTTGCCCAGAGAGGCAGCAGAAGCCCCATCCCTGGGAATATCCAAGGCCAGGCTGGACGGGGCTCTGAGCAACCTGATCTAGTGGAAGGTGTCCCTGCTCACCACAGCGGGGTTGGACTTGATGACCTTTGATGGTCCCTTCCAGCCCAAGCCATTCTATGATTCTATGATTCACTGTCTGAACAGCACAAAGCAGAGAGAAACAACAGTGTGCTTTGACATAATGATTTAAGTTAGAACAAATAAATAAAAATAAATTTCGTATTATATCATTATTATGTCCTAATATATTATTAAACAGAATTTATTATATTGTTATATTTCATTAAATATTACTGTTACAGTTTTATGTTATATATTATTTTATAGTATAATGTAAGTTTTATTGGAATTTGGTGTGACCCAAACTTCTCTTGGACAAACAATTTTCCAATATTAAAAAAAACTGAATTCCACAGCTATTTCAACAGGACTTGTACAGTATTTTATATAAGTTTGCATTTTTATCCTACTGGCTGAGTACTAATTTGGGATTCACCAACCTTTTGCCCATGTTAAACGATTCAAAAGGCACTGTTTCAAAAGAATATTCTAAAGAACAAAATGACTGGAAACTTTTTAAGAAACCAGTGAAATATAAATTACAACGAATTTATTTCTTTGTAATTTTCTTCTCCTGTTGATAGGCTGCCAAGTAACCAGTTACTTTAGTTCTGGAGAAGTAAACAACTGCAAGAATAAATTGCAATATGGAGATGTTCCAAATCATACACTCCCTGACAAGTGGGCTGCAAACAATCAAGAGAAATTTCTTCCATAGAAATTGTTTCACTATTCAGAGACCATGTGGGATGCTAAAAGGGATTTGCATTGTGTTATTCTCCACCACACACAGAGAAGTCACATCACATTTTTTATAACCCTTTTATTTATGTGAAGCTTGCAAATGTTGCTGATCAGCAACTCCTTATATACAGAAAACAGATAAAGTGCAGGCTTGGTAAAAAATAAAGAGTAATGATAGCAAGGACATGTTTGTAACTTATGGTCTATTTTGTGGCTTTTTCTTAGATTGACACCACCTGGGGTTGGAAAAAAAATACACAAATACACTACGTGTTTCTCCTTTCTACTTTCTTCCCTTGCTTTCTTTTCTTTAGGCAGATGGTTTTGATTTGGAGGAAGGAACTGCAGATCAGACCTATAGTTAAGTACTCACCCTTAGTCAAGGACCAAGAAAGGACTGGAAAAAAACAAACTCATTCACAAAGCAGTCACCAAGCTTCACTGGTCAGTGTTAAATTAACCTTTATGAAGTGACTGGAATGATTAAGATATGTTCTGTTAGGACACCATGAAATGTTTATTAATGAATTTAAAGAATTGCTGATAGTTGGGATGCTATAAAACATTATAAGATAATGATAATGGACTAAAGTTGACCTTTGCATTTTATCTCTGCCTGAATCATGCCATTTTCCCTGTGATTTCAAAGACAGAGATGGTCACCTGCCTGATATCTTTTGAAAGGCATTACCTGTTGGTCTGCTAGAATTAAAACTGTTATTAAGAATCTCCAGTGTTCAATATTTCTTTCCTAATTTCTTGAGTCTTGCAGTTTCCCTGAGTTTTAATGGAGTAAGGTTCCACAGATAAACAGAAGCAGTTTCTCCCGTAATCCATGTCAGTAAGGTACTAATTTCAAAATCCTTAAAATGAGAAAAAATACTTTAGGACTCATTGTGCTCTTGACTAATTCAAGCCGTTATGATGATATTTTAAAGTCTCCTGCTGCTGTTAACCTCAAAAACTGAATCTCTAAATAAATCCAATTCTTCATAATGTGTGTTTATTTTCCTTTAAAATACTTAACCATAACTTGAGTGATTGTCATCCAGTCCATCTCTGGATTTACTGATACTTATCTACTACTTACCCATACTTATCTATACAACAAGAGTAAAATGCCAAAACTTAACTGTTAATGTAGAGATGAAATAATCTGTCCCATATGCACTTAAAAATTTGATGTTTCACATGTCAGTTGCCTGAAAACAATGGGGAATAGTTAAATGTTCATGTAAACTTTATAGAAGCAAAAAGAGCAGAATTTGGGGTGGGTTTGGTTCAAGATGCTACTAATCAAGGTTACCACGAATGTCATTCAGTAGAACTATGAAAGTTATTTATCTGGTTAGTGAAAATTATACCTTGATTTTAGCTTACTGAAAATATTACTGTGCTTACAAAGATGAAAACAACCTTGATTTTAACTTGAAAAACAAAGAAAAACTTACAGTAGTTTCAATTTTATGGTTATAAAGGTAATTTTGTTACTGCAAATAATTACTGGTCTATCCTATTTCAGCTCCTGACCGCAGAATCTGGATACTTGTATTTTCTGCCTTTGTACAGTATGGACTAAAACAGTTGAGACAAAGAGAACAGATTTCATTTCAGTGAAAAGTTTTCTGTGGTAAAGCTTTGCTTGTTGGCCGAACAACCACATTCCAGCAGAAAACATAAATCTATCTTTATTAAGTATTGTGGGTTCTAGGAAGCCAAGTGCGCTAGTTTAGTTCTGATATCAGAGAGTGACGCCAGGCTTTATCTCCTGTTCATCATTATCTCTGTGGATAACTGCCAGTTTGAGAAGTTAGGAATTTAGATCATGGAATCACAGAATGTTTGGGTTGGAAGGGACCTTTAAAGGTCATCTGGTTCCAACCCTCTTGCCATGGGCAGGGACATTGTTCACTAGATCAGGCTGCTCAAAGCCCCATCCAACCTGGCCTTGAACACTTCCAGGGATGGGGCATGCCATCCTCAGATAAAACCTTTATTATTTACTGGAAAATACTGTCTTGGTAACAAAAATTGTGAATAATTAAGCAGTCAAATACTGCTTTGGAATGAGAGGATATGTCTTTCCTGGCAGAGTAATTAAAGCAGAAGTTAATGCCATCTGATATTTAGAATAGAATAAAACGTAGCAGAAAAGCTGCAGTGAGGAACAACATGAGAACACCAGAAGGCATGCTTGAAGTACACAAACACAACAGCAGTGAACCACACCAGTGAGGGAAAAGTAACCAACAAAACCCCTTGGTATTATTTGGTCCTGCTATTATTTATTCTTTTCCCTTTTACCTCTTCTTATTTCTTGCATGTTATTTCTGTTTTCATTTAGCCTCATACCTATGCCTCTACAGATCTTTTATAAGGTATAACTGTTGAATGAAGACACAATAATTGAACAAGAACAATTCTATTTCCTTTTTTTAATTTGGACCTCATTTACTCATCAAATATTGTAACCAAGCAGTAATAAAAGGCACTTCGACATGCCTTTCCTTACAGAAAATGAGCATCTGTCTTCATGAAAGACCTTCCCCTGCATGATCCTAAAGAGAAGGCTTTGCAGGTCATTGTTATTTTTATCCCTGAAGTTAAATAACATACTTCAAGCTGATACTGCAGCAACATGAGTAAATGTAACATTCTAGAAAGATAACAAGACAGCACAATGAGTGGCTGACAACAGCAACAAGGAATCATTCACAATCTTCTACTGGTGACCACACTATAAATTATTAAGAATAAGTACATAGCATTTTCTTTTGACTTTTACATTAAATCATAGCAAAACATTATCACAGGGTGCTGTGTTGGTACAAACAGTAAGAAGTAATTTTTTTCTTCAGAGACCTTGCAAACTCAAGAGGAAATTTTAACAAATAGCAACAAAAAATTAAGTTATTCCAGTGACAGCTAGGAATAAAGGTAAAGAGCGTTTAGGTAACTGTTGGACATCACACAGAATGGGCCATACCACCACAGTGACTTGAATCTGTATCTTCCAAGTTCCTCTCTAGTACTGTAAGCACACGGCTGTCTTTCCCTGACTATGTTACATCACGATTCTGTCTCCTGGATAGTCATAAAACAAATTACCCACTGATTCAATAGCCTACAAGAAGAATAGCTGGAAGATGACATAGTGTATCCCAAGAGAAGAAATCTAATTTTCATCTGTATCTTTTTTTAAGTCACAGTGCTCCTCTGCTCTCCTCTATCTGTATATAGATACAATGTTGTTATCAGCAACATTATTATATTTACATAATACAGTCATTTCCTAGTGAGACATGGTGACAGAGATATGAAGAAACAACGTACATCGTGCAAGCACAACCATTTGTATTGTCAGGAAAAAAACAAAATCCCTAATACACCCAGCACTACACCCTGGCAGTGTAATTATCGGGAGCTCTGTAGCCCCAACTGATCTATCTTGTTCATAGCATTTGCTTCTCAGTGCAATGACGTAAATAGTTACATGAAAAAGACTGAGTATATCTGAACCTGATAATGTTATATAATCTCTGTCAAGATCTAAGTCTCACTGTCAAGACAAAGAACTAATGCTAGAGCTGTAGTACTGTGGCCTAGGATCTTTTATTGCATTCTGCAAGGAAAAAAACAGGTAAAAAGGATGGTGGGGTGTCTTTATAAATATTAAGGAAGTGACACAGTGAAAATTCATTTATAGCACAACGAAAGCAGCTGTAAAGTCTGCTTCCTAGCATTGAATAAGCTCAGCTCATCACCACCAAGGAAAGAGCACAAAACAGCACAAAGGCTTTGAAAATAATTTCAGACGTTTGGAAGAAGATTATCCGTTAGATATTTTAGACTTATGTTTACATTGATAAATAACCCTATCTAATTGAATAATAAAACCCCCACAAAAAGTACAGTAAATTAATGAGCTAATTCTATTCATTATCTTTCTAGAATAGCAGTTGAGTATTTTAGTTCTGTTGTTAAAGTGATCTTGCTTTATTTTAATGGCCTAATTTTTTTGTTCAGCATATGTGTCCCATTATGTAGTATTTTGTCTAAGCGCATGCAATTCAGAAATTCTGAATGGTCTTCCCAAAATTACAAGCTTTGTATCAAAAAATTAAATAAAGTGTTTTGTAAGCAACATGAAAGTTGTTACCTATTTCTTTTCTAAAATACATATAAAATTATCTATTCAAAGATGCCCATAAGGACACATAGAGAAACGTTTCACAAAAAAATGCCTAGAAAATAACATCTTCACTGAGGCAATTTTCTTGAGCCCTTACCAAGCTGTTTTCATCTACTTCCATCTAACACAGGGATTCCTGCCTCCCCTTAGGTTCAGAACGCTTCCAGGGCTTCCTGACGTTTAATTTTACAATTCTCCACAGCAATGTGGGTATTTTTCTAACAACATAGATGAGAAAAAAAAGAAAGTACACACAGAATATTTTTGATTGGTAGTTGAAAAGAAGTTGTACATTGAAATCAATGTATTTTAAACATTTTATCACGTTCTCCTTTCAGTCCACCCAAATTGTCTGTGTGAATATCTGGTTTTATTATGCCTTTAGATATGGATATCAAAATCTGACAGATAAGTAATTGGCTGAAAGCAGTTCATTCATTCCTAGCAAAGAGTGAAGCTTCTTAGATTTACAGTCTTAAAATTGAATTTCCTTAAGTATTATAAATTATCAACTACCTCTTTACTCAATTCCATTATCTGCCTAAATCAAAGCTAACAGGTATCCTTAGCGGTATAAAAATTTTACAGCCTCAGCCAACTATTCCCACAGTCCTTTCTGTATGCAAGAATTTTTTTTTAAACTGTTATGAAAAGAGTATGTTTTATAAAACACAAATATGCTAATTAAGATTAGCTCTAATTTCAAATGAGAGATATATGCACTTTTTCATTGTTCATACTAATGTAGAGTCTTGTAGTAAGTCAAAGCAGAGAAAGTATTCTTGAAATATTATGACATCTAATTCTTCTTTAGATGCTGGCCTTGATGGGTTTGAACTCAAAGGCATACAGGCCCTATTTTAATATTTTCAAATTTACAAAACAGGGCAGTATGTCTATCCAGTCGTAATGCAAAAGACAGATTGGTGTTGATCTATTCAAATGATTGACTGAAAAATGCACTCCACGGTAGACTTCAGTCCAAGACAAATATATTCTTATCACAAGGACCAATACTATTTGTAAATAGCAAACAATTTTCAACCACAGCAGTTTTAATTCCTAGACTCATTGATTAAAAATATTACATTCCGGCAGACCTTTTAGAGAATAAATGTCTTTGGTAACAGGCTACATTAATATTCGGTCTAAATCCTGTGAGGAGGGTCAGGTAACCAGTTTATTACGCAGCCTCCTGAAGAACCTCACAATAAATTGAGAAGTTGCATTTCCTCCCCACCCCCCTTTTAGAGTTCTCCTTCATTTGAAGGAATCCACTGTACATACCCTAGTCTCATACTTTAAAACTGTCCAAGGCTGCCTAGGTGGCCAAAAATAAATAGCAAACCAGTTGATGTGTTCCATCAGTGTGGGTAAGCACCTGACTGATGTAAATCTTTGTGGCTTTATTATGTCTCTCTTTCAGTCTGGTCTAGAAAGGAATGTAGTGGGAGAAGTGGGCATTGCATATGTGTGGGTGTGAGCAACAGCTGCCAAAAGAGCCCACAGAACATTCCTGTTCTCAAAATAGCTTAGAGGAGAATTGAGACTGCTCTAGATAATTTTTCAGATCTGGAATGAGGTGTACTGTCTTACCAACAGAGCAAAGAAAAAACTGATTCATTTGTGGACTTGTGTTACACTCAAGGACCACATTCCACATTTTATTAATTTATACAACAATACTAACTCATATTGGCTTGCATGGTTGTACACAGGGACAAAATTTGACCACCTCTGCCTTCTATTCCAATGTTTTTCATATGGGTAGACTGCTGGTATATATTTGCTAATCCAAACAATACAGAAATTGCAGTACAGTATAGTATTTCTGTCTTTTTCTGAGACTATGCAAGTAATAGAGAGTCCCAATTCCTTTATTTATACCACAATAATAGTCCATGCTATAAAAAGACTGGATTATTGAAATACAGTTTACAGGTGTAAAGTTCTTTTTCCTTAATGTATCATTTGTTGTGCTGTCTCTCTTTCTTCCTTTAAGTGTTTACAGAACCTTAATCTTTTTGAGTTGATTTCCTTTTTGTTCAGTTTGGTGCCACAGAGAACATAAAAGATCCCATATGAGATTACAACGCTAAAACCAAAAGAAAAATATTAGAAACAAATATAATATTTTGAGGTTTCTTAGTTTGTTTTACCTCTAATACTGGGCAGACTGTTTACACAAATCATTTTGCTGTAAAGTAACAGATAATGAGTTAAATGTGTGCAATGTCACCATCAATCATGTTCATTTGTGTTTGACTGACCAAACATTTATGGCACATTAAATCACTTTGTAATCACGTTATGAAGAGGAGGAACAAACACACATTTCAAGCGTTCTTTAAAAAATACAGAAGTTTCAGTACATTTTCCTGGCAATCTCCTAACTTGTGGGAGACTCCACTAATAACATTTGCCCGAGGAATTTAGGAAGGTCTGACAGTACTTAAATTCAGTGCTCTAAATGAAAACGCGTGGATGTTCTTTTAGGGAATGGACATCCTTCTTTTCAATAGAGTCCTCTTTAGCAATTCCAATCAATGTAGTTGCTCTCCTACAATACACTGTTGATTCACAGCCACCACTCAGTAATAGTTTTCTCTTTCAAATACAGTTTTTAGAGTGAGACAGCCTGGAGAAAGAACATCCTTTCAGCTAAATAAAGAAACAAACCTTTCGTTGTCACCAATCAAGTTGAATTCTCATGAAGAAATATGTGTCAGTTCTTGTACATTTATTTTGCTTTAGATTTTAATATATTCGGAGATCTTTGCAAATGATTATATGCATTTTACTTGCCTGGACAATTCATTCTTAGTTAAGTGGCAGACATCTTTTTAACCAGTACTAACAGAGTCTTGCATTCTCCCAGTGCACTATTTTACAGCACTTTTTCTCTCAGTGCCATCTGAAGATGACATCTGAAGTAACGTAATTTAAGGTATGTAGGTATGTCTGCACACTATTCTGTTTATAACTATGTAATCACAGATACAACAGCAAAACTGACATTGATAGCTTCCTCCAAATGAAATTCATTGCTATTTTTATGCTTATTCTGTGTATACAGAAATACTTGGGTGTAATCTGAGTATTGCCTTATAAAGCTGAGCCTTCAGATTAAAACTGTTCATCAGTGAGATAGTCCAACCTGTCACTGTACTGCAATTATTATAAGAATATCTTACAAAATAAGAAAATATAGGATTGAAGGTGGGTAAGAAAATGGCATAAAATGGTAAGAAAATGGTTAGATATATTTTCTGGAAAGATGCTATCTTTACATTTGCAGGTTTTGACGTGTCTAAACTTTTTAACTACAAATCCAGGCCATGAAAATGTGTGTCTCTAGTACAGTTCCCCCATAGTCAGACATTTGTACACTTTATCACTTTCTGAATCTCTCCATTTTCTCACTGCAAGTTTAAATTCATTATTAAAATAACCTGAATTAAGACTAGGGCTTCTGAAGATACCCATATATTTGGATCTCCTTGAAAGAAAACTGATCCCTTCTGATTTTGGAAAGACAGAAGCTGAGCAAAAGTTTCATGCTTACTTCTGATGTCAAGAGCCAGTTCACAGAACAGGTTGCCTCAGTAATTTGGATACATTAGTGTGACTGTTAGAAATGTTTGAGGCTCCTGAGAGTCTTGGGTTACCAGACCAGGCAAGAGTGAGGAAGGTCAAAATGACCAGCAAGAAGAATGAAGTTCATAAGAGATACAGTTTGCTTTGGGATATTAGTAAAAAGGATTAATATCAGAGTGACCATATGCTGATGATAGGCAGTTCCCAAGTTTGGCTTTACCAAAGTAAACCAGCTTTTTTTCTTTTTTCTTTTTTTTTTTAGAACTTGAATAAAGATGCAAATATCATAACTAGAGACAGTAATGTGCAGACCCCAGGCTTATTTCCATATTGAAAACTGGCATTTCTTTTACTATATGCAATAGTCTGGAATACTTTTGACACATAGGAGTCTGCTGTCTCCAAAGGATACCTTCATAAGAATTTTAGACCTTCATAAGAAGTAAATAAAGATTCACTGTCCTGCGCTGACATGTGCACCTCTATGAGAACAGTCCTGGCTTTCTCATCTGAGGACATTATTTTTTTTGGTTGTTGCATTTTTGTTTTGGTTTTGGGGGTTTTTTTTGCTTACTTGCACAATGAACTTGAAGTGCACCATGGCCTACCTTGGACTCCGGTGTTTCCTGTCCCATTAACAACACTCACGGGATTGGAAACTGACCTTCCTTTACATTTGGAGTCAGTGTCCCAGAAAGGGACGAGCAAGAAAGCACTGACAGTTGCAATCAAGGCCTTGGTCCAGTGAACTACTACAGCTGCCTGTCATAGAAGCCTAGGAATAATTGGGTTAAAATTTTGCCATGTAAGTTCAGAAGACCTCTTTGAAGAGAAACAAATACACGAATGATGTTGTGGGAAGTTCAGGCTTTGGTTCCAACACATGTTCCTTATTTACTCTCACAGTCAGAGGTCCACTAGCCACTTGATGTAAAAGACCAAAATGATCAGTCCTTTTTTCTGGGCACTTTGTTGCTATATGGGACATACATAAACATATTTTTGTTTCAGCAGCAGGGGCTTTTCTCATAGATAAACATACGGTTTGTCTAAAACAAAGCAAAACACAAAACACCAGAAATATCTCCCTAGAAATGGATGATGCTTTGAAAAATCACTTAAAGGCCAAACACTTGCTGAATAAAAATAAAACCATTACTTGACAGAACCTGGCTCATTGCCCAATTCACAGCAGAGAACTTTTGTACGGAAGTGTACGCTGGTTTTTTTGTCTTACAAAATCTGTTAATGTGTTTCTATCTGTTTCATATTTGAGTCATGCTCTCCACTCAACTCTCTGACAAACTGAATTGCAGACTAATACATTCTAATGAGACAAGACATTACCTTTATGAATGACCTCATAGAGAAAAGGTTGGCTAACATTGTTGAAAGGCCTGGTGCCAGGCAGCTCTGGGCTATGAAACCCAGCTTGAGCTCAGCAAGACAGATTGCATCATCCCCTTCTTTCCAGTTCCAGCTTGGGATATTTAGCAGATGGGCCTGGAAAACAAACAAAAAACCACCCCATAGGTGAAAAACCAGAAATACTTCCTCAAGTACAGTACAGTATTGAAGGAGACAGCAGTGAATGATTTTCTTTATTACTGGCTTGACTTTTTCTGAGCAGGCAGAAGCACTCCAGGTATTTTAGAGTTTAATTCTATGCTAAAAAATGTTCCAATCTTACTTATTATAAGCAAAATCTTACATTTCTCAAGCCATATTCTGGATGATACTCTGCCAGGCCCATCCTCACACCTGAACGACCCACAGCATGTTGCAAAGTTTTCCTTCCCTTCTGTATATTCCTTTTACAGCACTTTGAGCTAGTCTTTGGATTGCTAAGGCACGTACATAATATACAGGAATCTAATGTAACTTATATTACAACTCATGTGAAGCTGCAACCTTTATAGGACATTGCCATTTAATAAGGTATACAGCATCTTCTGTCTTTTCTATTTCATTCCTTCCACCCTGAAGGATAGCACTTGACTTACTGAAAATCCAAACTTTTTCCTAAGACTGCTATTTATAAGGATAGAATAAAGAAAATAGCTGATCAAGACACACCTCCAGTATTGACACTGGTCAGTTAGACAGGTATTAATACTGTTCAGTTATTGGCATAACTCTGTGGGATTCTTACTTCCATCTACTTAGTACATTTGCATAGACATAAGGAAACATGCCTTCATGCTTGTTTCCCTTTATAAGTTATTATCACAGTTCAGCGCTTTGACAGCTATTCTTAATGCAAAGGAAAAAATGTGGTATTTAAAAGATCTTCCCTCTGAGGCTGTTTAAAGCAGATAAACACCTTGCTTTTATTCTATAAAAAGACGGAGTCCTTCCATTCATGCACAGGAAGAGGACATGACAAGCAACAGTAACTGCTCTTGTTCCAGCCAAACAGGTATAAGGAGTTGTTAGCAGTCAGACCTTCTAAGTACCAGGATTATTGTGTATTTCATTGAATGAAGGTCTACCCAGCCAAGCTTTTTCAACACAGGGCAGTGGCTGGTGCTTTTAGAAATAATAACAGAAGCAGGCCACAAATCAGTAGACTGTCCTCTGATATATTCTTCCTAGCTCTGTTAATCAGCAGTTTCTGGACTTCCTCCTCTCAGGACTGAATGAATGGACTTCATTGTGTTTAAAGGCCACAGATTTACCATCAAAAATTTGCCAAATTCCTTTCCAAAGTGGATTTATAATTTTGATCTCCATAATATTTTTAGTAACAAATTCCACAACTGAATTATGTTTTATATGAAAAAACACTTAAATTTATTTATTTTGTACCTGCTACTTGGCAATTTCAGGTCTACATTGTCATACAAGAAACAAAAAAATCACAGTAAATCTCCAATAAGACAATAATTCTATGCATTGTTTTTTTTAAGTATCCACAAAGAACTGACTTCAGATGACTTGCCTAGAGACCACCATATCATCTTGGTAGCTCTAGTGCCATAAGCTGAGCAAAACTTATAAAAGCTGTGTGGTTAAAAGCTCATCTGGAATCAACAGTGACTATGGACACTGTAGCTTTGAGAATTAGACCCTAGGCAATTAATAAATGTCAGGATTTTGACAAGGTTCCTTGCATATGTAATAAAATTGAATTACCTTGTAACGGGATTACATGACAAGGCTTATTAGGGTGTTTTTGTTTGGAAAGAAAAATGCTTACTATTAGTGGAGCTAGAAAAATTGTGTACGAGTGAATGCAACATAGCAAAAACCTCTAGGGAGAGACACTGTTGGTCATCACGTTACCTTATTGTGATACTGCAGCATCTGAGTGATAATTCTTATCTTCGGATGATAATTCTTTATTGAAATAACTCTAAAAATAAAATAAAAAACAATTACAATAATTTTTAGCTGGTGGGCATTTGGATAGCATATCCCAATAGCTCTACTTTACTGTGTTGTCAAGTCTCGCAACTAAAACTGTACCCTCTTATGCATCTGGGTGTAATAAAGCACACTGATTGAAGTCAGACCTATACAACATTTACACCTAGTCAAATTGAGTTAACAAGCATCGACTAATACTACAGAGCATGAAACTTTAGGAATTATTCAGTTGAATGGTTTGCTCTTATGGAATTTGCAGAAAAAGAGACTTGTTTTAGCAGCTCTGTTCAGATACTGTACTCATTCTGTTAAGCAAATAATACACTTTCAATTATTATGTCTTCTTCAGTGATTATCTTCATGTGTTTGAATCAATGTAACTGATCAAGTTTTCCAATGATAAATGTCTGAAAAGAATCCCTTTCTTTCTTCCCCACCACATATTATTTATTTATAGTTGCTAGATATTCATCATATTTAAACACCTTGAATAATGATTTTGTTTGACATAAACCCACATGCAAAATCATCTTAATTTTTATGGGTTATTCTAAAGGTCAATATTGAAACTGGTATCTCTACACTGAATTTATAAAATGTGGGGCTATTGCCATAATTTGCATCTTGCCTCCTTTCTTAATTATTTAACGAGCCTAAGATATACTCAGCTGTGTACAGATTAAGAGTGGCTGGAAAGAAAAATGTTTGAGAAATGAGTAGATTGATAACGTGTTATGAAGAGAGGAATATACAATTTAAAAATGAAAAAAGCATTGAGCAAAATTAAAGAGAGAAACAGGCCAAAAAAAATCAGTTCTGTATATACAAACTAACGGTAGAAAAAGAAGATAAAACAATCAAAGCAAAAATAATCTGAATTATTATGGAATCATCAGTCTTGCAAGACTCTGAATGCCATAACTGTTTACATTGGTGTTTTGTAGGAAGTATCTTGCAAACTGCTGGTCCGGCTTGTGCTTTGAAGCATATCAAAGCTAGAGCATGAAACAGATAAAAAAAGTTGTATGCATGATTTTAATTTATGTTATCTTTTGGAAGAGAAAACAAGTCTTCCTTCTAATTTTCCATTTCTTGCTGAATTATTTAATTAAGCATTCAATTTTGTTGAATTAAATTCATTTAAATGTGAGAAAACACAAGAGAATTCCACTCTCAAAATAACACTTTTGCATTTCATTACATTCAATGCATTACATCTATTAAGAATGTAGTAATCTGCAACTGGAATATTTTTAATGTATTTATGCAATTAATGTCAAAATAAAGTTTCTCGCTTTGCAACTCAAAAGCATGTTTGGAAAATGAAATTAGGCATATTTAAGACCTGCATCTTCCACAGACAGCTAGATCTCTTGCACACAGTGAACCTTTTCCAGAGTAGCAATTTTACTAATTTTTTTATTTTATTTCTCCCCTTCCTTCAATTCACAGCATGCAAACATCTGACAGGCCAGTAAAACTGGTTCATAACACTGGCCAATTCTATGTTAGAGAATTTTTAACAAATCACTGACATTTTCATTTTCAAAAGGAGACACTGGTCTCATTAAAACTAGGGTTGTATGAACGAAACACAAAAAATGGAATGGCTTAAGTTTGTTGTAACTCCGGTTGCCATCTACTGACTGACTCTTTCACCTCCTTCCTTCAGAGAATATGAGGAAAGCAGAAGAAGATCTGGTGGTCCCTAGTATGGTAAATGCCTTGTCAATCAAAATAAGCAATGTTTGGTCTTCAGTGTAAAAAAGGAGGATGGAGCTAGGAGACCACTGTATTGTTACTATCATGAAGTGTGTACCTTGTTATCCCCCTAGCAGCGCAATTACTCATTTGAGCAGATATACCAAGAAGCAATGAGGCATGAAGCGATTAAGAGTCCTTCTGTCCCATTGTTAACAGCAGCCCATGCAGTAGATGCACTCATGTAACGTACTGTTGCAATAACGTAACTGCATTCCTTCTCCTTTCATTTCTATTGGGACTGCATTCAGCTACAAATACTTAAACCCCAGGTACTGCAAAATGACTCAGAGTACCAAAGCTTGTGCTCCAAGTGTCTCTTCTGACACACTCTTTCTAAAGCAGCTCAATTAAAACAGTGCAGGTAGGAATTTAGGCTATCCTCATCTCTGAAATCTTGAGATAATCTTGTAATTTGTCTCCTAAAAAACAATAATTCTGCAATATTCTTCAAGCGCAATAGATCAGCAATATAGCTGTGTGTGACTATAGCCTATCTGGACACCAGAAGTTAGCTAATCAGAGCTAAGAACCAAAAACCTATTAAAAACTAATGAGTTTACCTCATAATATTGGAGGCATCTTCAGCATCTGGGTCAGCGCAGTATTTATTGGCAAGGATTAGGCACGCATCCGCTGACTCTATCTGAGACATCAAAGAAAAAGCAAACATAAATGGCAACATCTCTTTCCAGCTTTCATCATAAAGTATTGGGGAATCCAACACTGCCACCATGAGTGTGAATGTCAGTTCTTAATATTGCTAATCAAAAATCAACTCAGACTAACCTGAATTAATGTCAGTGGTTATAACAGTTCTCATATACACAGAGCAATTTCTTGAAACTTGCTTATGATGCTCAGACCAGGTCAGTAGTTCAATTATTGTCTATTACTTTGTATCAGCTGAGGCACGAAGGTGTTAATGTACATATCTTTTGTAAACAGATACTGAAATTTAGACCCCTAAATCTACAGGAAGTTCCTGTTATATCAGTACAGTGCTCCCACAAGTCCTGCAGCTTTGTTTGGGAATTTAAGTACCTTCCTGTTAGAGACAGGAAGAGGCAGCTGAACTGATGATTTAGAATCTGAGCACCAGTTTTAGAAAGCATGAGGAGAAACGATCCGTTCACAGGGCCTCTATGTTCACACAAACCTTAGCTCTATGTAACTCAAAGCAGATGACAAAACTATTTTTCAGTGTATATAATGAAACACCAACACAAAGAAGGGTGGAATACAGAACACAAAATACCAACACACAATGTTATGGTCATAATTAGAATATTTTGTTCTGATGAACTGAAACAGTCTGTGTTGGGCTACAAAAGGTTAAGCAATTTCTGCAGCCAAAATGGACAAAAGACATGATTAGCACTCCAGAAAGTGTTAAGATTGCACTAAAATATTCTTGGCTTAAACAGCCGGTTTACATTCCATTAAGAAAAAAAAAAGAGAGAGAAACATAAAAGAGTTAGCGCTGTATCTGACAGCTTGCCCTTTTTTTTTTTTCATTTAAGCTTCATGCTTTGCTTTAAGAGTACAAAATAATTTACCATAGGGAATTCTAGACAATAAAACCATCTCATTTTAGCTACCAAAAAATCTTAAACTGTACTTTTTTTTCCAGGATTCTAGACAATAGAAAAAGGGTTTGACAGGTGAAAAAATTATTTTCTAATTGTTCTGATGAAGGTAAGACAATAGCTTTTTAAGCAATCACTGTAAGACAATGTTCTATTATATCAAACACTAATGTAAAATAGACTTTTGAACCAAACCCCAAGGAAAAATTCATAAAGAGTTCAATGGAATGGCAGACAATGTATCTTAAGTCACAGTGTTACTGTAGCCTTGAAGATCTAAAGATATAGGGGAAACAAGGTTTATAAGGATAGATATTATAATTTATTAGGCAAGCTAACAGAGATGGAAAAACAATCTTTTGCAATTACATGAAGGAGAGATTTACTGTTATTTTTACCAATAATTTTTAAAAAGTCAATTAGCAGGAGAACAGAACAACAGAGCTGTTACCTTCACTCTTGCCAGGTCATGGGGATTAAGGACTGAACCCTGATAAAATTCCACCTGAGTGAAGTGTCGTTTAAAAAGAGCTTCCAGCTCAAGGTTAGGGGAGATACTGCATTGGGAAAAGGAAGAAAACACAAGAGCAAATGAGAAGTCAGTTTCCATAACTGCCTCATTTCCTTCATTTATAAACCAACCCATTTATTTATTTTAGGTATTCAGACTTCTGCTGATGCTTTTCCTGTGGCAGGGAAACAGCGCGCAGTACTTAAAAGACATACTGCTTTCGCTTCCTTACTCCCGCCCACGGCGCTTCTGGCCCACTTCACTGTGCTACTCCGCACCTTCCTCATCTGTCAGTTTCTCACAGACGGGAATACAGATGAATTGGTGCAAACACTTGAAAACATCCTCACACAGCATTCTCCACAGAAAACATCCTGTAAAACAATCATCCTCTGTGTGTCCCCACCATTCTCAAAACAGCCGATTGCATCAAACAAGAGAGTCCAATGCAAAAGCACTAAAAGCTGGAAAAGGAACTGTATAGGGACCCTGTGGCCTGTATGAGCTAAAATTAAAACAAACATAATTATGCTGTGACTTTCTGTCTCATTTCATTTTGCCATAAACAAA
Organism: Sagittarius serpentarius; assembly: GCA_034782735.1. Classification (NCBI taxonomy): domain Eukaryota; kingdom Metazoa; phylum Chordata; class Aves; order Accipitriformes; family Sagittariidae; genus Sagittarius; species Sagittarius serpentarius. The sequence goes on along the minus strand of JAVKLA010000093.1, from coordinate 16,539,883 downwards.
AAAAATTAAATGCATCACAATCTATTATGTAATGTGGCATCAACCTTGTAAATACATTTTCTGATGCCACTCATTAAACCAGAAGGGATTTAACAGCTACATAGTAAGTGCATGAGACCTTTGTCACGCCACATGCTCAATTTAGTAAGAAAATAAAACAGACGCATGCAAATGTTTGTCTACGAAGGTAAAGAAGAAAGCAGGCACAAAGAAGTAGCCAGGTGCTGAATTTCCTTCATGTGCATATGGAGTCTCCTGATTCCTTCCTATCAACATGCATTTTCACTGGGGCAATCTGGGTCTCCGCTTTCCTTTCACAGCCAATTCTTGTTATTACTTAGAGAGGGGAAACATCAAACAAACAATGCAGTTACTTGGGGATATCATCCCTAGTTCAATTTGAAAGGACTAGATAAAAAAATTGTGCAAGCGCCACTGATTCTTAGTTTTTCCACTTCCTTTGTTGAATCATCACAAATGATTCTTTAACTTTTTAATCACTTACTTTGACAAGAAGAAAAGTGCAGAACTTGCTGCAAAAGTATTACTCATTGATAGCTTGCAACAATTCTAAACAGATGCCATTCCAGAGCAGAAAAGACCTTTCATACTGTTTGTCTCTCCATCCCATGGCTATTTCCTAGCAGCTTCTCCCACAGGCAAACCTATTTGCTCTTGCGTTACACGTAATGCAGAGCCTGCAACAGCAACCACCTTAAGGCACCTTTCCAAATCCCACCACAGAAAAATGCAAGAGACTGTGTGTGTAGGTATGTATATATGGGTAAAAAAGCAGTATTAATTATCACCATGACAAGAATTTCTTTTCTATCCTCACTATATCTGTGAAGTAATATGTGTCATTTATATTAAAACTAAATTTGCACCTACCCTTTTCTTTTTATAAATATTTTGCAATATGAAATAAGCATTTTTTCCTAGTGAAATCAAAGGTGAAAATGTGTTTTCCGATAGCATAAGTTCATACCCCATACAGTATTTTTCACTAATTTTACTGATTTTACCAATTTTGGTAGTTTCACTAGAAATATTTGCCGCTAAAGAAAATCCTCACATCTATTTATTCGTATTTCAATATTTTTTATTTTATAATTCCATTCCCACTTCAACTATGTGTTTAGCTATCTACCTCACAATTGACACAAATGGTTCTGAAGCCTGTCTGCTTGAAACACCTATACTTAGCAATGGGTTATAAAAAAATTGCAGAAAACAACTCTTTTTTCAAAATACATTGTTAACAAAAGTAATTGCAAACACTTTTATGGTTATTTAGAGCTTGGAAGATCCTCTGTCTTCCCATAAGATATATGGCTTGATTTAATGAGTTTTAGTAACAGATGATAAGGTGAATCTTGAAAGATTACTCACTTATGCAGAAAGACGATTTCTACGTTGACATCATCCCTATCCTTGTGCAGGAAGTCCTTCAGGAAGTTGGACACACTTTCAAGTGTTATGTGACCACAGACAACTATGTGCCTGTTACAGAAAAATCAGAGTTAATCTTGCAAAGAAAGGAAAACAAGTAAGCAAGAAAGCAGAGATGGAAATGATAATTTTTTGGCCAAAAAAAGAGCATTAGTCTCTTCTTGATGTTTCTCTAGATCCTATTCCATGAAGTCAAAGAAGGAAAACATCAGTTCTAAAAGGTGCTTTGCAACTGCAAATACATATACACTCTCACCTGCAAAGACTACGATTAACAAACCATTTGGCCAAGTGGTATATTACACATTTAACAGTAAGTGGCATCATTTATACATGTTTATACACTGTATTAACCAGTCCCTTTCAAAGTTATATTTCTTTATTTTACACATCTTTCTCCACATCTTTACCTCCTCTACTGAGATTTACTGTTTAAATTTTTACTTTATGACACAGTGAGACAGCAAATCTCCCTAAAATGATTCAATATTTTTCTATAGTTGAAATCAGACACTTATGCCAATGAAGGCAGTGCAAAGCTTGCGAATTACAGGTCACAAGAAGTAAAAATGAAATCTTTTTCCTACCATAACTCCTACAAGCAGAGTACTTCACAATAAGAAATCATTATTTATTGCACCACTGCAATAGATTGCGTAGAAAATCAAAGTTTGCACAGACTGTGATGTCACAAAGGTCTCTACTGCTCCACGTTTCCGTTGCTAGATGACCATGTAAGATGGAAGCACAATATATACCTACACACACATTCTAGAATTCTACATCTGAGACGCTGAAGAAAAGGCCTAGGAAATTGCACTCTTCCTGACTTAAGGGATCTTTGCTCCTTTATTATTTTAAAGCAAAGCCCAAAAATTTGTGATAGGAATATCCTACATTGTCTCACAATTTCCTTCATGGAATAAACTCAACCCCAGCTTCCATTACTGTCATGGGTTTAAGACAGATGGTGATTTTGATGTGCCTGTTGCTAACACTTCCAATAACCAGATTGCTCAAAGAAGTCAGGAAGAGGGACAAGGTGGTATAGATACAATTCCTGAATTAAGCTTCATTACAGTCATATAGCTTATGCACAAACGCTGCAAACACACAATTTCACAAACTTATTTGGCACCTGAACTGCCAAATTTGAAGCAAAGTAATTCCAAGGGTAAGAAGCAGACCATCCAAGTCTCACCTACTTCATAATTTTTCTGTGGAAAACTCAGTAATGCAGAAACCTCATTGGCTGGAAACAACAAATAATAGGTTGCAGCAACGATTACTTATGTAATGGGCTATAACAGGAGTCTGCTCTTGCTTCAGAATTTGATGCTTGATGAAATGTGTGCAAAAAGTGCATAGAACTCATTGGAAAAGGGATAATTGTGCAGAACAAAGAATATCTCAGTAATATGCATCATGCAGTGAATAACATCACCAACATGTACTGTTATTTTTGCAGTGGTTCAGATGGTAACTAGAAAAGCAAAACACAATAAACTATTATACCAGTCCAGCACACCTTATGATACTGTTCTACTGTTACCACTTTTATAAATAGCATAGCATAGAGTTTTAAAGCTTTATTTAGAAATAGGATAAACAACTTCTGCATGTTGCATGAGTTCTTAGTGACACCACCAGGACTCAGATGTAATTTTGGAAATAGCAGCAGTCAAAAACTTCAATGGTTTCATTCTTTTTAACAGGCAAGGAATATATGTTTATATGACACTCTGATCATGTTGTTTTGCATTTAACAGAGGACTCAATACTATGAACTTCTATTGCTAAACTAAATATCCAGAATGTCTGCTTTGGCTTCAAGTTTAACCTAGGTTTTTGATGCAGGAAGCGTACAGAGCACCAAGTTCTCAGACTGTAAACACTTAAAACCACAAAAATCCCCAAGTAAGAGATTTCCTTGTTTTATGAGGTGGTAAGCACAATGTCAGAAAATGAGACGTAAAATATATTAGCTCATCCTTTTTTGGTGCAAAGGGTCCTTAAGAGGTTTCCTCTGGGATCTTTGTAGCTTGGCTGAGTTTGCAGCAGCCTCTGTGCTGGATAAAACCATGCCTACATACCCCCTTCAGAAGGACTCTTCCTCAGTTTCCCTAGTGGTCAACTGCCTGGGCTGCCAGCACTCTGTGCGTCTGTGCATGTGTTATTGCACTCAGCTAGGTCAGGATAATAACCTTCAACACATTGGGGTAAAATGTGATTTCAAGCACTAAGATTCACTCCACACCAAATAGAATGATCTCCATCCAATATATCAATGTAAATGGAAAACCTCAAGAAAGTTTACTACGTCTAAATTCTGAACAGACTGTGTTTGATACACTACATTACATTAATATATTGGGAAGTTCTAGCTGTCTAGTGGTATTCAGCACTTTTCCTGAGTGTAAACCCATCTAGCATCAAAAACCACAAAGGCCTAAGAAAATTATTAATAGCAGCTAAAAATGTTCATTTGTATTCCTTATACTGTCTGCACATATTTTCTAAGATGACTAATTTTAAACTGTTTATTATTGTCTTCACATTTCCATCTATTACTAATTAAGAAACTGAACTTTCCTTTTGCATAGTTGATGCATTATTTTTAATAATAGAAATATTTTCTTCTAATAGGCAACTGCTTTCTACAGATCTGTGCGGTTAGCTTTAGCAGCGTCTCTTCCTGAATGCTCTTGTGCTACATTGCATTCCTGTGCAGAAAATTTACGTCCTTCCTGGGAGATTTCACTTCATATGGGTTCTTTTCTGTCATTAATTAGAGTCCACATTTTAAAAATATGGGTAAACTTCAGTTTGGAAAAACTACAAGCCAGATAGAGCTTGCAACCTGAATTACTCTACTGCAGAAGAAATTTTCATAGGGTCATAAGATTACAAGATAATTCAGGTTGGAAAAGACATCCAGAGGTTTCCTACTCCCCAAACCTCCCACTAAAAGCAGATGCATTTGGTACAATAATTCAGCCCTTTATGATTCTCATTCAGTAGGGATTCATAGCAATCTGCTCCAGTGAAAATAAAACATTTGGCTGTCAAATACCCTTGCATTTGAGCATCAGGACTGATTGTTTTGGAAGTGTCAGAAGGCATCTGCACCATGGTTTTATTTTAGCACTTTGATTTGGTGCTGGACATGGTCTATTCTTCTCTTCTTTTCTGTTCTTAGTGCAAGACAGCGTCCTGAGCAGCGATTGCAACAAAACATCCTGGTTTTCAAACAATATTTTCTGATGAGATACTTGCATTAATTTTTGGTTGAAAACTCCCACAAAAACTTCTCCTTTTAACATAAATTACATTTTTGCTTAGAACTAGAAGAAAGTGAAAATAGATTTCCTACTTGCCCAGAATGAGTTATTAGGTACATTATTTAAGAAAACTCGGAGAGCTTATATTGTTCCAATCTGTCCTGTATATGATTTGAAGATTTATAACTTCCTCTGTTTGTTCCAATAACCATTGCCTTCCCATGTACCACCCATTTTTTTCCATGCACCGAGAGTTTAAGTCAACATACTGGATATCGTTTGCTTTGAGATAGAGTTGGTTGGTAGGAAAATATTGTATTAATAATTTTGGGTCAACAAAAATGTCTGCATTAAGATTTTGTTTATGAAAACCCTCAAATTAATACAGTATTCAGCTAAATTGCTGTGATTTCCCTTTTTTTTTTTATCGTTTAAAAACAAAATTTAGAAATACACTTACAATACTGAAAACCACAATTCAGGAATTTAGACATTTTTATCGCTGATAAGTATTCAGGAGGACTAAGGTTTCTGTTAATAGTTGTCATTGGTATCATGTATCAGAAGTGAAACTGGTTTAATACACCAATGGGAATCCACATTACACGATTGTGATGCTGCAAAAAGAATCTTTCACAAAGAATCAAAAGCTTATCAGGAGCCATATTCTATCAACCAATAAAGCCAGACTAATCCGTCCTCTCACATATGTACTTATCATTCTCAAAATTAATTTAAGTTAACCAAATATGAAAGATCAGTACAGTTCTACACAGTAGATTTAAACTGTGATTCTACACAGCAGAAATTCTCTACAATACCTATTTTTTTTCCACTCAAGTATTGACATAATGATACATTTGCTAAAAATACACTGGCTTCTTTTAAAGTAAACAACAATGGTGATAAAAGGTCCAAAGCTACCACAGATACAGTTTCAGGAAGAAGAAAATGAAATAAGCAAAAGCTAAAACATCTAGAATCCTGACATAATTGAGAACACACACTTAATCCATGTAAATAGCACTGTAAATGAAAACAGATCCACTGTGAAAAGGATTCTTCAAAAAGGATCTTTGCATGGTTCTTCTTTCAGAGGATACAATACGAAAGGGAAATCTTTTGCCTGTTTATTTTGAAAGAAATTATATCCATTTTATTGGAACAAGTATAAAGAACTTGAAAAAAATCACTCTAGTCTGTCATAATAAATCAAAGATAATAAATACAAAATTCTATTCAGCATTCAGTTGAATACATGGTGTTCACTTGTCAAGTAACTAAATGAAGTGTGGTGCATATTGATCTAGATGCCTATAAAAGTATAATATTTATATCAAATACATATGCTCAATTCTCTTTATGGTCTTTCTGCTTAGTGTTCTGATCATGCCTTCATCTATCAACCATCTAAATTCTTTCTTCATATATCAGTAGCAGACCGCTGTCGTTGAAGTAAACAGGTTCTTATAAAGTCTAACTGATTTTCCTCAACAAAGGATGGGTCTCAGTCACTTTTGCTTGTTAAGAAAAGTCAATAAATGTCAACAGAGACTGTACATACGGTCTTCTTGTTTACCTATTCGTGGTATGCATTCTTTAAATATATAGCTGCTTGTGCTTTTCATGATTTACCTAACATTACTGAAGTTCAATTAAGTGAAAACTTTATGCACGTGCTTATGTGTCTCTCTCTTATTCAATTGAACACATGCCTTATTTTAATTTAAACTCCTCTCTCAGATTAAAACATATAGAGTAATAAGGTGCTGTACAATCATGATTTCACGTTTTTCTTTTTTTTCACAGAAGACTTAAACCAAGGATGGTCCTCTAAGGACCAGTTATTTAGCCAATGAGTTTAGGGAGTGAGAACAATACAATATTTTAACCATTAAAAAAACTTGCCTATATGCATATATGACAAAAGCAAAGACTGAGAACCACTCATCTAGAACAGACACTTCTGGACCAAAAAAAGACACACCGAGTTGGTCTTTAAAAAAGAACTCTAGCAGGTATGAAACTAAAAAGTGTTACTCTCAAACTTGCTTTTTGCATGTCATTCATATCTGTGAAGACGGAGCACAGAATACTCCAAAATCAAGACATGAATTTTTAAAAGAATTCAACTGTAAGCTATTTTCTCACTCTGATTCTCAAATTAGGCCCTAGAAATTTTCTAGCACAAAGGAGACGAGTCAAAAATATCGTCTGTCAAGTGTGTAATGTCCCAGCAACTTTGTTTTAACATTTGTTCTCCTTCAGCTGTTTGTTAGAAAGTAGATTTTCACTATTCTCTTTATGTCTGAAGGATTAAAAATTTCAAGTGTTGAAGTTACTGAGAAGCCAAAAGCACTGACTTTCAAATATGTATCAACATTAAATGTATAAAAGAATGTGACTACACTGTGACTGGAGGTGTGATTGCAGTATGTGAGAACGTCTCTGAGGTACCTTTAATTTCTGTAAATTCTACCTGATAGCTTCAGCTGCCAACTATTTAGGAACCAGAGTGAACTCGTGCAGCCTATACTGAAGCTGCTGTGATTAATTCTGACAGAAACTGTTATTTCCTACAGGTTCCATGCTCTTTGGAATCTCTCTTAGATTGTGAGTAAAGAAAAAGGAATTAGTTAATATCACAAAACACTCAAGGAGCTACATTCAGTATATGGTATACAGTACAGAGCAGTGGAACAGCATTGGATCATACATCAGATTAACATAAATGGGAAATCATTAATGTCAGGCGTTTGAAAGTTAACTCTCATGCAGATACTGATTTGCTTTGAGACCCATATAAGTATGTAAAATTAGGAACTGAGGAGGAATCATTTGAAACTCTCAAACACAAAATTGGTAACGTGTGACAAACAGTCACACACAAGACCCTAATTAGTGAATTACTACAGCTATGAAACTATATCAAGCGCACTTATACAAATCCAGGTTTCAGTCTTGCTCAGTGAATATTGGTGGTGTGTCACTGGCAACCTTTAAATATTAGAAATGTTTCTGAAGCACATAGAAATACTACAGAAGAATTCATTCACACAGGTCCTCAAATATTTTATGCCCACCTAAGTGAGATTTCTACTGGAGAACAGGCCGAAAGAGTGCATATCAGATACTTTAATCCTGGATAAATAGCACATTCCTTTGTTTAAACTGTGCATTAAAGCTTGCATCTAAGTCTGTTGGCAATAGCATGCTATCATAAGTGATTCATTGTGAGCTGCTTTGTTTATTTCAACTTCCTTGCTCAGTTACAGCTAAATGAGTTTATCTTACATTTTTATGATCTAAGGAATTGTGCAATGCTTGTCTATAAAGCAAGTTAAGAAATAAAAGTTAATATTCTTTGCTTGATGCATACCTCTGAAACCACAATAATAAGAAGAAAGCAGAGTGATTTGCTTCTTCCGGGGTCTGAACTAGTTAAGAAGCTTCCACTGTAGCTTAAAGTAAAGGATGAATATTCATCCATTCATTCAGTCTTGATGGTAATATTATCTAGAGTATTTCTGCTTTCATAAAAAATACCATAACACGTAGACACAACACAATCACCATAAGAAATAAGTGAATAATTTAGTATAAATAGAAGTAAAAACTGTTAAATGCTATGGCACGCACAAGCAGTCCACACTAGAAAACTTACAGTAAAATGTAGGAGTGAACCACACCTCCAGCATTAGCATCTCAGTTGCAAACAGACCTGTTCTAGTCCCTCCAAACACTGGGCTTCCTTCTTCTAATATTTTGTGCAGCAGATATCACACACACAAGACACCCTGTTATTTTGAAATCAATTGAAAATATTTTCCCTTAAATAAATTGCTTTCTGTGTTCCCACCATTACTCATTTTCAAATTGCCTTATGCATTTTTTAAATGCTCAATGAGTCAAAAAAAAATTAAATCCTTTGTAAACAATGTAGGAGTTAGCAAAGTCTAAGATTTTTGAACATTTAATTCACGACCAGACCCAATGCATTTCTTTTCACAGAAATCACCCCAAAATGTCATGATTAATTTTCTGCGTGAACACAAAAAGTCATAATTCACTAAAACTTGCTGATCGGTTCACAACTTCTGCCATCTCACGTTGCACTCTCTGGAATGTCCACACTTAAAGTCATGGCCTGTATATTATGTAGAATATGGTAGATCATCAGATTTATAAACCAGATTCAGTCTTTCTTGGGTCAAAATTTGGACAGCAACAAGTGCTATTTTGATGCCAAACCCAAAAGTTTTTTCAAAGTTTAGGCAGAGAGAAGGAAAAGTGGAAATTTTTACACTTTTAAGTAGAAATATAGAATTAGTGCTGTTATTGTAGGAATGAAATGTGATTTGAGACATAGAATACACATTTTTTCAAGTCATAATATTGTTATATGTCACTTCCCACATTTCCTTTCTTGCTTTCATAAGAATGGATATAGCTTAGTAAGCATGCAAAATTGAAAAAAAAAAAAATCTGTCCTATTAGTTCTATCTGTCAGTCTATTTAACACTCATCGGATTTTCTTTATCACTAAGTGAGACCTCGTTTGAAACAGTGGGATTAGAAGAATGGCTAGCAGATGGGAAATAGAGACACCCCTGGGGATCATAATGCAATCCATGTCACATTCTCGTATTACATTCTCATCCCACTGGAAAATAATATCTTACATATTGTATCAAATTATTTAATACAATAATCTAATGTCACTTTCTTTGGAGCTATGCCTCTCATTACTGCAGCAAACGGACCTTTGCCAAAGTATTTGGAGAAGCCTTAAAAATTTTTTTCTAATTTTTAATCAAATTCAAATGTCTAATGAGCCCAAGATGGCCTGTCAACTTAAATTATCTGTTTGTCTTCCTGTTTACCATATCTATCTGTCTACAGTTTTTATTTTTCTCTGTGAAGTTTAGTTATTGAATCCCATGTTTCCTTCTGGAAGGAATCTCTAACAGATGATTATTCCTGTTGATACGTTGATGATTTGCTAATTTATGGCTTGTAAATTTGAGAAATCTGAAGAAATCTCTGGGAAGCAGAGCAGATCATGAGAGAAGGGAAACAGGAGGTTTTAATAGTTTATACAGTAAAGAACTGTGTTTTCATTAAAATACAATTTTTAATCTTATATTAATCTTATATATTAACTACAGTAATGCCTCTAGATAATTGTTTTTTAATCTTTTGAAAATTTAACAAAGTTTAGCATAAATATTTACTATTGGGACAAGATAAGCAGTTTATATATACACATACATGTATAGAAAATAATAATAATCCCTCTCTTTGCCAATATCTAATCTAATAAACACAGTGAAGCTGTGTTCTGCTTGCTGCCCTTATAAAGAGTTTCCATTAGATTTGATAGCAGTTTCACATGAAAGGGGCAAAAATAATTTAGTCCATGGAATTAAATGTCAATAATTCAATGTAAAGACTGAAAAAAACCCATTAAGTTATCTAGTCTCTCTTTCAGTCCATCAGATTACAAATGTTCTTTCCATATGCTTTCTAGAGCTTTGTGCAGGCTGATTTACAATAAGCGAATGTCTTCAGCTGGAAAATATGTCACAGAATTAAAATCCAGTCTGATCATATGAACACAGAAATGAAACAACTGCATAAGAATAATCTTGATTCTCAGGTAAATTAGTACATGCAGAATAAAATGTTAATCATAAATTAGTAGAGGTAAAACAATTCTGGATCTTTAACCGAATCTCAGACCAGAGCTGAGTAATATGAACATTATAAATAAATAAACAAACCTTGATTTTTTTTTTTTGGCTTAAAAGAAATAACACAGATGATCTTGTAAGTCCTGTCTTGTCTGGGACTGAATGTGTAAGTTCCAAATACCACAAAAAGAGTGCAACAGCAGAATTCCACTTATCCAAAACCAAGAACTTTTTGAAGAAAACCCCTGTCTCGTAAGATTTAAAGCCTAAACTTTATAGCTAAGAGGTTAGTTGGAGCACTTCAGAAAATCATCCAAAGCCAAAATGATTACTGCCTCTTCCAGCCTTCCAGAGGTACGCACGCATGAACTAACTTGTAGGCTTATTGCTACATTCTAAAAGCAATAGTCATCAGCTATGGTGACAGTGGCAGATACCTTTTCATCCTTCTATGGTACTTCAAGTAAAAAATATCACTTTAAAATGATCACTTGAATACTAACTTATGAGTTTAGAGATAGGTTGCAGAAAGAGCCTAAACAGAGGAAGTCAAATTGAAAGCCTTAGAAAGAAAAGAGCTAAATGTAGATAGGCTGTAGGGAACCAGCTGCTGGTCTCAAAATCATTAAGACAAACAGCTAAGAGAAGTATCATTAATATTCAAGCTATATACCATTTCAGTTTGTAACTGATGAAAAAAATGTCAAACAAAAAAAAAGCATAAAACTTCCCCTGCTAATATATATAAAATTACATATTATTTTCTAAACTAAAGTCTAACCTACAGACTTTTTATAATACTGTAATAAAAGGTCAGATATTTTTCCTTCTCCGCCCAACTACATGTAACATCTAGCTTTTGTCTCCAGTATTTGTATCCAGTATTTTCTCATTACAAACTATTTTATCTGTTCATAATGATACTAGTTTGTCACTAATTTACTTTATGAAATTACCTGAATATAATTTCTTTCAAGCATATGCTTTCATCAGTTATTTCTTAGTGAACTAGTAAGTTTCACAATCTTTTAGTGAGATATGCCCTGTATAATATTGCAGATGTTTTTCAGTGTAATGCTGGCTGATGAAATAATTAATAGGAGTTAACCTTCATTATAAGTGTGTCTATTTTGCATTTTTAAAGCATTTCTCATCTTCAGAAATCATAGACTTGACTTTGCTAAATCTCACAAAAACTCTGTCAGGTAGTTACTAGTCTATTAATAACAAAAATATGCCAATTGTTCTCCAGAGAAAGTAAGTTATGTTGTTACCTAATTCTACTGAAATCAGCAGAACATTGGCTAATATGTAAAGAATACTATGTGCAATACCTGCTTTGCAAAAAGTTTTTCCCAAAACGTACAACCATGTTCTACAGAACTCATCCAGGGAAAAGCACAGGAAGGAGAAACACTAGTGAGTGAATTGTTCACGTGAAAGAACAGAAAAACTATGTAGGACTCACTGTGGAAAATATGGGAAGCAGCCACATCACTGTTATCCTAAGATACCTCTTCACAGTATTAAAAAAAATAGTATTTTTTACAGTTCTGATCGCTTCTCACGCCTGCTTTTTATTTCCCAGTTACATCTCAGTTATCTATATATTTAATATCAACTATTTTCTGTCTTTGTAACTACAGCCTAGTTTTCATTGTATAATTTGTATTTAGTGGTGACTATAGCAAGAAGCAGTTGTTTGTTCTGAGCATAAATAAACTAAGGCGGCCAGTTTTTTCTTGTCTACTGACCATCTGATTCTGGTGTATCAGGGCACACAGTAAAAACAGTACAGAGTCTTCTGATGAGCTGATCTGTAAACATTAGCAAAACAGCTGTTTAGCAGTAATCTCATTACCTATAGAGCAGATCTCATTGCTTACAAATCAGAAATTCAAGACAAGGACTGTTACCTTTTTTTTTGGTAGGTTCTTAATTTTTTTTGCACTAGGTTGTAATTGTACCAAAGTCATTACCCTACTTGTCATTAAATGTGTATGTCTGGTGTTGGTCACATTTTGTATAGATACATTGGTATGCATTTTGGTACATATACAACAGTGAGTACTGTTGTGCATTTGACAGGTGAAACTTCAATCAAAGACTATAATAAAAATCCTGCTTTGTGTTCTGTGAGACTTTAGAAGTTTCATTACAGGAATATATTATAAAGCAGAGAGTATAAATTAAATTTAAAATTCCCTATAGACTTTAGTAACAAAACTACCTAGTTTCTAGTAAATTTAACCAGTGATAATTGCATACTGCCTACAAACTACTTCTGTTCCAATCTCTGTATGTATGTGTCTCATCTAAGAGAGAAGTGAGCTTCTCTATTGTGCAAAATGATTCCTATATAGTTTATGAGTCCTTTGGGGACTTCCTTGGCTGAAAAGCAATATGAAATGGGAGATCAAACTTGGTGGTGTGTTGGTTGCTTCTCTTTTTTACTAAGTGGAGTTTTTAGAAATAATTTTTCTGTGTACATTCTAGCTGCTTCATTAGTTACAATTCTATAGCAAGGCTCTCCTTAGTATTAAAGCGATGTAGTGCAGTCCTCAAAACATACATAATCATATGCTAATTTTAACTTCCCACCTAAATGTTTAATAATCATATAAAAGCATGTTATTCCACAGACATAGTTCATGAGACAACATGTATAAACATATATAAAAATGCTACAAAGCAGATTCCATGTATTTATCTGTTTTGGAGAAAGTTAAAAAGTATACACATTTGCTATTTTAAGAGCTGAAACTACATCTTTCAACAAAATTTAGCTGCTTTCATTTTGTACATGTATTTAATTTTATCTGGAAACTTTCTGACGTTAGGAATAGAACTGTAGTTTCTCATTATGTTTGCTGCCAGAATCTATGCTTGGTTGCTCAGCTAAAGACCTTATATTGCTAATTACTACCACATGCCCATATCCCAAGCAAAGGAAAACTTATTGGTTCTGACAATCCATTCTCTCAACACTGAATTCCAAATGAAAACTTAAATTTTGGCCAAACATAACATTTCATCAATCTTGTTCTACTGACTGCAAAAGCAACATCAAACAAGGGGTGCTAATGGCTTTTTACTGTGCAGTTCCCAAGCTTAGATTCTCTGATGAAAGACCCACATGAGAAAAGGACGTCTTTAAACTACTGAGTAATTAATAATTGAACCAGAAAACAATGCATAAAGTAAATCGAACAGTTTGTATGCTGATGACAGAGCTGAGTTTCAAACAGCAGGTTATATGGGCAGTAGAGATCAGCAGAGAAAGCACTGACAACAGAGTGAGCTAAAAACAAATGGACAGTGCATATAAATAAAGACAAAAAGAAAAGGTGAAAAAATAAAATTAAGCACGCCCCAAAGCTAGCAGAAGCCTGTAATCTGGAGTTGAGCTTTTCAGGATGTGGGGTTCTGACTGAAGATCAGGTCCAAGTTTAGAGACATCTGAGCAATGCTGGGTACTAGTGACAATGTAGAAGGGGAGAGACTAAAACTCGCTATGTAAAATAGTTTTTAACCAAATTCCCCTCTGCTATAACTCCTTTGGAGCCTCAAAAACAGAGGTGCAAGTACTATGTTCGAAAAACTTCTCTCTTGGAAAAACTGACTATGAATACAAATATGAAACTGAGTAGGCCTCTGTCACAAATAAGTATTTTGGGAAACCAATTATACTACTCTATCTCAGAAATAAATAAAGGCATTTTGTTAATCCGGATAAGTGAATTATGATGCAAATTTCCAACGTTAGTGTTTACAGTAAAAAAACCCTTTAGATATTTGAGGGTATCTCAAAAAATGAAAGTATTGAAGTTTTCAATTATGTCATCTAATTGCTCGAGTATTATTGAACATACAATAGTACAAGCTATAACCAAAGAAAATACTTTATCTACCCAGTGATGTAAAACAGTACTCTAGAATTAGCTCTGTGGGACATTTAGTCTTTCTGCTCCACAGAGAGGAGAAACAACTTGATAAAACCGTAATCCACATTTATAAAATGATGCATGGGTGATGATTTGAAATTAATAAAGTAAAAACCATATCTTAAAGTAAGGAGAGGGACAATTAATTAGATGTGCTGCTTGCAGTACCTTCGTTATATTATATGGAAAGGATTTTATATGACTAGTCTTTTAGGACGAATATATCTCTACCAGTGAATGTCACAATGATATGTAATGAAACAAAAGATGGCAACACTAAAGGTGATATAGAGGAGAAACTACTATATCGCCAAGTACATCTAGTTCATTAAAAGACTATATCCCAGCAGGTCTAGATGCTGGGCATGTCAAAAAGAGCTGGTTTTAACTTGGTCAAGAAAACAAGCAGGCTTTCAATAGGAATGTAATGAGCTAATGTGGTCCAATAAAATTTAACTTCTGCTACCAGGTAAAAATAGTGTTTTTAATAGGTTCAGCTTTTTTCCATATGATATTAATACTAAAGCCACTACTTGCTCTTCTTAGGATAGGTTTTATACGGTGTGTAGAAGAGAATCACTTTAAAATCCCGGGTCATAGATCCTAAAATCACGAGTGTTTGCCATATTCATATGAAGTCAAAAGTTGCTGCACGAGATCTGAATCTGCTGTTTGAACAATGAGAAACAGCACTATCAGACTTCTGACATAGTCAATCTAATGGAATCAGCCAATCAACACAAATCTCATATTTTGCACTCCAGTAAACCCAAGTTTTCTAAAGAACTGAGTTGTTTGAAAATCATGTGAATGATCACTGTCACTTAGTTAGATGACCACATGATAATCTGATGCCCAAAACTGTGAAGTGACAAGTCAATGTTGTTCCAGAAGCTAACTGTATATGCAAGAGCAGCATCTTTTACAAGTCAGCGTAGTCTTAGTGGTATCCAGGTTCTCTCGAAGTAGGGACAAAATGTTGTGACTTGTACCATAGCATAGCCCAGGTCTCTAATTATAGTGTGACAACTCTCCCGTGGTAACATCTGATGTCAAGGAATACAGCCTTATAAGCTGTGAGTCAGCTATTACCACCTTCAGGGGCTGTTTAAAGTCACACAACCACACCTGGTCTTTTTTGACTTACTTTCTGCCTCGGGTTGAGTTAAAAGTCCCGCCGTATTTCTTCCGATTAAGGATGAGAGCAGCAATTTCTGGCACGTAGCGAGCAAACATTGCCTACATGCATGAAACAAAAACAAACAAAAAAAAAGAAAATGGCATGCAGAGAGTGTTCTACTGCAGCAGAGGCAGCAGAGCCTCTTGGGATACTTACTTTCTTCCACTAACCGCACTATAGGAACCACCATATTTCTTGCGGTTTCCTATTAACTCTATGATTTCAGGGACGTAGCTGGCAAACATGGCCTAAGAAGAAGATAGGAGACAGAAGAAAAGACTAAAAAGAGAGGCCAAAGACAGGGGGATGATGAATATTTTCAGAAGATATATATCTTTAAGATCTGAAAATGCAAAAGAATTAGATCTATGAAATTGTTCAAAAAGAAAATTTTAAAAATGCAAAAGTTCTTATCAAACAAAACAAGAGGGCTCAATGTAAAAGTTAGTCTGGGAGAAGGTGCACATCTTATAAATTAAGAAAATGGTCAAAAGAGGAAAAATAGGCACACAAAACAAAACAAGAGCAAAATTAATTCAAACTGGTATGTAATCATAAAATACAGTTATGTCTAATTCTTCCTGAAGAGGGGAGGGGAAAAAACCTATCCAAGCTCCACTGCAAAAACCAAAAACAAGTATTATGATTACTGTTACATTTCTATTTTAAAAGACAGACTTTTTCCCCCCATTATTAGAATTCAAAACAAGACAAAAACAAGATGGAATCAGGGTTTATTCCGCCATCAAGAAACAACAAGGTCACCCCCCCGCCCCAAAAAAAAACTTTTCCAAAAGTTTGTGTTTTTAAAAGGACTGGAAGAACACATGATAGAAAAAAAGTTTTGAGGAGAAAATAAAAATTATTCTGCCATGTTTTGTCCAACAAACATCTTCCTTGTGGCTGGATACTTCGAAGAGCTACTGCCAGTTGACATAGTCTTTGTCTTCGTATGTCAACATAGATGGGAATGCATATATTTATGCTCATATATATACCCATATATATGTATCTGTGCGTGCCTCATATATAGCATTCATAACATTAGTTATATACATATCACCTCTGTAAGATGTATGTATATGTGAAATCAATATATGAGAGTGAAGTAACAATAACATATGTATGTATGTGCACAATAAATATTGTGAGTCATCCATAAACCACTTACCTTGCACAGTGTAAATATTAAAATAAATCTTGCTGGTTTAGAGAATAACATTGCAACAGGTCCTATAATATTACTAACACTGATAAATAACAGAAAAGTTGACATAAGACAATTAGTAACTTTGATGCTATGTATATACAGGACAAAGAACACAAGAATTTGCTGATATAAAAGGATACTGGTTATGGTCATGTGATAAATTGTGAGTTAAAATTGTGCTACATGACATGAAAGGATGTTCGAAATTAAAGAGAATGTGATTTGCCACCATCTGGATCAGGCAAGCTGCTCTTTAAGGCAGTCCAAAGCCACAGTGTTTGTTGGAATTCCGGGAAGGAACACAGAAGGGTGGGTAGGACTTCTGAAACCGCAAAGTGCCTTTAAATATCAATAGTAGCCTCAAAAAAATGCACTACAGTCAGTTACTGAAAAGTAAAGGACTACAAATAACATTATAAGTTAAAATATTAAGGCACTTCATTCATGTATTCACATGCATTACTAATTTAAATGGATTAGAAAAATTCTGACTCTGCTAAACTGGACTAATTTGACAAGCTCTGCCAAATATTTATCTATAGAAAAAAATGGGGTGTATTAAACATATGTAAGAGCTTTATAATTAATTTTAATTCACTAAACCAGATATTATTCTTTAATTACAGCATTAACATATACAGGACCAAATGTTAAGGTAGCTGGAATAATAGTAATAACAACAATAATAATAAAAGAGTTTTTACCAATCCCCCAAGGATGAAGAAGACCATGAAAAGGCGACCAAGGGTTGTTTTTGCATAAACATCTCCATAGCCAACAGTGGACATTGTAACCATCAGTAAATAAACACATTCCCAATACGTTAGTGGTTGATTATTTTGGAAATTTTCCCATGGATCCCCTGAGTTCTCCACCTAAAATGTGCAAGAAAACATATAATGAATTAATAGAGTTGTACAACAAATTAACTCTACTGATATATGCGTCTGCATGCGTGTGTGTATATATATAATTTGGCATATAATATAAACTCTGTATCCTTTCCTGTGATTTATTTTGAACAAATACAGAACCTAACCCTGTCCCAACTATAGCATTGCAGTTCTTTTGACAATATGCATAGCCTTGCCTCTCGTACTATTTATGGAAAGTATCTTTTCCATTCCCCACTAAATAATATAACTTACTACTGCAGCTAAGCAAGTTCATTTTATAGCAATTTGTTCAGAACATTTTCAGAGTGAATCTTACTTGTAATGCAATTATACTTCTTAATGTTTTTGTTTTAAAGCGTTATGTAGCTATTAAAGGCATCAGTGACATGTTATGTTTAGCGATACACTGTTTTCCAAGAAGTCAGCTGGTGTATGTGACAAGTTTATAAATTTATCAGTGGGAAAGGAGCATGCCCTCTAAAATTTGTTCCACAGTAAAAAGTTTGAATTCAAGGACTCCTTCAGCAGAACAGAGAAATGTATGCTGAAAAGCAAAAAAAAAAAAACAACAAAAAACCCCAAACCAACCCAACCCAAAACAAAAAAAACACACCACCAAACAAAATCCAAGCCCTAGAAAATAGCATTCCCTCCCTCCTAATGTAATTCTATAAAGCTTTTTTTTTTGTTCAAAAATAGAAAAAGCTAATGTTTCTATGACAAAATTGCTATATTTGCCCAGAGGAGTGTAAAAACATGGTCATCCATGAATGAGAAGTGTATCATAAATGAAAACATCCAGAATTTTGGTGCATCTTAATAAGAGTGAAAAATAAATTACTATCTGGTATATCAAGAAGATAAACATTCTGAATTTAATCTTATATAGCTGGATGCAACTCAAGTTAATTCAAGTGAAGTCAAATAAATTGCTCTGGACTAACATCAATATCATTAAATTATAATATTAGTCCAAAACCATTCATGAATAACTTACTATACTAGCAGCTTGAAATTTTCCTGATTCTAAGCTGACCATAAAATATACTTAAAGGACAACACTTAACCATATTTAATTATATTTACCAAACAAATCAGTAAAAACTATCAGTTTAAAAAGTTTGAAATAGACAATTGACATATACCTCTATATGTGCATATTCATATTTGTGAACTCATAGCTACTCCTGTACTAACTGTCTTACAATGTTCAGGTATTGTTAAGTGGGGAATAAAAACCTGTTACAAAAATGTGTGTTATCAGTGACTGAAAGATACACCCCAAACAATGAAATTTAAAAACAAAAGAGAAGGAAATCATCCCTAAAAAGATTGCTACCCAGAATGTTAGCAAACCCGTTACTTCTCGTGGAAAGAAGGACCTGCTTGCTCCTGGCACAACCAGGGATTGCCCAGGACCTCAGTGTCACGCCAGCTCTGCCCGCCCCTCCCAGGAAGCACTCCGGGCAGTTATTTAGGAAACATTGCCACCTACTGGTGCATCCTAATCCTTCGAAAAGTTGCATCAGTCCAAGCCTCCTCTTTTATTGCTGAGGTTAATGATGTATTACTTACTCTTCAGAATTAGTTTTGAGCAGAAGCCTCAAATTTGGGGAGCTGTGATGTCTTTTTTATTGTACTCTATAGATGTGTTAAGGGATTATCCAGAGCAAGGCAATTTCAGGTAATAAAGTAGCTCAGAGAGCAGATGATCCATGAGAAAAAGTCAATGAAGTATTTTCAAATATACTTACCAAATGTATGAACCCAGCTGCTGTCAGCCACGTGCTGATAAATATAGAGCACAGATTCACTAGCTTGATGGAATTACTGAAAATGAACAAAACCCAACAACAAATAGGAATTTAGACAGGAATTTATCACACATTTTTAATATGTACCTGTATACAACTTCATACTTTAGACCAAAGGAGTCTGACCATAATTTCTGAAGACAAGCAGGCTCCTTAAAATCTTAATCAGAAGCCTATGCAAAATATGTATTATTCTGTCTTTGCAGAGTTCACATTGGCATAATTTAGATAGCTTGAAATAAAAATTCTAATGCATTTGAGAGCAGAATGGAAACCTTAGCTATATCTGTACTCATAAGCAAACAAATAGAAATAAATAATGCTTTTTCACAAATAATTGGTTGCTTCTCAGTACACTCACCATCTCATTTTTCATTGCTATACACCTCAGCAATTATTTACATGTAAATATTCTGGTACGCTGGTATACATCCATGCAGGTCCAATGAATTAAATTGAGCAATGCCAATTAACATTAGCTGCAGAACACTGCATCTGAACAATTGACTGATACTTTTTGAATTATTTAATTTTTCATGTTTCTTCTATATTCATTGTGCTTTTGAACCCAGACCTGTGGAAGCTTTAAAAATTAACAGCAAGAGGACATTTTTGTTGCATACCTATCACATGTCAACATTTGCATCTTGCATACATGACTTCAGGGCAAGAATATTTTCCTACAGTTACAGCAAACAATTAATGAACTATTGCAGCCAATCTGTAAATGTCATGCTGCTTTTGTGAAAAAATTTATGATTCCCGAATTATATAACTTAGGTATTTTACAGTTCCTGTGTAAAGTCCTAAGTAATTTTCATATTATTCTGCTTGGATAACTATGGACTTCTTTGCGGAAATTCATATGGAGCTAGAGTATTTAATTTCATACTTCACATTCACATTTTTCTAAAAAAAAAAACCAAACAAAAACAAAAAAAATCAAAAAACCAATGACCTACTAGTCAAACTCTGCTAACTCTTTTTAGTCCCTCTGAGTAGTATGTTCCCTGTTGTAGCCAGAAGTGATTTTGAAGCAAGGATCTTACTCAGCAGGAAAACAAAAATATCATACTGAAAAGCTTGTGGAAGAAATATAAGTAAAGCTTGCTCACTCTCTTCTTACAAAAATTGCTATGATTTCAAAAGCTGTATTGGAAATAGCTCTCCTTTATTTTTGAAAACATTTCTAAGAAAGAATAATGCCTCAGTATTATTCCTAAAGCAATACATTGCAAGAGAATAAAAATTGGGAAAAAATCACTATCAGTGTTGGCAGTAGTAGTTTTGCAGTAGAATTAATTAGTGTTTTTGTTTACAACTACTTTAAGGACAATAAAAATGCATTATTTTCTAAACAAAGTTGAGAAATTAACCTGGAAAATTAATCAGACCAGCTCCATTAAAAATATTTTTAAGAGTTAGAGTTAGCAAAGTGGGCATCTGTGGGTACTAGGAAAGAAATACAATTGGGTAATAATGATGGACGCTTTTATGAATACTGTACTCAAAAATAGGATAGTACATCAGCAGTTCTGCAATTAATTATCATTCACCTACACCAACACATATTAATTATTTCTCTCTTTCTTAACGTATGGTTGATTAAGGTTCTTATTTTGTTGGTGATAACATTCAGTCATAGCGCAGGACTCTAACCAGTAAGTTCCTAGTTTAAACAAAATCATAGAAATCATGATGATGCAAAGCTCCGTTATGAAAGACTAAATATCATCCTTCACCTGAACTTAGAACAGGAGAGGCTCCTGATACAACAATGTATCAGTTGGTCTCCACATATTACCGTAATACAAGTAAATGACAGCAGCCGTTAAGAATAACTATTTACATTAATTGTTCGGTACATTTTATTTTTGCAGATTTATTAAACGTTGTACCTTATCTCTCCTCTATGAAATACTCCCTGTGTTCGTGCCAGAGTCTAAATATAGATGAAGGATTAGTCACAAACATTTTCCTCCTCTTTAAGCTTTCCAACATCTGTGCAAAATCCCTTGCTGTGAGCCCTGCCTAAGCCGCTGTAGTTTTGGTGAAAAATATTAGAAAACAGTGAAGTAAAGGAGAGAAATTTTCAACTGAACACCACACAACTCATTCTATTTCCTAAAACAAAAAATATTGAGTAAAATACATTTAATTTCAAATTAGGGAAACAAATAGATCCTTGGCGGAGCACAGACTTCTAATACACCGCTGTAAAATTCTGCTTTGCCTTACTGGTTCTTTTCAAATATAATTAAAAATTTTGCAGATATTCTAATAATTATCTAACTCTCCTATACTACTTTGCTAGTTTTCTCACTGCTTCTATTTTTGCACTGTTTAGCTTCTTCCTTTGGATTCCAGTGTTTGAAATGGCCCTTCTGCCCATTGTGTAAATGATACATGCTCATTTAATCCTCATGTCTCAGTCACTAATTCCAGGAATAAGTTTAATTTATAGGTTAAACTTTTTTCTTTACTAGGGGGAAAGAGAAAAAGAAGGACAAAATTTCTTCTCTAATTGCACCAAGTATTAAAAACACAGCAGTGCCCTTTATACCCTATCAGTTTCTCATCTTGACAGTAGTTACTTGTTAATAATGCTAAGCTCACAGAAATGCCTCTAGTCAAATTAGTTCCATATTTTTTTCATAAAAACACGTATCACCTCGAACAGAGAACACTTTCATCTTTTGCAGAATTTTTAAATAAAAGTCTCAGGTTTTTTCCCCCCTATACTATCATTTCAGAGCTAGTAATGATATACTGAATTTGCTATCTCAGTTCAACAATTCAAGTTCTGTCATTAATCCTTGGTCTTTATGTTCACAAACAAACAATGAAGTTGAAAATTTCCTTAAAACCTTAAAAGTGGATTGCAAAAAATGCTAAAATATCTTAATTCTAGAAGTTTTTAAACATCCCTGAGCAAAACAATGTTGCAGTAGCTGGTCAAAAGCATACATTAGCATATAAGAGTTTAAGGTAATAATAAGATTTTAAGACCACTGTATGTAATTGAAATCACTGCTTGAATTTAGGGAAGTAAATTTTATTTAATTAAAAATAAATTTATTGAGACTACTAGTTTAACTGCTCTAACTCCTGCAAATTACTAAAGATTGTCCATTAACCACAAGTGCTCAGCACTCAGCATGCTGCTTGCTTTCTTCTTTTTTTTTTGAGAAAGATTAATAATGCAGACATAGAAACTCTCAATTAAAAAAGTATTTTGGTACTATAACAGAAAAAGTGCAGCCACCACATGAACCATAGTTCTTGTCTGTGATGGTACTTGAGAACACATTGAAAATATGAAAATAGCTCACTGAGGTTAGCAGCAATAAACTTTCTAATTTTTTTGCTTTCTAAAAGCTGAATTAATGCATGACAATAAATAAAAACCAAGGCACTCACATGGTCAAGTCAAGTGTAACTAAAATCTTTTCTAAAATAAATGACATTCTGTTAATTTTAATTTGACTCATCCATTTTATAAAATGATGTTTTGTGAACATTGATGGTATGGCAAATTATTTAGTTCATTTCAGGTTATTAAATAAGATACAAAAGAGAACAGACATGTCTTTCTATTGAAGAATCAGGAACAGGGAGATATACAAAATTGTTTTGAGGTACTGACAGTTTTTAAGTTAAACAAATGGTGTTAGTGATGAACTGCTGGGGATTAATCAGCTGATTAAACCGAAAGAGTCATATAAGGAAGCTTTGCTTTACAGGCTTTCTAATAATCAACATTTGAGTTTTACAGATATTTGGACATTCATATAAATAATCACAGAGATGACGATATCTAATCTAACAGTAAATTTTGTACTAGAGAAATGCTACTTAAATGAACAGGTCAATCTTGAATAAGCCAGCTCTGAATACACTGAATGTGATTAATGCAGTATTCCTTCATTTATGGATCTGGAAGTTTACAAATCCACAACTCCTGAAGGGGCTTTTAGCCTTTCTCCAAAATCCTTTGAGTTTATGGGGCTTCTCCACTGACTGCCTTTTCTTTTGGTGAGGTTGTTCCGTGTGTTAAATGCAAACTCATTGGATATTCTGAGCTCCTGCACAAATTACTCTCCTTTACCATACTGGTAGTATTCTAAGCTACTGGACTACATCTTCACTGCACATTCTTCGATTTCTTTATTTGACAACAACTGGATTCCTTACAGCCACACAGCTGAAGACAGACAGTGCGAGAGAGTTTTATAGCAAAGAGAATAGTTTCAAGGTTAAGAGTTGAAGAAACAGCTGTTTACCATGAGTGTGTACAAACCTCAAGGATCTATCTGCCCATCTCTACTAATTAACATAGCAAGTAAATGGAGTTACTTGCATATAAAGCCCTCACACACGCATCATCAACAGGTGGGAGAGAGCATAGGATTTCAGAATAGTACTTGAGTTTACAGTAACTATTGGAAGCTGGGTTCAATACTTCACCTGGGGCATTATAGGGAATGATGAAAGGCAATGTCTCTTCAACTGCAAGGCATGGGAAGGTTCCTTTTGTTTTTATTTAGTGATCTTTTGTTCAAAGTTGTGCTGCTTCTGCACAACTTTCACGTATTAATAGCCCAAAGAATCAGTGAAAGCCAAACAGTTACTTGGAGTATCTTAATTATTCTTTGAAAGAAATGCTAATGACAATGAACACGATACAAAGATAGCTCAGTGTAAAATTAATTTTTACTATGTTTTTGATGTGCAGAAGAATGCTCAGTTCAAAAAAAATGAAATAGAGCCACAATGACTATTGCTAAAAATACTTTTTATTGTCTTCTGCTGAATTAATTTTGATTTCTGTTTTTTCAAGGCAGCAGAATATGGACTGATTATGTGGAAAGAAGCAATGTTTAATCAGTGCAGAGCTCTGTAAGTCATTCTGCTTTTAATTTATCAGCACACAGTCTTGCTCAGATATTTCAAATGTAACAACACATCAAGTAAAATCTACTGATCACACATCAAAAGATGCTGACACAGGTAAATCATTCAACAGCAGAAAAAGGTTTAAAGAACAGATAACAAGTGTTTTTTTCCTGAAAAGAAAAACACATATTACCAGGACCACAAACCTAAGCCATTTACATTGTCACCAATGCAACTAACTCAGCATGTAAGAAAAGGTCTTACCTTGTTTTAAGGATATTCAGAAACTGCAAAATTTCTGAAAACTGTATCAGTCTAAGGGCTCTTAAAAATCTTAAGCCTGTAGTAAAGAAAAAAATAAAAGCTCTAGTAAAGAATAATTCAAATTATAACAACATTTCACTTACAATGACAGTGATCAATTAAATCAACATAGGCAGCATACAAAATGTCAAATACCTTTGAAAAGTTCTTCCATATTTAATGGTTCCAAGATCCTTACCAGTTTTTTTCAAATTGTTTTAAAGTTATTTCCTTAATAATGGAAGTATCCTACCAGAAAGCCTTAATTTATGTAGGAAGCCATGAGAGGAGACATACAGGCTGAAAGTTAAAGGGAAAAAACCTCACTTGAGGTTCTGGTAGTAGTTCTAGTGCACATGTCCTTCTCTTCCAGGCTGACAAAGACACATACAGATCTGAAAGTCCCCAGTCCTCCAAGCTCCCATGTTGCTTAGTGAAAAATAAGAGATTATGGGCAGGAGGATCTGATAACCTGGATGAAGTAGACTGTTTATATGCCTGATTAAATTGGTAAATCTTAATGACGTAAAATCTTTTATTGTAATAATGCTCCCTATCTCCACCCTAATTTAAAAAAACTTAAGCAGGAGAACAGAGAAACACCACATTCTCTCTTAAAAATGACAAATCTACTGTAACTCTTTCCATCAGACTATAACTATAAGAATAGATTACACTTTGGCTATTAAAGAAGTAACTGGTTTTATAACAAAATAGCATTTTTGTGTTGAAATCAGGTTGCATGAATAGCAATTCCCAGACAACTACAAAGCCAGCAAGACATACACGAAGAGAGTGTGCGCAAGAGAAAATACTATAGAAGATTAAAGGCTTAAATTATTAAGAGACTTATGCTGATAGTAAATAATTTGGCTGCAGATCTTTGGCATATGAATAAAAGTACATTGTGTATTAAACACATGCACAGCTTATAAAATTAAAATAGGGCTTTCAGGATAATTTTTATTGGACAGTACAGCCAGGAGTTACATAAAAGTTGTGTAATGTGGTATTGCAACTGTTACAGTTAGGTCCAGGGCAGCTTCTTCTCATGCATCCTCTTTATTGACATTTATTTTACCCAATTCCAGTACTATAAACCACATTTTATTTCTAGAAACTTAAGGAAAGACTGGTCCTGGCAAACTTATAAACCTGGTCACAACTTTGACCATTTCAACGGAGTCGGGAGGTGCCCCTCAAGAGCAAAGATGCATGTGGTAAGATGTGTTTAAATCAAGGCTTTATATCTGCAGTATTCTTGGAAACCTGTTAAATACAATTTTTACTCTTGCTAAGGCTCATAAGTAGCCTTATTAAGTATCCTTGTTAAGGCTCATAAGTAGCCTTAACAAAGTAGAAAATCACTCTTGTCTATTACATGGATATAAATTTTCGTTTTAATTACTGACTGTAGGGAACTCTGAAGATTAATCACAATTGGCAAACAAAATTAGAGGATCTAGATGAAAAGCAATAAAATGATGCTTAATAATTATAAGCTTCAGATCCATTTGCCATTAGAGGATGATCATTTTGGATCATAGTGCTGAAACTGAGACATGTCCCTCTGCTCCACTTGCAGTAGTTCTCACACTTGCTACTCCTATCCAAAGAGATGTGGCTGGACAGGGATAGAGATGACCTTTACTAGTAACCCTAAACTTTCTCATCTCTGTTCCATCCAGCTACCTCCCTCATTCCACTCCCTAGGAACTTTTTGAAAAATGGCTGGTGGGAGCAAAATCCGTGCTTTCAAATGCTTTGCATTGCATCTGAAGTTAGTGAGGTGGCCAAGTTACCTGTTGCAATGTTTCAAAAAGAAGCCTGAGAAACACGTTAGCAACAAAACCTCTATCTCCAAACTCTTACAATGCTTAAGGTATGTTTTAGTTGCTGAGACATCAAATGATAAAACAAAAAGACTATGGCTTCAATGTATTTTTTGTGAAAGAAGAAAATCATTATGGATTAAGTTCTACACTTGCTACAACTCACACTATTTTAAAGAATTCTCTTCAGAGAACAGAATTAAAAAAAAAAAAGCGAAGAGTTTGCTTGAAGAGTTTACTTGAACTACAAACAGAACTGGCTTGTAATTGTAAAAGGTTACAATCGCCTTGTAAATTCTGTATCTTGGCTAGGACATTACTTGTGGGGCTGCATTTTACAGCTAAAGGAATTATTACACAGAAAGGATCAAATTTTGATCTTCAGAAACCTCAGTGTATTACCTGCTTTGTGTGGTTCAAATATGAAGAACAAAAATGAAATTAAAATCACAGTTTTCCTTATCACAATAGCAAATGAATTCTTTCCAGTATTCTACATTTTTCAAGACCCAAACAGATGTTAGATTCCCATATGCATAGCATTTTATATGGTTTTCATAGAATCATAGAATAGTTTGGGTTGGAAGGGACCTTCAAAGGTCATCTAGTCTAACCCCCCTGCAATGAGCAGGGACATGTTCAACTAGATTCAGGTTGCTTAGAGCCCCGTCCAACCTGACCTTGAATGTTTCCAGGGATAAGGCATCTACTGCCTCTCTGGGCAACCTGTTCCACTGTTTCACCACTCTCATTGTAAAAAAATTCTTCCTTATATCTAGTCTAAATCTATCCTTTTTTACTTTAAAACCATTGCCCCTTGTCCTATCACAACAGGCCCTGCTAAAAAGTTTGTCCCCATCTTTCTTATAGGCCCCCTTTAAGTACTGAAAGGCTGCAATAAGGTCTCCCTAGACCCCTCCCTTCTCCAGGCTGAACAACCCCAACTCTCTTAGAGTTTCCTCACAGGAGAGGTGTTCCATCCCTCTGATCATTTTCATGGCCCTCCTCTGAATCCACTCCAACGGTCTTTCCTGTGCTGAGGGCTCCAGAGCTGGACACAGTACTCCAGGTGGGGTCTCACTAGAGAAGAATAGAGGGGCAGAATCACCTCCCTCAACCTGCTGGCCACGCTTCTTTTGATGCGGCCCAGGATACAGTTGGCTTTCTGGGCTGCAAGTGTGCATTGATGGCTCACACCCAGTTTTTCATCCACCAGCACCCCCCAAGCCCTTCTCACCAGGGCTGCTCTCAACCCCTTCATCCTTCAGGCTGTATTGATGCCGGGGGTTGCCCCGACCCAGGTGCAGGACCTTGCACTTGGCCTTGTTGAACCTCATGAGGTTCATACAGGCCCACTTCTCGAGCTTGTCCAGGTCACTCTGGATGGCAACCCATCCCTCCGGCGTGTCAGCCACACCACTCAGCTTGGACTGGTGCACTCAATCCCACTGTCTATGTTGTTGATTAAGACATTAAACAGTACTGGTCCCAGTATGGACCCCTGGGGGACACCACTTGTCAACTGATCTCCATCTGGAATTGAGCTGTTGACCACTACACTCTGGATGCAACCATCCAACCAATTCTTCATCCATGAAACAGTCCATCCATCAAACCCATATCTTTTCAATTTAGAGAGAAGGATATTGTGGGGGACAATGTCAAAGTCCTTACAGAAATCCAGACAGACAACATCCGTAGCTCTTCCCTTATCCATTGATGTAGTCACTCCATCATAGAAGGCCACCACATTGGTCAGGCAGGACTTGCCCTTGGTGAAGCCATGTTGGCTGTCTTGAATCACCTCCGTGTCCTCCATGTGCCTTAGCATGGCTTCTAGGAGGATGCGTTCCATGACCTTCCCAGGCACAGAGGTGAGGCTGACAGGTCAGTAGTTCCCAGGGTCCTCCTTTCTACCCTTTTTAAAAATGGCTGCAACGTTTCCCTTTTTCCAGTCACCAGGGACTTCACCTGACAGTGAAGAGATGGGTGTTCCAGAATAGCTTAAAAAAGAACTCTGAAAGTCATCTGAACAGAACACATAAAAGGACTGGACAATGCAGGGCTGCAGCTGGTAGATTTGAGTAACCTTGTTTCCAGGTACTCACAGTATCTTGCTCTCAGGGGCTGAGCATACAACCATCAATTAGTTCAGTGTTTGCAAGTGAAACCCACTATGCCTGCACTGTTTACTCCCCTTAACACTATTAATACAATGAGTCCGTCAGCTAAAACAAGTCTACATAGTAGGAATAAATTACACTGTGCAATGCACCAATTCCCAGTAGGTTATACCATGTGAAGACTTTGTGTGGTCTGTTGACGACATCCACTAATACCAGCTGAACCGAAACACGGGAGAAAGGACAATTCCCATTATTGAATAGTTGTTTCTAAAGCATGACTGTGAAAGAGATAAGAGGTGCTGTCTTTGAATGAATCTGTTTGGCACTCTAAAACATTTAATAGCATTGACTGCTTGACCCTCTAGTAAATTATATGCATTTTGAAAGACTGCAGCTAATTCATAGGTTTCAGCCTTATTCTTCAAAGACTACAAAAAGCTGCTGCTAAGAATAAACTGTAAGCACAAGACTCAGATGAAATGAGTTTGCCCTTAAATGTATGATTATTTATATCACCTTGAACTTAGCAAGAAGATGATGAAGCAACTGAGTAATTCCCAGAGGAAAAGTACACAAAGCACTTCATTCTGGCGGTGGTATTAACGACATGCGGAAGAGTGCTTGCAATCATACATGCATCTGTAAAGTGATGACACAGTAATTCTCACAGCAATAACCTTCTTGCAAGGAGACTGTTGTCAAACTAAAAATGGCATAAATTATTCAGTAGGCAGCTTACTATGAATCCACATAAGATCAAAATTAAAACAAGGTAAATAGAAAAGATTTTGATGGTTCTAACTTGAGTAATTATTGACAAAGTGTCTGTAAAAATAGCCTGTCTCTGAACACTAATCGCATGTAAACAGTAACACAATGCCCCATGCTACGCTCTCTCTGTTTTCCACTCAAATGTGACTCACAACTAAGAAGATGTTATCACTTTCAGGCCCACCAGCTCACCAAGAATAGAAATTTTTTATGTTTGTTTATGCATAAAGACCAGTAAGCAAAATTCTGTAATAGGAGCACTAACAAAAATTCCCATTTTCCCAAAGCTGTCTCAGCTACATATACAAATGTGTGCATCTCTCTCTCCTTAGCAATATTTGGGAATGTATTTTACACATGTGGGGAAGAATAATTTCTTTTAATATGAACTACAAAACTGTTTTACATTTAAATGACATAATCAATAGTTGAGACAGGGTACGTTTCTTATGTATTACAGTAAAGTCTATTCTAATTTTCCACATTTCATAGGATCCTGCCTGCTAAAGTTAATTGCAAACTGCTGAATGGAATGCTCAGGAAGTACTTGTTTTGGCTTCATCATGTTACTCATCACCTTCTTGGCAAGAGGTTTTATATCAGAATTTTCTTATGGGACCTGACTGGAATAGGATATAATGTTCTATACTACAATTTATACCAAAAATAAGTATCAAAAGATTTAATTTACTTAGAAAATCTATCTAATCACAGGAAAAATACACAGATAAAATGAAATGCCTCTCCATCTTGTCAGTCTTCTGCTTCTAAATGGATGACTGAAGTATGTTTCTGAGCTGGAGTTTATTTCAGCTGCAATGCCCAGGATGAAGCTAAGACATTCACAGATTTCTAGACCAGAAAAAACTTTTTAAGATTACCAATCCAGATTCCTTTAACAATATGAGACAAAGAATTTTAGTCAATAGTTTCTGCCTCTAGTAAAATAATCTGAGATGTAGGTATGATGATTCAAATGAACCTCCATGTATACCACAAGATTATTTTCTTACTGTGAAAAAATTTGTTTAGCTACCTGTGTTGCCTGTACAGCTAACGGCCTATTTTCAAAGTACACTGAAAATGTAAAATATGTGTGTAATATGTTCTATTATTTTTACTAGGTAATTTCCTGGATAACATGTGTGGTGTAATTTTATTTCAGATTCTGAATGTTCACCCTGGAATCTGTAAAACAAAAACCCAACAAAAAAGACCACAAGAACCACACGTGACCCCCAGGGAGCAAATACCTTCCTCCTGAAATTCTATACACTGAATTTAGATATGAAAATTTGACACATCGACATCTTTCAGGCCAATTTTGAGGGGTCACCAAGAGAGGCCAAATACCACCCAAAACCCTGAAATCAGTCTAAAATATTACAGAAATCAATGATCTGTGCAATAGAAAACAATATACTATGTTGAAATACTGGCCTAGATCTAGAATACAACAGGAGTATTTTTATTAATTTCACTACATACTTGTTCAGTTCTGTGAGGTGAGGTGCAAATACTTTCCAGCTATCGCTTTCTGACTCTTTACTAAGGACCCAGTAAAATGGATGCTTTAGACCAGAACAGTGGTATAAACATGACCAATAAACTATGTGCCAGTAGCAATGCAATTACAGTAGAAAATTATTTTCTCTATAAATTTTACAGCAAAACAAACATTATTTTAAGCTTTATTTGACTTTAAAGTCTTAATGGTGTTGAAATACAGTATTTTCCTGTCTGTCAGACAGTTTTGCAGTCTCTCTGCTGAACTGATGCTTTCCACTGGATTAATACACAGCAGCAATCAGGACTACCCATCGGTTACAAACTCCCCTTAAAAAAGGAAATTTATTATTATAAATCTATAAAAGCGAAGAGAAGGAAATCACAATAACTAAACTTATTCGTCTTTAACAAGATTCTTAAAAAACAGAAACAGGAATTGGGATATTTCTTCATTCAATATGAGAGGTCTATGTACCAGAACAGCATCAAGCATTACATTATTTCTCATCAATGAGATACATAATCCCTTTCTTATTGCCATATATTGCTTTTTCTTGCTTATTGACAATAGCATACCGAAAATATTGGTATAAGGATTCAATACACAGAGATTCTATATACCATTTCTATTCCTAACAAACCATTCACCCATTCATCAGAACGGCTTCTTCATCTAACCTATCAATGGCTACTTCTACCCTGCATTTCA
The DNA here is from genome assembly GCA_034782735.1 of Sagittarius serpentarius. Classification (NCBI taxonomy): domain Eukaryota; kingdom Metazoa; phylum Chordata; class Aves; order Accipitriformes; family Sagittariidae; genus Sagittarius; species Sagittarius serpentarius. The sequence goes on along the minus strand of JAVKLA010000093.1, from coordinate 16,508,267 downwards.
TTAAGACCATATGGTTTACTGAAGACTGAATAAACCAGAATCCGTATCTAGGAAATCAGAACCTTTTCTGAGACATATAATGGAGGGGTAAATTTTAGGATGCAAAATAATCCTATCCTGAATGTCTTCATACACCGCAGCAGAGCAACCTGAGATTCCACTCCCTGTAGATAGGTTTGAAAATGAAAGCTCAAAGAACAAGACAAGAAGAAATAGCATGGGAGAAAAAGAATCTGCCATTCCTTGGAAGCAACACAGCCAAGATATTTTCATACATTTCCCTGCCCCTATTATGCAAGTGTACAAGCAGGGAAAACAGCCCACAGCACAGGAAAATCAATACCGTATCAACCAGGACAGTAAAACTCCATCAAGTTCAGAATCTACATAGGTTGTATACTAATTGCTTTCAAACAATGCTGTATCAAAGACTTCTTAATATATCTCCCTGCTGCACGTCTTTAAAAAATAATGACAGCACTTTTAAAAATAATTTCTTAATAACTTCACCACTGCAGAATACTACATTCCATCCTTCAATAAAGACTGGATTACTCGATTCTAGGTGAACACTGAACCCCTTTGATGAGGGAGATAAGAGCACATTAAAGTATGTGAGTTTGGGAAGGAATTTTTCTTATAAAGCAACTGAAATACTGTAGCATTATTTTGAAGATGAAAAACTAAATAGAAGAGAATAACACTAGCGTCAGAGACAGAATCACAAACTACAGTTCTGAAGAAAAAGTTTAGAATTAGACCTTACCCCAGTATGAGCCAACCCTATAACAAGACACCAAGGAGTTTCGAAAAGTATGTTGTTCTTCCTTTTCAGGGATATTATGTCCAGCTTTGACACGATATCCATTTTGGAACAATTCTCCAAGAGATTTTTTACGCCTTCTAGTACTTCTGTAAGTTTCTGTACGCGTGCCCCCGGAAGTGTTGTGGTAGACTAAAATCTTGCTGGAAATCATGACTATGTATCTTCAGCTTCAGGAGCACTGCATGCAAGTATTGTGGTCCAGTCTTCAGTCACAGCATCCACTAACAGCGAAGACAGTCATATATTTACCCTTCTTTTTGCTAACTCAGTATCAACACAGAGAGACAGCTCAGACTTCTTCCTTTAACAGAACTTCTCTTTGGAAGCAGGTTTACTTAACTGGACACAGGATAATGCAAAGTTCACCTTTACATGTTGTTACCAAAAGATAATTCAGTATAATGTAGTCCATTTCTGTCAGCATGAAACAAACAATTAATTCAAATACAAAACTCAGCCTTACAAAACGGACTAAGAGTATCACAAACTGGACGGACAAAACAAATCACAGAAGCAGACAGGCAGTGCAGATGCTCCTCTGATCTGTGATGTATTAGAGCTTAAAAGCCATCTTCTATCCGGATATTACCACATAAGCTTCTTTCAGATACACCAAAGGACCACACCCATCGATCCAAAACCCACAAACGTGAGGATGTTCAGTTGGAATGAACAGGTACTCTTATAAAGAATATAATTCCTGTAGTTCATGTACATAAAGAGAATTGTTTACTGTGTATTATTTTCTTTGGCAACTTTACATATCTGTCTTCCAGTTGAAGCTAGTATGCAGAAGGCAGAGGTCGCATAATCAGCCAACTCTTACAGGATTTATCCCAGATGCAATAAAAAAAAAACAAATAAACACAACAACCCTTCATCTAATCCCAGTTAATGACAACTATATTACTGAAGGGAAAAAAAAAGCAATTTAGCCATCAAGAGCACAAAGAATAGAGTGCATTAGTTCTCCCAAGCAGACTCGCTCTGCGAATATTCATAAAACTGGATTTTTTTCAGTCAGCTACCATCTCATTCAATCAGAAAAAGCTCTTTAAAATAAAATGTAAATGTGAGATACTACCTTCCATGACACATGATAGGCTTTCTTAGTCAACTTTCCTGCTTTAAGCATAACATACAAACTCAGTCTTGAAAAAGCTACCTTCATTTCGAGGAATACATTTATCATTCCTATTTTTTGTCCCCCGAGGAGACACAAAGATGTATATGCCAAAAATATATCAGTGCCATCTGGAGTACAATGAAAAGCAGACACAAAAATAGACTGCACCATGTGCTTATAGGAAACGTACAGGATCTCAAAGCGTTTTGAAGATGTTATTAAAAGGTGACAATGCCATATATAGAAATGGGGAGAACAGTACACACAGATTTCAAATTTCAAGTAACATGCAGTGAGTGAATCAGAGGCAAACCACTTCTGTGACTCCTTTACATTGTAACCTTTACACTGTGTTCTTACAAAGAACTTAGTCATGTTCCCACTGGTCATAACAGTAAAGTGCCACTGAGTCTAGTGGGAATAGTTTTTGATTCTTTGCATATGCATATATATAATATACCTGTGAGCACTTGAATCATTCCTCTGCAGTTGGAAAGATTTGAACAAGGTAGTACTTATCTGTGTTACTAATGACGTCTTGTACAGTTCAAACTGAAAGAATGTCCTACTTACTTTTTACTATATAAGGCATACTATTTTTCTTTCTTTTTGTATGTCATCATGAATAATATCATAATCTTGTTATTATGCAATTTTAAATGTATTATTATTGTACTTTGTACTTAGCACAGTAAATGTTTGGGTGTAAAAACCATTTTACCTTGCGAGCCTGGAACATCTCTAAAGGAAATCAGTAGCCAAGTAATAAATAGCAAGAGCCAAGCTGTTTAGTTTACATAACCTATATTTTGGTTTTAGTAATTTGACAGTATTCCTTTATCTCCCTCAGCTCCCTGGCATAGCCAGATTTTTATCAATTTTTCTCGCTTTTTCTGTAACAGTACACTGCTAAATCTGTTGCATACATCAAAATCTGAAAACATAAATTAAATGACCAAAACCTGGAAATAAATATAAAATAAACCTGTTCCACAAGTTAAACAAATATGAATCTAAATTGCAGCAGCAGCAGGATGATGACATACTGTGCTAAGAAGCACTATTCAGCATCACACAAAGATGTTTGTATTACTTTCCTATGTAGACATTTCTGCTTTCCAATTGAATGTTTTTTAGCATTTTGTTCTACAACCTGTTTATGCAAGAGAGTTTATTGTTTTCAGTGACAGTACAGTTCTTTACCATCTACATTATCTACCTATTACTTGGCCAAATTTTTCATATTAGATGTAAAATTAGATTATAGAAAATTGTTCTCTGTAGGTTAAATTATTTTTTTCTTCAGTTGTCAAGGAAACTACCATTTAGCTATCCCATCTTCTAGCTCAGATGAGCATCTGAGTGAACGTCTGAAGTCCAGTTAAGCAGATGAAGATGATGCCATTAGGAAAACAGCACTGTTCCCAATGTTTCTGTACTTTTTCCTGCCCCTGTGAGGGACACAGGTGACAGTCTCCTGAGCTGAGGTAGACTTAAAACTCCTAAACTCTGTGTTATCAGAAACACTGGAAACATGTGTAGTTTGCTCTGATGTATTTATTCCAAACTAATCAACATTCATTCTGTTCTAAAGAGCTCTAGGATGACTTGTTAAAACCTACTGTACTTCCAATGAACCCAGGCTACTTAAAGTATATTACGAGTGAAGTTTTCTGTATTTTCAACAGAAGTATATCCTTGGAGCATACCACTCCATGACCCTCCCTGAACTTGCCATAAAAATGGACTGATACACCTACGGAAGCATTGCTACAATTAAATGACAATTTGCTTTAAAATTCCATCTAAATGTGAAACTATTAATCTCAAATACACAGGAGAAGAAAGCAAGACTCCTCAGCAGCTGAGCTCCACTTCACCTTTGGCTATGCAGGAACTACATGCTTGCTATATCACCTTGCAAGTGGGGAAGAGAAGAATAATCTTTGGCATAGACAACCATTGTATTGGGTAGAAGCAGGTATCAAATTATTGTCCTCTAAAGCACAGGTTAAACAGGGATGACTGATTTGCTGTGCTTTTGTAGGATACTATCTGCTTACAGTTGTGCGCAGAAGCACAATCTAGAAAAAACAGGAAACAAGGAAATCTGCCAAGGAGAAACCTGCTGCAGAGAAAAGTAACTTTGTTATATCCAGTGATGGCTCTCTCCTTGAAAATTACTTTTTAATTTATTTTACAGTAAGGCAGCACAGAATGTTGCACGTTATCTTTCTGCTCTTTCAGGTTGCTACTTCTGAAACTACAGTGTAAAAGCTGTAGTACAAGAAACGGCCCATAAAATTTTCATCGGTCCTATTTCAAAAAGGATAAAAGTTTTATTCATAGGAAAAAAAAAAACAACCTGGTGTGTCTGAATAGAAAACCTATACAAGTTGGCCAGCAACTACTTTTTGGTACAGCTTTGTAGCATTGTCTGCAGGTTATGACAAAAACATAACAATCTAATGTTCTTTCTGCCAAGCACTTACAGCTCATTAATCTCACTAAATGATTTAGAAGGTCAATTTACAATCCAAACTTGAGTTCCTGAATAAATACATGTAGTTGCCTTATTTATTTTTTTACCTCTCAGTCTCAAAGTCTTAAGATATTCACCCATTTTCAGAAAGCTTGGCACTAGCATTAACAAAAACAGTCACTAGATATGTAAACGTTAACTTTCCGCTTTATACCATTTCAGGCAATGACTATGTCATATTCCAAAGACAAGCAGACATATACACAGTAATGAGTGAATAGCAGATCTCTACATAAAATCAGAGTGTATTATCTTGCAAGCATCATATTTTATAAAGGAAGCACTATCACACCAAACTGATGGTGGTGCCATTTTTAATGAAAGGCTGAAAGCATGAAGGGAAGAATCAAGAATATTGCCTTATGGAAAAAAAGAGCTAGGGAGAAAAGGAATTCATTCATCTCTTGTTTTTCTATTTTATTTTTTTTTATCTTACAGTTGTGTAATCCTTTCTAGATACTGAAGTCCATATTCAAAAAGGATTCAAAGTATGTCTCTCAATTCTTTGATTTTTTGAGAATAAATTAATTGGACATTTTACTGATGATACTACTAAAATCAACATGACCCTTGAAATAAGATGTTACACCTCAGCAAGTTAACCTTGCAAAGATGTGGCACTGAAGACTGGAAAATTGGGGTTTGTTTTTTACAGTGCTCATTACAACTCAATATAAAGTAGTTTGACACTTCCTGAAGAATGAAAAGTTAGCATCTTGTATAATTTTCCCTGGCATTCATCAGGAACAAATTGCAGTCAAATCAAGAACACGCTATAATGAGAGACTGTAACCATGGGCAGGACAAATGATAAGAACAAAAGCAAGGGAAGGACGAAGGCCAGATCTAAACCCTGACTCATGCTGCAGGACGGTGGTTTAAAAAAAGACTTGCAATTCTGCCTGTCTTTGCTCCTGTGAGTCACAAGGCACAGGCCATAACTGCCAAAGAAACAATGAGCATACTGTGAAATAAAACTTGAAAAAGTCAAATATTTCAGTTCTAATCAACTGGTATGATATAATGCATCCTAGCCATTGAACCTTCTTTAGCCTTTGAATCACACAAAGAAAATATTTAAAGAATAGATATGAGCAGATACATATATTAATTATGAAAAACCAGTTATGAAAATGATACACCACAAAATTCTATATGTGATTATAATCCAAGTGAAAAAAAAAGAAAAAAAAATCCATTTTCTGACCAGATGGGTGCCAAACTTCATAAAATATTTACGCCTGCCCAAGAGAAGTGATGCCCTTTTACTTAGTGTAGAGAATGATTCCGTGCACATGGTGTAAATTTATATTGTAATAACAACAAACAGAATATTTCATACCAGCTGTCAGATTAAGAATTTAGGCATAAAATTTCATAGAAATCAAAGATTATAGTATTTTAACTGCTTTTTGAAAACATAGCTGTCTTGTAGTCCACACACCACTTATTAGTATCCCTTATTTCACCACATGCCAGTACTAAAAAATAGTCTTTACCTGTTCAGTGTTGTATCATGTTTAAACACAAAGTCTGAGAACTGCAAGTGTCAATTCAGCACTAAGGCTGAATCAAGAATAAATCCAGTAAAGGGAGTAGCATTCAAAAGTTCATGTCAGACAGAAAATCTGTCTGTGATCTTCCTACTGAGAAACAAATTCTCAGGGAGTTTCAGGTGCACACAAATGCTTGCATTAATAAGCCAATGTTACCAAACCACTAAGAACAGATAGGGAAAATTTCTGTGCACTACCAGAGTAGATTAGAATCACTGCCTAGAAAAGTAGGTGTCTGATGTTTTCCTAGAAGATGTCGTTCCTCCAAATCTATGTATTGTTTGCTATTTTCCACTGAATGCAACACATTTCTTATATGATCCGCCCTGCATGCAATCACGTATCACTTTCTTTAGATGAATCTCCAAGGCAAGAGAGAGCATGAGAGAATCCAGATGAACCTATCTTGGTTCGTTTTAATTTTTCAGATGTCTCTGCTTTTACAGTGCTGATATCTACACTTTGCCCACAATAGAAAGGAAAGTGAAACAATGCAGAAGAAACCAAACTCAGTGTTAATATGGAATTTAATAGAAAATAAAAGCTGGTATCCCACTATTTTCTTTACGAATTATCCCATCTAATTTGAATTTGTAATTGCAATATTTTACATGTAGAGACTCAGATGTTCATTGGCTGCCACTCCATCATGATATATATTGCCTGCCAACTAACCACTATAAAAATAACTTTTTCTTAAGAGTTAGCATTGTCATAACCACATACCTAGCCATTACTAAACACTTCATTAACTATGCTTTAATAAGTACCTAAATTTTAAATAATTAAATTATATAAAAATTATATATTTACAATACAAATTTTAATAACACTTATTTTATTACATACGTAATTAATCACTTAAGTACATAATTTAAAAGTGGGCTTCTATCATATCTATTACCTACAGCAGCCTTTATGTAACAGAACATTAGTAAGAACCCCTATAGGATTTAGAATTCCAATAATAGCTATGGAAGTTGGATGTTGAATAGGACAGGGTTGCAAAGGTTGAGTTTTGAAAAAAAAATAATATGAATGTTGTAAAAGGCATTCAAATCGTATAGGATTTTATATTTATTCCACTGTGATTATTTCTTCTTCTGTCACAAGGCCAAAGAGTCACTACATCCTTGAACTTCACTGACTTACTTGACTTACCTCAGAGAAAAGCAACACAGATCAGAATTAAGAAAAAGTGAGCAAACAGATACAGTGTGCAAATAGTATTCACCCTGACATCAGCACACAGGGTCAATGCCATACTTGGCCACTAACATTACAGGTAGCTCATAGCCATAAAAGACCTTTCTGCTAGGCTATGGAGGTATGCATCCACATCCCCTAAGTCTAGCATCAACTGAAATGATTCTACATCTTCAAGTACAGGACACTTTGAATGACCAAGGGGCTGCAGTGTGGATGAATGAGATTGGCATTAACTGCTGGATACACAGCAGTTGGAAAGGAGCCAGCGTATCTCTAGTGCAGCATGAGCAGACTCTTACAAACACTCCTACAGTTCTGAAGGAAAATGTTCCACACAGTAAGGGGTTGATCAAAGGAAAACATAACCAGCAATTAGGAAGACAATAAAGCTGATAGATAATTTATACCGAGCAGCAGAGTAACTAGGTGATAATGGAGAAACAACCAATGGGGAGTTTTGAGTACCTTGGAAATCTCATAATGCAGTAGACTAAACCATTTTTTTCTCAGTCATCTTTGCTTATGAGGGACTACAACATTTTCCTTTTGATTATGCAGATTATTGTCTCCAGATATCTTTACTTGAATGCAAAACCTCTTGAAGTTGAACTTGACACTTAAGATACTACCTGGCCGATTCTATTCAGCTAAACAGCCACAGTGATGCTACAATATTATTTTTAATAAAACCAGCACTCCTTGTAGGATAATACTGAACAAGATGCTGTGTATTAGACCTGCCCCTGTACAGCACACTTCCATCTGCCTTACTTTATAGAAGCTGATTTAAAAAGAAGGCGAAATAATTTCCCTGTATAAATCAGCTACAACTGAAATAAGAAAACGGCTTTAGAAAAGAAGTTTTATATACTAGAAATTTTACTTACTAGAAAAACACATTTTTCTAAGTTTAAATGTTATTTTTAAATTAAAAGATGCATTGTCGTTTTTGATCTTTATCTGCCATCCGCTATATTTTTACTAGCAACAAACAAAGCCAATAAAGTCAAATTGGCTGCTTTTCCAATATTTCAGCTTTTGACCTTAAGTAGCAGCTAGGTAGAATTCATAAGAAAGCCTACTTCTGGCAAATGCCTGTGCAATTTTGAAGACAAGATAAGCTTAGATAGTTGGACCCTAAAATACCAAGAAATTTCAAATTCTTTCGCTTCACATCCCTTTATGTATATCAAATCAGAGAAGTAAGATCAGTAGATACAGAGCAAAATGTTTCATAACTAACATAAGCCTATGTAAAATTTGCAAACACAATGTACTGATTTTTTTTTCAAAAATAAGTAAAAAGTAAATGCCTAAATGAAAAAAGTGCACTCCAAAGTTTAGTAGCAGCTTATTTAACACTGTTCCACATTAAAAAGTTCCCTGAACAGAAGAAACTGGTAAAAGCAGCAGAAAGATCCAAAAGCATGCACTTATAAAGAACAAGCAGATACTACCCTCTGAGCATCACTAGCTTTATTGGCAAAGACTTTCTTGCAATCCATCAGGTACACCACTGCAGCGCAAGTAGTTACGTAGAGGTCAATAACTTTTGTGATGCAGTGAAATGTCCTTCCATTTATGGAGCGGATTTTCTCTGCTGTGTTTCTATTTTTATTTTATTATTTAGCATTTGAGATGGTATGATACTAAACACTGCTGAAGGTGATAACAAGGTTAATGAATGCTAAACGTCTGGGGGTCAGCAGTGAATCAAGAATAAGCCCTGCTTAATGTATGCATGGACACTACAAATACAGAAGTACTAGAGATCCTTAGGCATTCAAAAAAATGATGTGAAACAAGTGGTAAAAAGTGGCAAACTATGAAAGATACTGTTTTCTTAAATCAATATTGTATGAAACTCTGCCAGATGGGATAAATACCCTGCAGACCAGAACCTCAGAAAAAGCCTTAAACACTTCAGCTGGAGGAACACTTATCTTTATATCCCAAATTTTCCTTCTCTACATGTCACCTGACTTTGTATGACAAATTACTGCAGTTGCAAAAATTTCAATAGTGGATTAAGGAACAGATTGAAGAGGAATGTAGCATTGCTACCAACTATTATCCATCCAAGTGTTACTTCTGAAATGTCACATAAGCAGGAAGGTCAGGATTTTGCTCAGATTGATACCTGAAGCACAGAAGCACAAGAAGTAATCTTACCTAATCCCAATGGATTTTTGGCCTATCAGGTGATGGTCAAGCCGTGCATCTAAATAAACCTATTAATGAAGTTTCCCCTTTTGAGTTTGGAAAGAAGAGTGAAAATCTTAATCAACTCCTCTCTTGACTTTTCTTAGATTCATATATATAAAGTTAAGCAAAGGAACTGCCAAAAGATTATTGAAAGGATATGAATGATCTGGTTTCTATAAACCTTCATTCTCAGCTAAGTACATAAATTCATTCAGAGCTCTCCAATATTCATTAAAAACAGCCACTATATGAACTTTCTAAAGTCTTGTACGCAATTCCTAACTTCTAATCTTTCTAGTGAGATCCCAACTACCTTTGCATCAGTTTATATCGATTCCAGTCTCAAAAGGATTTGCTTATGTGTTGCAAAAAGGTCAGGAGGAACATGGCTAGTTTGTTTTTTTTTTAATTACTTAAACTGCATAATACATCTTTTCTTAATTCCGCATAAACCAAGCTTCATGCACCACAGAGCACACTAGACCACTAGTGCTGGATTAACGAGAGCTACATGGACATCTCAGTTCATTTAGGCCAGGCTTTAGCAGATAAAAGAGATCTTTCAAGCTGTGTTACAGAAGTTAGATGCTTCGAAATACAAAATGAGCTAAAGCTCAAAAACAGTGACCAGAAATCATAAAACTTATGTTAAAATTACCAGGTATTCTCTAGGAATAAGGACTTCCAGTTTGGGGCTTATGCAGATATCAATTATATTAAAGTATAAAATAGTGTAAACAACAAGCATTGAAAATTCAAAGTTGAGAAGATCACACTCTGCATCATTACTCAGATTCAATGTATTAAATAACCCCACGGTTACCAAGAAATCAGTGAAAGAAGGTATCAGGGGAAAAACTATGGGATAATGTATAATGAATAGATGGAATGCCTACAAGGTTCTGTACAAGTTAATGTACTATCTTGGAGACAAGACATGAAATTTTTTTTTCAACTGGTCTTTCATCTGACTTTTAAAGATAAGAAACAATTAGTTAAATAAAAATATTAACCTTATCTCTCATACTACCATTCAGGAAAATGTTCAGGTTAGTTACAAGTTCTAGATATCTCAGGAAAATTTGGAAGGCATCTGCCTAATGACAATGCAACAACCTTTTTGGACACGCAAGTAGCATTTTTAAATGCCCCTTATGCAAAGGAATACAAATGCCAGAAGACAGCATACGTGAATTATGCGATCCCTAAGCAGTTTGAGGGAAAGGGTTTTCTTCTTTTAGAACATTATTCCACATTCTATTAAAGACAAAACTGTACAGTTTGGGTAGCCTTATTTTGAGCAGAAGGAGCTTAATCACAGAGTCTGAAAAACCACTGAAACCATTAGAGAACACAAGAGCAGTCATAAAGTAATTAAACTGAAAGAAAACAGAGTGTTTTTTCATATAATATCTGGATGTTGAGAACATATTTTGATTAGACAGGAAGGGATATGGAGAGAAGAAAATTACATAATAACTTACAAAAAAATGCAAAGTGTTTGGCTAATAAGAGGAATTGCAGTGATTTATTTTTCAGCATAAATCCCATATACTTGATATTACTCTTATTACTATCCTAAAGTGAGTACGACTGTATGAAATACGACTGAAAAATTTAAAATCAGTTATTATAAACTACTTAGAATTTTAGAAGTCCATCTATAGCAAAATGTCATTCTGTGTTTCTGAATCACTGAATTTGGCAGACTATGTTCATGAATGCTTATGGATTGATGCCCAGAAAAAACATGAAATAGAACATTAACTGAAGATGACAATAGACAATTTGGGTATATCAGATAACATAAAGTCTAGCTGCTTATGTTCCTTTGTATAATATATGTGGGGGAAAAAAAAGTTTGGTGTACACCATGGAAATGTCTATCTGAAAAACATATGCTGAAGAACATTAATATACCTTTAGAAGTCCTAAATATTGTAACCACAAAAGAATACTAAGAGCGTTTCATTGAAGGGAGGGTTGTCTATATGACTTCATCTCGGCAGACAAGGAAAAAGTGGTTACAGAATTCAAATTTAGGTTGTTTAAATGAAAATACTGATTATATTTACTGTTCATGAAAAAAAAACTAAAAACAAAAAAAAACCCAAAACAAACAAACAAACCAGAAGTCCAAAATAGTGATATACATCTTGTATTTTAAAACATCAAATTTCAAAAAGAAGAAAGTGTTTATGAACTCTGTTGACCAACCACAGACTTACTGCATTGCAAATAAAAGACATTTTAATAGTAGCATTCTATTACTAGCAGCATGGTGGACATTTTAGTAATAATGAAGAAAAGGCAGAAGTGTCCCATATATATTTTATTTTATAACTGAGAAAAAGCCAATGATGTAATGATAGCATACTTGCCTTCCTAACATGACTACGGAGAATGCTAATAAACACATTCATTAAGCCAGACATTTTTAAGTCATCATGTCTGGGTAACTTGCATCCAATAGTTTTAAAAACTCACTCTGTGGTCTACTTAATGTTGGTTTTCAGTGAGTCTGGTACATACAGTTTACAGAAGTTCCAGAAATATTTAAGAAAGTTAATGTTATTTCCATATGTTTAAAAGAAGTAACCATAGGTCTATCAATTGCAGACAAAACAAAGAATTCTACTACAAAATAATTAAGTGGTCAGGATAAAGAATGTATTACTTATTATATATATATTATAGAAAAAACATCCTATCCCATTAGTTTTTCCATTAAATGTCATGTTTGAGTGATAAAGCTATAAATACTGATGTAATTTACTCAGCATTGCCATGGCACTCATTAAATGGACCAAGAACCACTATGTTTTGAAATGAATCTGGCATGTCTTCCCTAGGAGTCTTGTCAGAGATGTATTCTTGACCTTAAGTTATTTAATACTTCTATTAATATTCTGGAGGAAAAGTAAAATCCACTTTAATAAAGTTAAGCAATGATACTAGAGAATGTAATACTTAGTAAAGAAGAGAACAAGCTAGTGACGAGCAGGGCTTGGGATCATGTGTAAAGCAGGATGGCAATAAACTATACGCATCTGTTTATGGGTAACTATAAGCTTAAGACTAGATTTTTTTGCCAATAAAGATGCGTTCTTGCTCTGTCAAGTTTTTCCTCTCAGAAGGAGACAAGAGGAGAAAAGATGCAAAGGTCAAAGCGGTCCAGCCAGCCAGCCAGCCAGCCAGATAAACTAGGAAGCACTTTTATCTAAAGCAGTATAACTGGTATCAGCCACACTAGTAACTTGCAATAGCTCCTCAACATTCAGAGAGTATGACTACTTTTGGGCTAAGCCTGCCACTCACTCACATAGACAAAATCAAGGTACCCCCCCACCTATGGCCCCTCCCAATCAGAGTAGAATAGAAAACAGAATGAATTTAAGGTTTATTTTCTATGCAGTTTTAAGTACCACTCACAGAGAGCGATAGACTTGGAAGAGAAGATTATTTAATTTATCCAGTTTACTTTGAATTCAGAGTTGTAGGGAAGTAAGCACCCAATTTCTATGAATGTCAGCTAGATGACAGGAACTAACGACACTTGAGACTAGTACTGTCCTTGTGTTTCTCCTCTGCTCCAGTGTCTTTTGACTAACTTGTTCGACTTCTCACCAGTAGAGAGAAGGAGAAGCATATTTTCACAATTGTGTGCAACAACATTCATAAGAATGTGTTGTGGATGTTATGACAAATACATATTTGTCACAAGGTTACCTTTTGCTATTAATATTGTAACAACTCAGAAGTCTGTTAAGTATCACTTTAACTGGTACCCTGTCAAAACCTATATGCTCTGTGAAAACTGAACTGATTAAGGTATCTAGTAGAAAGCAAAAAATTGTTGTCTTCAATATAACACAAATGTGATACAGTCTATTCAATGACATATAACTGACAAATCACCAAGTTGACTGAGTATTCAGAACAATTCTCATCAAATTCATTCTGATACCTGTTTGAAGGCATTTGAAGCGTACAAAGAAATGTTACTGCACAGAAGAGTAGTGCATATGCACATACACATAAAATACAGTTCTCCTAGGAAATTTTACATAATTTAACTTGCATTAGATATAAAATAACATAATGTAAGTAAAATGGCACAAAATGCTTTAAAGCCATTTAAAATACAGTAGCTTTGTAAGAAATATTGTAGAAATTGCATGTGTATTCAAAGTTTTCACCAATAGATGGCAGAAATGCACAATACTTAGCCAACAAAGTCATTGAAAATGCAAATTTGAGGTGCTAAGAAAGGGATAGTTTTCAGACCTGTGGATGCATCAAAAGACAGTAAATTATTATAAAGTTCTGGAGCTCATAATTCCTCTCTCACACTGGTATCTCTACAATTTAGTTATCAGAGCACTTCTTTGTGTCGGTATAACAAAGGTACTGCTCTAAGTTCCATTAAAAGATATATGTTTATTCCAAAATGAACAAAGCATTCTGTAGATTCAAATATGGTTTCAGGCTGAGCTGTTCTGTAGAGGTTATGTCAAAAAGTCTACAGGGTATTGAAACAAATGTTTTCATGTCACAGATTTTTAATGAAAGCTTCGTCTTGAAGCACGCTTGCTGGATGGCCAGGAGGCATTCACGCCATCAGCTTAACTATCTTAATAACACACTGCTTTTTCTCCAGAGCCATCTATCTCCTTCCACAGGGGGAAACCAATTTCATTCTCTGCCTCACAAAAAGAGCTGAATGTCTTCCAGAGATGTTGGAAACAGTCTTCTCAGACCAGGAGTTGATACTGAGACCACAAGCCTCATCCAAAATTGAGATGTCTGTAACAGGACCTGGACAGAATTTGAGCAAGGACTGAAAAAAAGATCACCTCTTTTCCATAACTATGCTAATCACCACACAGAGAGATTTGTTCTCTATGCTGTGCATGTGTCTATGTTTGCATCTGTTGTCTGTCTTCTTTTCCCCACTGTAAATCTTGAATTATTTTGTGAAAAAATGGCATGGCTTCAGCAGCAGCCTACACTAAAAGGCATGTCAGGGAAGAAGGATGATGAAAAAAACTTCCTGATAATCAAATTTATTCTATAGAATCAAACAGTTTCTATCACTTGAAATTTTGTACAGTAAAAGAGATGAAGCACATGGTCAGGAAAAGGAAATGGACTGTCTAATAGATCTTTTCTACCTTTAATTTCTGTGATTCAATAATATGAGACACTATCAAATCCATATATTAGGCTTTATTTAAATCACTGTAGTTCTAGGGCTGATTGTTGCTCATTCGCATGTCCTTGCAAATGTGAAGCCAAGATCATATTTTACATGTTTAATCTTCCTCTAACAATACCATCCTGTCAAGGCAATTTATTCCAATACAGTCCACTCATAAAATCAGTATTTCCTTTTTCATAAGCATACAAGTACATGACAAAAGGCATTTCAGTTATTTGAAGTGCCTTTGCTATCATAGAAGATAGAATTAGAGTTTTAAATGGTGTGTACGGTTTGTAAACCATTACTGAATACAACTGGAAGACGTTCATTTGTTGCAGGGCTCTGCAACTTTGCAGACTGCACCAAAGAAACAAAGATCTGAATCTGAAACTTAGCCATGATACTCAGATAGTGATGACTTTGTGTTAAAAAAATTAGTTTTACCATGGCATATTTCTCCCATTGCCAATTTTTTGTTTTCATCCAACCACCTTTTTAGCCTGCGTTCACTTAAACTGTAAAGACAGTATCCACACTCAGTGATGCACTGAAATTGTTTGGTTGAAATTAACTGTCAAAATTACCTGTAAAATCTCAAGAGCCAGAAACTCCACTGTTTCTGTTATCAATCTTCCCTTGGGAAGATTCTCTCCACTCCACAGAAGCCTGCACTTGAAGTGGAGAATTGTCCTATCATGGTCAGAAAGTTTCTTGTACAGTGTTGTGCAAGAAATATTTATGATTCTATAAAGCACAGCTTTAGTTTATGTGTAAGTACCTACACAAATGCTACTGTTTGCAAAACAGCATTGGAAAAATGTCAAGGGGCTCTAGATGCAAATAAATATCAGAAAACACTAATGTTTGTATCTGTACAGTTTTGAGTCAGAGCATAAGAAATTTTTATACCAACTGTCAAAGCAATGTATATCACTGAATTACAGATTCATTAAACATTTTCTTCTGTTTCTCTACTCCTCCCCAATATTTCAATAATATGCAGATCATTCCATGTGCCAGCTATATTCTGTTCATATACTTCCTTTTCTTATATTACCTTATGCTAGGAAAAATGATACCCTAGAAATCCTTTCTAAAGGATTTATCAAATCTAAAAATTTGATATTTTGCAGGTTTAAAGTGCTGTTGAGCCTTCAGCTGTACATTAGGCAATGAACACCCTACCATCCCTAGGAAACTTTTGAGGGAAAAGCATAATCTGATCCATCTTGCATATTGAATTTTGTGTGCATACTGGAATCTAGGTGGAAGATTAGATTAGAAACAATTTCCTTCATGAATACGGGTTGAAAATTTCATTCATATACAGCATTTTGAGATACAAAAATACATTTTATGAACAACTGAATGCAAGAAAGTAGTGGGGAACACGGAAGGCTTCACATACTAAGAGTTACGTAATAGCTGAATGATGGCATTTCTGAACTAGCGTAAGAAAAGCAAAAAACCCACTGGCTTTCCACTATAGTACATTAAAAGATGATACATTCAGACTACACGTCCTCTGCTATGCTTCACATCTTTCTATGAGCATTTAGTGCTCCGAAGGCAAAGTTTATTTCTGATTTAGGATGGTTTGGGTTTTTAAAATACTATTTAAACTGTGTGTTTGTACTTACTTTATTGTCAGTTAGCTAAACCAGGACAGTTCTTGTGAAATCGGGAATTCAGGGAGCAACATTCTGGTGACTTTCATTCTGTCTAGTACTTAGATGAACTCATGACAGCTGACTGACATGAATCAATAGTGAAATAAACTGTAAGGACCCTGATGCACAATTCATTCCAGACAATGTATTGTATTTGGGCTCCTAAATGATCTTGAAATTTAAGGCATATAAAGGAATCCTGCTTAATCAGCAGCATATTCTTAAAACATGCAAAGAATTATTGGGATACACTGAAGTCCAAACCTGTTACATAATTTTCACATTGCCTAACAATAAGCACTCCCTATTTACTTGCCTCGCTAAAAGACTAACCTCCCTGCGCATCCTATTTCCACAGGGACACTTGGTGCAGGAACCCGAACTTATGTGTTCTGAATCACCCTCCGCACAAAGATCTCTCTTTCAGTTACAAAAATTATATAAAAGGAAAAGTAGGCATCTAACCTGAAACTGTAAATAATATGGTCCAAACACCCTCCCTTCCCCTCCAGTCACACGCTCAGTCCTGCCACTGTATTACCTACAAGTATATCCAAAGTATTTGAATTCTACAGGCATAGTAAATTTTGCCATCTTTTTTAAAGGTGTAAAGGAATAGAAAATCTTCATTAATACACTTCAGTGTATTTGCTTAAAAACACTTCCATCACAGCATCTCAAAATAATAACTTGCTTATCTAAATTATAGCTATGTCAGGGACCCCAATAATTCACATTTTTGAATTAGTGTATTATTTCATTAGGGATGATTTTCCCTAAAGTGAAAACCCCTTTGAAGTAAACACAGTGAAAGGATGTGCAAAGCTCAAACACGGTAAATATGTCACTCATTAGATGACTACATTAAAAAAAAAAAAAATTCTGTGCCTCATCAGGTGATAAATGTCTCAGGAAGATTCCACTAGAAAAGAGGTAAAGTGGGATTATAAACAAGAAATCAAGAAAAAGTGACATTGGTGTAATTAAGAGAGATGCAAATTCTTTTAACCCTATGAGCCTGGAAAATGACATAAGTCTTGTAAAAACTATCCAGCAGAAACTGCTAAATGGGCAAACTCTCTCATTATTATTGTTGGTACTGTTAGTTAGATTGCTGTGTCACCATGAGTCAGTCAATTATGCAGTCACTTTCACAAAGAGTATTCATCTCAGATAATTCTCTCTCTCTGCCTCATTTCCCAAATTTTGCAGTTTTCCTATTTTCTCATTTCACATTTCTTTTCTACGGACCCTGCGATTCTAGTTTTTGCTCTTAGATAGCCTTCATCTCCAATGATTTCAGCCTTAAAGTTCTGGGAAACTCTGATACGTCGCATTCAACTGAAAGTACATGCCTTTAATTCACATAATGCAAAGAATCTGGGATTAAGTTATAGCTAGTGAAATCAGCGACATTACAGTGCCTGTATTTCTGGAGAAATGGACTGTCAAATTCTGAGGTTTCATATGTTGTCTAAAGACA
This sequence comes from Sagittarius serpentarius, assembly GCA_034782735.1. Taxonomy (NCBI): domain Eukaryota; kingdom Metazoa; phylum Chordata; class Aves; order Accipitriformes; family Sagittariidae; genus Sagittarius; species Sagittarius serpentarius. Next base: position 16,490,447 of record JAVKLA010000093.1, on the reverse strand, counting down.
TGGCATTCACAAAGTATGCCATTTTTAGGAAGTTTTCCCTGAATAAAACTCCCAAATTTTAACCTTCATTTTACTTAACTAGAGAGAATGCAATTTGTGCAAGAAACTTCATATGCCACATTACGGGGATTCTTTAATTGATTTATTTTGTCTGCTTTGCTTAATTTTCTATTCCTTTTTACATGTGGCATATTCTTTTTGAATGCATTCCTAGCAGTCCTACAAAAGTGTCTAAACTAATCTTCCAAATCTGTTGTTTCAGTGGACTTAAAATTTAGCTATATTAGCTCAAAATGTGAAGAAAATTTGTTGATTTCTATGTTGACAGTGATTCATGGCAATCCAGTTCAGTGAAAGAATGGTTTGGATCACCTGTTCAGGTTATAAGCCGAGACAAATTACATCAAATTTGACGTTTTATAAAAATGGCCTCGTGTTACACAGTACTTCCAAGCTGGAGTGCACCACCACTTAAAGTAGAAGATTATATTAATGAATCAAGAACAAAATGGACTTAGTGTTTTTTCTGACATAACCCACCTGTCTGCTGAAATGGCAAATTCACTGCAAAACCAACTTTGGTAACATTCTTCTGATTACATGATGCCACAAGATGAAGAAATTCTCTATCAAAATGTGCAAACTTTAAGTATTTTTATAACAGCTCTTGAAAGGTATTTTACTTACCAAGCCAACTTCTGTTTAAATATACTGACACAAACACTGGAGGGACCGTGAAGAAATCTACTACTGAGTTAACTTCTAGCCAAAACCATAGCTTGTCATTGGCTGCTATGAACTGAAAAAAAAGAGGGGGAGGATGAAAGAATCAGATTACGATCATGGTGGTTGCAAGTATGTGCAATATTTTCCATTCTAAAATATTAAATTCCAAGGTTAGTGGACAAGTAACTGATGGTTTAGGTCAGACAAAACAACATACCTCATTGGAAAGAAGTCTGTATTGTACATTGCTTGATAATCACATTGAGATTAAAATGAAAGGTCTAACTAAAGAGACAGATAATTTATACAATGAGTTGTAATATCTGTGCTAAGAAACATTTTCTCCATATTTAGTAAGAATGTATCAGTAATATTAGAAAAGTGTAGGTAAGTACAAAAATATTTCAAAGTATATCACCTTTGCTCTAGTACAACAAACATGGTAGTAGTCTCATCATGTATTTGCTGTTCAAAGGTTTCCAAATACATGACAGTTTACAGAGTCCCATTATCATCCTACCCAGAGATATTCACCAGGATGACTCCTACAAGGCATAATTCAGGACTGCAGCAGGACTTCAGTCCTTCAAATTGTGCCATGGATGACGTCATTTCTCTCTCCTGACTGAAATCAGCCTAGGGAAACTGGCAAACTTAGATGTCAAGGACATCATCGTTTGAACTTGCCTACTCATCTATGTGTTTAAATAAGGTCAAACTACTATTCACAGTCAAGTAATAATTAAAACATATGCTTTATATAAATATGAAACATAAATATACAAATAAATATAAAGTTTTCATGCATCACGAAGACATTTAACAGAGTAGTTTTTACTCATGTAAGTCTTAAAAATTGGACTAATTTCAAAACAGTGCTTGCATTTTTTGACTTACAGACAAAATCCACTGTCTTTCTTCCAAAGCAAATACTGACATTCTCTAACTATTTCATCCATTTAATCTCCTTGCCTTAGAATTACTTTAAAACTTTCAACAGAAAGTGTTTATGGTGCATACCAAATTTGATGGAATCCCAGATAAAATATTGGAAAGGAGACTCTACTGATGTCAAGAATGTTGAAATCATACTTAAAAAGAAGACAGACAACATGAGCAGCATTTGCCCCAGGGAAGACTCAAAAGCAAAAATTAACTGATGTTTTATTAGTCTGTATTACTCAATATCAATGCTCCAGAATGAAAACTGAAGAAAAATATCCAGTTTCAGCAGAAGCTTTCTATTCCCCTCTGTTGAATTCAGAAGTAGTCAGAATATTTGGAACTAAAAGTTTTTAAGATGTCAGATCAATATTTTCACAACATGCAATATATGTTCTAATAAGCATTTTATCTTTCCACAGGGCAAAACCTTTAGGCTTTCAAAAAGGTTAAAGTGCATTATTCAGCAATGAAAACTAAGTCTGTTGACTGTAAAGACCACTCATACTTTTCTATGCAAGTATCTGAACAGTTATTCATTTAGGTAATTAGCGACTAATGGAAGTCTATTTCATTACAGAGGCAATCCTACCATGCTCAAAGAGATACCATGTTTTTCTAGAAGCACTAGCATTAATTCTGTCGCTTCCAAAGAAGGATTACTTCCATACTGCCGTATGTCTGCCAGACCCTATTGTTTGATTATGTGCTAACTTGTGCAGTTTGGACTCGGTCTTCATCAGTACTTTGCAGACTTCACTTCCGAGTTCTCACATAGTTGGATACTAGCTAATAAAGATTTTGAAATGGATATGTCTGTGTTTGAACACAAATATCTTCTAGACTGAATATATGGTAATAATGATATGATTTTGAGTTGCCACATCATACAAGAGAACAGATGGAGAAGGATGAGATTTTAAAATATTTCTTCAAATTCTTTAATTTGCCAATGAGTCCTCACAGGAGATTTTTATCAGGAAAACAAACAAACAACTAAAATAGCTAAAGGTATGAGATGCTTATCACATAACTAGCAAATTCATTATCGATCCAGTTCTTGCATCTGCACCACCAAGTATCACCATTTCCCCAGGAACTCCTGTTTAGTTCAGCAGGACTTCTTGGATAGCTGAAGTTACAGCTATATTAGCATTTTGATTTAGATAAGGAGCACTAATCTGAAGTGAATCCTTATTATCCCCGTTTACCATACTTCAGTTTGCATCACAAAGCGGTTTTGGATAACACAAAGATTTGTTTTGGTTGAAACTAAAACTGAAAAAGGTGTTCTAGCAGTGCAACTCACATACTGTAACTGCCGAAGTGTGTTCAGTCCACAGGACCAGAGTGGACTCTACTGTACTCTCTCTCCCTTCCAAAAAACATACAGCATAGATATGAAAGTATTTGCATCAACTCTTCTCAGTATATTCTGTCTTACTGTGCTTTGCTTCTTGAAAATAATCTAAGTTACTGCTTTGAGTAAGTAAGAGTGGCCAATACATAATTTTAATTCTCTTGGTAAGAGCATAGAACCTCATCACTAGCACTAAATTTACAAAGCATTTGGATACTTCTTAAAAAAGGGTTCTTGGAAGTTGATGAGTACCATGCATTGGATCTGTTATGTCAAAAAGTTAACCTATATTGCAGGCCTGGTGGATATCTACAAAAAGCCCCCCCCCCCAGTTCTTAAGAATTAGAGGCAATTACACTATATGCTTTTAAAATGCAGCTTAGAATGCATACATAGTAGTGTAAATAGTGAAGGAATTTATCTATTTAGCTAAAGGATAGACACTGCACCTAGACTAGGTAATTAAATAACCTAGATTTGCAACAAAATTCCTTACTATTAGAAAGAGTTGGTAAAGTTGGTTGGAAGTGAAATAGGAGGAACTCAACTATCATTGTGATATAGGAGCTCCAGTAATTCAGGAGCAAAATGGACAAAGGAAGATCAGGAGGCAATACTTGTATCAAATTTAAAGGCCAGTGTGGCAGGCTTTCTGCTCACATGTGTTTTTTCTTGTAGTTCTGTTATGTTTGAGGCTTTTTTTCCTTGGTCTTCCAATTAACAACAATCAAAGTTAGTTTTCAAAGCATATGTAAAAAAAAAACCAACATCAAACAAACAAACAAAAAAAAACCAACCCCAGCAGCTTGAATTGCAAGCATTACTGGCCCAAACTTTTAAAAGTGCCTACCTGTTTCAGATATCCCGACTTTTAGATCCTGAAACAGCATTACTGGCTTTTCAGAAAGTGATAAGTATATTCTAAGTATGTACATTTCAGCATGTTGACTAGGATTTACAGCTTCTGCAAAGCATTCATTAGCAGTCTGGGAAAGTGGATGTGAATAAAACTGAATACAGCAGCCCTACCAGTTGTTACCTCAACCTTTGACTGCTAAAGACGTATCTAGCAGCAGAGGAATAGATCGAGTATTCACTAGTTTTGCTGAGGTAGTTATGACTCCATTGAGAACGCTGAAACTAGATTCTGTGTCACTGACCAGCACTGAATGACAATAGTTTTCACTTTCTACCACATGAGGAAGTTCTGGAACAGATGGCTTAGCTTATAAACTATTGGTCTCCTTCCTGATCTTAGATGCTTATTATTATTATCTAAATGTTCTCAATCAAATGTTTTGCTCATGCATTTTAGAAATTAGCTTAATTTTGTCCAGCCATTGTAAAGTTAGACTGTATTCAAAGACTTTCCCTATCCAATAGCTATATTCTATCCCTGACTCATGCTATCAAAGACAAACTACTTACACGCAAGCCGAAGTAGAGTAGGAAGAACACATTGAAAGCCATGTCGATCTGTAACGTGAAATCTTTGTAGAAATTCTGGCAGGATTCTATTGGGCTATTTGAAAGAAAAAGAAATCAGAGTAAATTGTCAGTATATGAGTTTCTACTCTGGTTACACTTTTATGCATTTCACCAAGGACCTTGATTGAGAAATCATAGTTCTGTTTTCCAGTCATTTACAAGATACAAGCAAGCATTTCAAACTAATTATTTCATTCATTCAGTTAGTCATTCATACAGTCTTTATATCCACCTGTTCAGGTAATATCTGAGAATTAACATGCAGATACCTTTAAGAAAGGACAAGCAGGAAAATACCTCAGGATTCCTTAACCCCACATTAACCCTTAAAGAACTGACTTCTTTCTGCAGGAGACATACCTATGATACTTTAGGGACAAACCTAACAAGCACACAGCTACAGTGAAACATTACATGGTTTTAATTCATGTCATAATTTAAAACCTTAAAAAAAAACCTTAGTTGCTTAGTAATACATTACCCATTAGCAACCTGGGGTACTTAGTCTTGTAGAATCCCTTGTTTATAAGAAGTTGGTTTTGTTGGGTTTTTTCCTTTTTCTCAATTCTTTTTTGTGTATACTTATTTAATGTACTTTATGTACAGTACTATGAACTGAGTAGAAAAGCAGCATAGCCCACTGGTAAAATTAAATAACAAAATAAATTGAGGAATTTGAAGCAGTACTCTAAGGGTTAATTTCTGCATGCAGGTTAATTAAAATACCTTTGTGTGTGTCAGGCAGCCATTGCAAATTCTAGCTTATTATATTATGCTTTATTTAACAGTGGGACAGGTCCAAAGCATACTCTATACAAACTGGTACTTTATAGATATACTTTTCTTTAAGGAAGGAGATAACTTCCACAAGTATGATTAGTGATTTATTTGTGAGGTTTCTAAAACAGGTTGGTGAAGCCACAGAACAATGTTGAAGTCACAGACCAAAGTGAAACTCATGTCCCAATATATGCTGATGTATATACTATATATACATAATGTCCCAACCATATATATATATACACACACATATATTGCAAATGATCATGTATTCATCACAACTGTAATAAAGTGGAAAACTAGAATGTAGATCATTTGGAGCCCTAGAAAATATCCTTTTAGGAAAGAATAAATTCTTTGGCTTCCCAGGTCAAATAAATCACTGAATGTGAACATAATACCAGTTAGTATAGCAGTAGCTCTGCAAATATAATGCTAGATTGCTCAACAAGCAAGATTCTATGCGTTATGAATGTCAGTTACCTAATTTAAGGCATAAAGGAAATTACCTGGGCTACCAGGTCATTACACATGCAGCCAAATTTTCCATTCCTTGTATACATTACAGGTCAAACAAGTTAAGTACAGCATGCCCTCTCCTGTCTTTAGATGCATGAATGTATACAGCAAAATTTTCCTTGATGTACAATAGCTTTATATTTTAAGAACCTTCAGTGCTATAGGAAATGGTATTAAAATGGTTTTTAAAAAGCTATTTGCAAAGACATTGAAGTTATGAAACGTTTCTGTTATAGTTTGAATAAAATTGATTTACAAAAGCAGGCAGAAGGGAAGAGAAGCCAAATTTTAACATATAGGATGGAAGACGGCACCTCACACTTTACAAATACAGCTTTAGCTGCAAAAACAGTGGATGTAACATGAGAACCCAACAGGATCATTTTCTGTATAGCATTATTGAGAGCAAAGGATTTTGCCAAAATAAGGTAGGCTACACACTATGCACCCTGCCAACAGAAATCACAGGAAGCACAGCAGCAGCAGAATGAACAACCCTGCACCAACACAGAGGCTTGAACCCTTAATTCCAGGTTAGGTTCCTGTAAAAGCTGCAGAAATTCACTGAAGCTAATGGAATTGCACAGATTTATGACTAGGATAGAGAGAGCTTCTTCATTATTTCCACAGTTATTTGGTACTTGTCATGATTGTTAGATAAGGTCAGCTAAGGCTGCAGCTAACCACTGAACTTTTGTACCATTGTCCTTTACAAAAACCTACAAGATCTGACAAATTAGCTAATGCATAATAAATCTTCATCTTGTTTGCAAAAACACTTAGCACAGTGGACCACAACCCTAATTTGGGTCTTTTGTTTACCTCATACCAGGACTACTACTTCTGCTAGTCATATCCCTAAAGCATCCTTCATTTCAGAGATCACCTCTTTCTTTCAATTTCTAAGTTATCCATTTCAAAGACAAACACAATGTCCTTTCCTTTTTATTCTAAATGATGATTTTGTCAGAAAGGCATGTCACTAAGGCTAAATTATACTCACAGGATTATTTATACTCATAGGATACAAGATTTTAAATTTTCCAGATTAAATTTTGGTGATATTCCTCAGTTTCATCAGTGGCTCACATTTGAGCTGAGAGAAAAATATGGCCACTAATGTTTATCATTGCACCATTCAGTCTGCTGCAGAAAGGAAGCCAATTTGAAACTCCTCTTTACATAAACTTTTCCCCAAACAGAAGTGCTATAGTTCTTAGAGTTCCAGATAGTACTGTGCTGGGGTCTCCAGGACTCATAATATATTCCCTCTTTTAAACTAAAATCAGATGGCTTGTCCCATGGGATTTCACCCCTTTAGGTCAGCAAAGGTTTCACCTTTGAAGGAGCCATCAGACTGTTAGAAATGCATTTATTACTCTTCCATGTAAGCATCCTTCACTGTAAGTGTGGTTTCATGTGTTTATACTGCTAAAACCCAGGAGAAACTAGTCTAAAATCAATGCAATAACATTATACTATGATAGGAAAGATATAAAGTAACTGGATAAAATTACAGTAATGATGTAACTCTAAAGGCAATATTGATGTGAACTTTGAAAGAGCGTCTTTAATTTCCTGCACAAAAAAAAATGAAAAAATTCTGCTGTAGCTTATGACTTCCTGTGTTTTGAAAAGAAAAACTCATAGCACCAATTTTATTTTAGTTAATGTAAGGATATCCTGCTGATAATCTATCAAGGACTATAATTCCCCTTTGCCCTGCCATCTTTTTATGTAATAAACTAAATGCTACAAGCAATGTCTGGGCTACACAAGCAAGATTTGAGAGGCTGACTGTTCTTCAGGTCAACATTATATCAAGTTACCATTTGCTGCAACTGTGTGCTCTGTGCTACAATTTAATACAAAAATAGCATCTGGAGAAATAACAGTGGCTTAGTTTGCCTAATCTGCAGTAATGGCAGAACCTTATTTGATTTTTCAGGCATGGACTACATTGTTAATTCTATTCCTTCCTCTCCTGCTCTTTAAACACTGCTATTAGTTTCAGTTTCACATTACCTCTATTTACTTGTTCTGTTTATTATTACAGCATTTTTATAGCACTACTGGTAGTTATAAAGCCATTAAACAGGTATCATAGGCATAAACTAGCTCAGTGAGCTAGAGTGACTACAAGAGAAGTAACAAAATTACTCCAGTTTAACTTTACACAGGATGGGGCAAAATTTTGACAAGGTGTTCCCAGCATCCTTAAACCTTTTTTGCAAAGCCAGCACTTTACATGACACTTTTACCACAGCTGAACAAATGAAAAAAAACCTTGTCACTTCAGTTCAAAAGAATTTACTGCTGTTTAAATAACTACTTTTGTCACAAGTTTATTTCATGTATTTCTTTATTATTCTCACTTATTTCTGGTCCATTTGAAATGCTTCTACTGCATTTGAAATGGTTCTACTGGGATTATTCTTTGAATAATCATAGAATGAGTGGGAGATGGCAAAAAAGCAGTATGCATTTTAACGTTTTCTGAAATTATTTTTTTCTGCAGGTATATTAATATGAAACTTCCCACCAAAGAAGCCTTCATAGAATATTTCCAGGATTCTGCAATTGCAAGAGTTGAAAGTATCTCGAGTGTGTTTTCTTGTATCATTTCACCTCTTGATAGGAGTTGTAAAGCCCATTTCCAGCTTCAGATCAAAGCCTTGGCATGACATATCAATCTATGTCACAGTGCAATCACTGCCATTATGACCACACAGAAGTAAGGGGAAGAAACCCTACGCTCATTCAGACTTTAGACCAGCTTTGCAATCATGGTGACATCTATCTGGATGATTTTACATAAAATGTTCCCCACAGTAATGGGAAAGATTGTGCACACCTGATTTGGTACTTGAAATAACTATCCAATATGCAATTTACAGTTCTCTATTCTTTCTGTGTAAGGAAGTGGACTCTTGTATTTTTGGCATGTCATGTCAGTCTGCTCCTAATGGTTTTTGCCTTTTTTTTCTTTTTAATGACAAGGCCTGCAAAGACTAAGATGGATGCCAGTTTTTATTTGTGTGTAATTATATACCAAAATGCAAAAGGTTAATTTTAAGACATATTAATCTAGTTACACTTTGCCAAGTGTTTTGAAGATAAAAAGTTCCATGTAAAACATTCATAAATCACCACAAAAGAAAATTACTTCTACTGTAACTTCAAGAAAGTACTGATGTTAATATCATACTGCTACATCTTTGGAAATTTAAGAAGTTATTGAAACTTTCAGAAATTTGGAGAATTGTCCTAATTTACGATTTTAACTTTTGGAAGTAAAGTTGTCTTCTGAATGGTGGAGGAAAAGCTAAATCCATTACCGAAATCAGATAAAATATATTTTAATTCTTAATATTAATTAAATAAAATGTAACATTGAAAAAGTTGGAACTAAAAATAAATTGTTACAAACTTAACATGCCTGAGAAAGAAATACAACAACCTGATACTATGAAAAATTAGGAAATTTTTAATTTTCTTTGCTCATGACAGTTTTTAGATTACATAATAGTACATTATATGAAAAAAAAAAGTAAAATGTGCAGTTTCTATCAGAAGGAATGTCCATAGATAAGACTGAATTTTAAAATCAAATTATATTTACAGAAATACCGGTAGAGGCTGCTAAAATATAATCAACACAAATGAATAAATAATTGAGAGAAACCACTCAATATTTAGAAGTTCTGTAGTATCTCATCATTTGAAGACATTCCATTCACCTCTCACTTTCAAATTGTATTTCATGCAATTAATATGTACTAATTTGGGCATGTAAATTTTCTTTTTTCTTAAAAATGTCTACAGTAGTCTTTTTTTTTCCAGACTATTTTGTTTTACTGGAAGCTCCTCCATAATACTGAATTCTCTCAAATTTCTTTATAGAACAAACCCAATTTCACAAAGTTTAGAGTAAAAAATAAATCTGGCATAAATTTGATATGACAGTGTCTGTTTATACTCCTTCAATACATGTTTTTAACAGTACACCAAAAAAAAAAAAAATTAAGGGGGTTACGGTTAGGCTTTTTAACTTGTTAGGGTTTTTTTTTTCAGTGACATAGTAGTAAAGTAAAACTAAGGGAGAAGCCAGATGTATCATTTAGTAAAAGCAATGTTTATTCAATGCAGAATACTTTCTGTTCCTTTAACTATGGTTTAGTTGTACAGCCTAGAAGGGAAGAAGCAGTTAAAATCTTCTTTAGTGAAATAGGCATGAACATACAGCAAAACTATAAACATGGATGCCTATCAAGTGTCAGCCTAGTGAAACAAATACCACAATTGAAATAAATCAACAAGGCTAAATAAAAATCAAAGGTGCCAAATACCTCACAGAGTGACAGAGAGCATAACATTTTTTTTCCTTACTTCAAATGGCCTTCATTTATTAACCAAGTTAGTCCCACAGTAAGAAAAGAAAAAGCATTTTCTTGCAGTATGTCTACTGAACTTCTAAATGCAAGATGCCTTGGTAAATGACTCAGTTTAGAAGGCCTTTCTTTGAGTCATAACATCAATAAGCTCATTAATTTTTAGATGGCAAACGTCTTCTAAATTACTTCACTCTCCCTTGACATGATGTAGTCCGCCACTGGGGGAGTTTTGCTACTAGCATTTTCAGTAAGCACTGCAGGATATGCAGGAAGAGTTAAGTTGGTTTCCTTCCCAAAAAGGAAGAGCAGCCAGCTGGATCAGAGTGAGGGCAAGGGGAAGATCCACTTTGCCCACAGCAGAAGTGCAGTGTAATCTGCTGTCACAGCCCTAAGTCTTGGGATCCATAAAACTCCATGGTATCATTATATCCCTAGTTACAGATACTTTCTAAAAGGTTTTGAATACGTGGAGCTGGTGAGTGAAGGAGGAACAATCCCCTTCTCACTGAATTTTGCAGATAGTTGTGACTTGACAGCCAAGGATGATGCTGTGACCATTTCCTGTATCTTCTTATCTTGTCATTGATAAAGATACATTTAAATCCTTTTTTGACCACTCAACCCCCTATGTCTAAATCCTTAGCTAACTGCTTCTCCTACGCAGACACACATACACACCCAGATAACTTTCTGCTCTCAACACATGTCAACATCAAATCCTGGAGCTTCTTTTTTATATTCATAGCTAAGATGCTGACCATGCCTGGTTGTCTCTCTCTCACCTTTTTTTATTGTACTTTCCTCTTGTCTGGACTCCATATTGCCTACTACTTTATCCCCCTCTTTCTTCAGAAAGCTTCAGATAAATACTCCTGCATAACTCCTTGTGACTTTGCCAAGTACCTTTTTTTAATTCTCTATTCTGACTCTCCTTTGCTTAATGAATTAAACTGTATTTGTCTTTCCAGCCACAAAAACTCCTCAATTTCAGCATGGGATGAATTTATTTTGGATTACTCTATCTTACTGTCTTGCCTACATGTGGAGTGGCCTCCCTTCTTCGCTTTGATATGCATCTTTCTCTTTCACATTCCTTTTGAAAATGCATTGCTGACCTTAGGCTCATACACACTAAGCCATCTTTGAATTACCTCAACAATCAGTATCCTCTTTGTCCAATTTTAAAGTAAATAAGCAAAATATAAATCTGATCAAAATAAAAGATAAATTGCCAAATAATGTGAAATAAAGCAATCTTCCAAGATTTCTTAGACTGTTGCTTAAACTACACCTTACAAATTGCAAGGACCTCAAGGGAACTGCTTTTCAGAAAAAAAAGCAGGAACAATGCAAGTGCCTGTCCTTATTTCCCTTTCCTAATTTCTATCACAACATCTTCTGCTATTCTTTAAAGTCTGACAGATCACAAGCTGTCATTAGAATATTACCCTTCTATTTCTAATCTAATTAACAAAATGCATCATGACTCATCTGTTCTGCAGATGCTTTCTACAACTAAATACTTTTATATTATCTCCCTAGCACACTGGGGAACCTTGGCAAGCTTTTAGACTAATTTGAGGTAAAATTAACAGGTTTCCTCATCCTCCTCCTTCAAAAAAAAAAAAAATCCACTGTCAGAAGAAATGAGCAACAACAAAACCAGATCGATCAGTAATAATTTGGTACAACAGCATCATTTAGTAAAGATTTTTCTAAGAAAATGCCAGAGACATACTGTTTTTCCTTATGATTCTTTCAGTTTTCTGGATCATGTGATAAAGAACGGGGCATAAAAGTCTGGGTTTTTTTCCTTTGAATATTAACTTGTTTTAAATTTAAAGATATATTTAAATGTTGTGACTTGACAGTTTTTAATGCAAAATTAACTCAGTTTAGAAACTGAGATAGAGAAGGACTTTCAGTGGGAAAGAAAGAAAGACTTAATTTTAATTTCTGTCACACCCATGTATGAAATTAAGAGCCAAATTAAGTTGGTACATCTGCAGAACAAAGGTATACTTTCCTGATGCCCACCTCAGATGCACAAAATTTTGCCTGGCATAACTCTACTGACTTCTAAAGAGCTATTTGTGACTTACAACATACCAAGTGACAGAGTCAAGTAACATTGCTAGTACTTATTTTACCTAAATGAACTAATACAAGTTGGTAAAATTCCATATAATGTTGTCAGTTTTCATCTTTCTTTTTCAAGTTTTCCATGAATTTTAAGTACATCATGCTTCTTCACAGACTGCCCTAGTAAAACATAAACCAACCTACCACAGAACTCAAGCAAAATCAAATTCTTATCTTCCTCAGCCCAAACACAGAGTTGTACACAAGTAAGATAACAAGAAACTTTTACTTACATTTTTATATTGAATTGCTGGGATATAGAGAAAATATGCACATTAGAATTGCTCACTCTGAAAACAGCATATTTCTTAATTTCATCAGGGTGTAAGTACATTCACTACTGCCTGCAGCATATGTCTTCTCTAATTAGTGACATCCACAAATAAAAGCTAAAGGAATATTCCTGCAGATCAGCTGAACTACCAGGAATTGAGTGCTAAAACAGGCATAAGTAAATGGCCCAGAGTCAATCTCCACAAATCTTCTAACTTCTTTCAGTAGTGTACAGAAGATAGAGCACGCACTTTCTTGCAAAATACACCATGAAGATCTTCATCCTACTTAAGACAACTGCATTTGAAAATGTTTGCTGAGAACCACATAGGTAAGTAGGAAGAGTATATTATTTTATTTTGCATTAGATTTAATTGCTTACCATAGGCTGAGAACACTGGCAACTGCAAATAGTATCACATTACCTTGACAAAACAATCTCCTTGATAACAAGCCAATTCTAAAAGAACAATAAAGCAACAATGCCAGGGATCACATTTTTAATCAAAGGGTTTTGTGTGAGGCTACTGACATACTAAAGAGAAAACCACCAATATACTGTTTCAGCTAACAGTATATTATCACTTTTTTTGACAATATCTAATAAGCCACTTCAGTTATACTTAGTATGTTGACTGCATTATAGAAAGATTCTGTTAAACTGCATACCCTGTTTACTAAAGTTGACAATCTTGCATGTTTCTACTTCGTAATAAGACCCCTTTCTATTACTTCGTCTGTTATTATTTAATATAATTGTTGTTTAATATTCTTTATCAAACTGCATCAAGGAGTAATAAGTTGTTGTAGATGTTTACTCCAGATAACAGAAAATAACAGGTGACATGAAAATGCAAACACATCATATGATGCTGCAAAAAGAATACTAATCCCTTTTCCATGTAACATTGAATTGAACAAATGGAAATGGATCAAGTTAGTGAGAAGTATATCAGAAGCATAAAACTTTTTCAATTAAAACATACAGTTAAACACTGGAATAGGTTCTTTAGGGAGAATGGCAAAACTCAGATTTTTAAAACAGTGGTAAATACTTTTCAGCCTTGGATATATGGACCACTTACAGTCCTTGCATTTACATGTGTCATAGAATGATCTACACATGTGATATTTCTAAAATTTCCTCCTTCTGTAGGAGAGGGCCTACAAACCATTGATCTCTCAGATAAGTGTCTGTTTGAATAAATTTATGTATAGCCACTCTTACCTTGCAGCAGAAGGAAGACTGACTTCTTCAGATTCCTTCTTTCTCTATTTTATGTGATTCTATTTTGCAGCTACTGTCTTTTAAAATTACCCAAAGGTGCTTTTCACATTTGCTATGCACTTACCTCAAACTCAAAGTTTTCAACAGCCCACCATCCTCATCAGTTTCTAGCTCCAACTACTCCTCCATCTCAATGCCTTTTATTATCCCTCTATTCTGTTGATACCGTTGTCCAACTTTAAAATTCTCCCTCATCTGACTGCACTCTTTGAAAAAATACATACAATCTTCAAAAATGAGAATGTCCTGTACCTATCCTATTTGACTCCAAATTAAGATTATTATTTTTCTTTTGTATATCATCATAAAACTGAGCTCTAATTTTCTGCTTGACATGTGGAACAGATTCCTCCAGATGATTTTGAGTATTCTTTCCATGTTTCTTGCTTGCTTACATACTGTCTTTAAAAAAAACTAATCTTGTCCTACGAAATTTAGTCTAAATTCAACTATCCTAACTGAAAATGACATAAGTACCAGATAAATTGGAGTGTTAAAAAATTTCCAGTTCATTCATCTGTCTGTCTTTTCTGGAATTCCCTCCTGTGATACTTCAATAAAAGTATCTGGCTACTATCTACTTTTTACTGAGTAGTAATAAACTTGAACCTAAGGTATATTATTTAACTTTAATGTCAGTGAATAATGTAATTGAGCAACAAAATCCAGAAGTACTGCAAAGTGGTAGAAACTTGACATTACATTACTGGATCAGCTTTTTTGGTCAGGCTTTTTAGTGCATGCACCCAAATCTATTCTTATCCATAAAAAGCTATCCATATTGTGTTAATGGTAATTCTAAAGCAGTCCTAATACACAGTTACGACAGTCAGGAAATACTGTTTCATATTTCAAATGAAGGCACAGCTGTAAACATGAACCATGTACACTCCCTCAAAAAGTCTGCATAAAACTAGAAAGTATATTAGTACCAAGCAAATTTTTGTAGTTTCAGGCTCTCTCTCTCATTCCTCATGAGGACCTTTTAGCCTTATCTATCCCATCGGCATAAGGGTCCTTTTAAGTACCTTAGACATTTAATACCTAAGATACATGTAGGGTGCCATAGGTCATGCAACTCAACTACCCAAATTACTACACATCTAGCATCCTTGTAAATTATCACAAGGAAGTCTGTCTTTGTATACTTGTTCTACTTTACTAGGAATAATGAACAGGGGAGTTGACGTAAAAAACCTTTCAATTACGAAGAGTAACCATCCGAGATCTTTGAATATATCCTGAGCAACGCAGTATATCTGTTTAAATTCCTCTGCCTTAAACCAACTGCAGGCATAATCCAGGTAACATTCACTCCCAGCATATATAAACACTTAACGACAGTCCTTTCTATCAGTTTTCCCTTTTCTTTCCCTGGACTCCTGGAGAGTCTTTATTGCACATACCTTTTTAGAGTAAAACACATGTCCACAGTTTCTCTACCCATACACTCCTCTGCTGTGGCTTACTTTCCCCATGCATATAATTGCAATCTAGTCAATTTTCCTCCTTAGAAATTTTCATGTCACAGCTGTTCCAGCTGTGGGACCTCATTATTTACCAGGACTGTCTTAAGAGCAAATTACTATAGTCTTAAGGCAAAATGCTGATTCTATGAAAGACTCACTGAATACCCACGTTCACTTTACAAAAGAAAAGGAACAGTTTAAACGAACAAAGAAGAAATTGAAAAATTACTTCAGCTCTTTCCTAGTTCAAGTTTTCAGACACGAAAACCAGCCCGGAGCCTGAGTGACAGTCTCAATCACAGTGGCTTTTCCAAATGGGAAAGGCAAAGCTCTTTTTAGGCAGATTAATGACACTATGCATTTCTTTTTTAGCAGTCAATTTATCTCCATTAATAAATGGAATAAGGTATTGCCAACACCTGTAGCAGTTGCTCAAATCAATTATCACAAGCTTGATATAAAACTACTTTACATCAGTGTAAGAAGAGGATTATAATGATGTTAAAAATTAATATGTAGTAACCCTTTTTTTCTAACACCATCTCAAAATGTCTTGCACCGTATCATCCAACACCTTTTTATCCTGGCTGCTGCGCATGGGATGTGTAGTTAGGCTTACACACTGAGCTACTGGATAGTCAAAAGGACTGGTGTAATACTCTACTTTGCACTGATTTCAGGTGGAAGAACTTCATGTTGCTGTATAGATATATGTCTGATCAGTTTTACAGTCCTAAAAGAATTTTCCTTCATTATAAGAAAAAACCAGTAACTGTCATTATGTGGAATATAGGAATATAATAACAAAAATATAAATCCCAAGCAATCCTAAACAATAAGCATTCTCAGGGCAGCACAGTATCAGCATGTGGGTAGCATGACAACAGTTGCGGAAATTATTTCCCTTTTTTATTGTTTTCAATATATTGCATGTTTTCAGTTACCTGCTTAAAAGTACACACTAAGACCGTATTTCAGCTTTATAGATATCTGTTCACAATAACAATTTTTCAAACATCATAACATTTTATATTATAGGCCCTCAAAGTTAAATGTATGGGATAAATAATACTTATTCACCAAGATGAATATTAATTTGCAATCTGTAAGTTAATTTTGACCCCCCAAAAAAGCACAAAATGTAACCTCTGAACTCATACACTCAACATTTGCACTGATTGGCAGCACTACGAAATTGTGTTCAGACACAATGTTTCAAGTCACTTTCCAAAGTGCTGTTTCATCATTTCACCATTCAGGAAACAATAGGATTAGCATTACACCATATCTTCTACTGTGCTGATGAAAGATTTATCTGAATACATTTAAGAACATACAAATAACAGGTTGCTTAGGATGGTCACAATGTCATTTGTAAAAGAAACTTAGAGCAGTGTTACAATTCTTCATATGAAATTTCATTTTAGTGGTGTTTTGTAAATCAATACATTTTAAATTATTTTGCAGGCTATTTAATATTATTTAAAAAAATCTTGTTGCACATCAAAATTCTTCCCAAATTCTGACTTTTAATAAATGATTATGTATAATCTTACCTCTTTTCACTGTCACCTGCTGCTGAAGTTTACAGCAGGGAAAGGTTTATCTTTCTGAACACTACTGGTATCATTCAGCCATTGTCACAACAGAATAGTTAGCATACTCTTTCTTTCCCACATCTTGACCACACTACAACTGTCTATCTAGTCAATAAACTACTGCAATATGCTGGAAATTTTAAATATATAGACTTGATACATATTACATCCTATTCATTCTATAAAAGCTTAACTAAAGATATTGATAAGTATAATTTACAGTTGCTCAAACTTTCTAATTTTATGGTTTTTTTTTTAATTCCAGGTCATGCACTTAATGCTCTAGACTGCATTCAGTGTATACACCATTATGGTAAGCACATTGGCATGCACAGGCAATACAAGAAGAGATTATAATTAGTCCCATAGACAACCAAAAAAGGTGAAGTTGCATCATGCAGTGAAACAAAAGCTTGGCCTGGGCTGCCATGCAGAAAAAACCTACATCAATGAGTCTGCTGTACGGCTCCTAGGTAAGAGTTGATATGAAAGAGGTGAGTTATTTCAGCAATGAAGTCACAGGCTGAAAATGTTTATACTACTGTAAACAAAATACTGTACATAGCACTGGTATTACTCTGGGGGGGAAAAGATGCTTGTAGAGGAGGACAAAAAGGATGAGAAAGAGAAGAAGGGGAAGGAGGAATTATAAATTACAGTAACAAGTCTGAAATCCAATCGGTCCTTTTTAATAAGCATTTTGATATTTCATTCAAAATAATATCATTTGAGCTTTTAAAGCAAACCTGAATTTTCAAAGTACTTTGCGAAAAAAAGATATGGATGAAATAATGAGATACAGAATAATTTCAAAATGTCCATAGTGTTCAGCAAGTGATGGATAACTGAAGGTAACAGACAGATATGCAGAGGTGAATTTTTCAATGCAATGCACAGGACATAAACCACACAACTTCCACTGATTTGAATGCATACTGTATTGGACTGAATGAACATGGGTAGTACAAGGGATGCACTAATATGAGTGATTTATTCAGGTACCTTCTGCTGCTTTTCTAGTAAAAGACATCTTTCTGCTGAATAAAGCAGTGGTTTTTCACAGAAACTGTGGTAATTCTGAATTGCCTTTACCTTACTCACCTTCATAGTTGTTCTGAATGTAAAAATGTGACCTAAATAATAGGATGACCACTTAGCCTGTTTTAAGGCATGTACATTAGGCCCAGTATTTCATAGCCTGATTCCAATAAGCTCAGAAAGAAACAGCTGACCAGGTAATTTATTTTAATGCAACACTCACATAAGAGATCCTATTTTGTGATGAAAAAAGTACGACTCTGTAACACTATAACGTATTATTATGTGTGTTGCATTACAAAAAGATTCGTTCCATGTTTTTCAACAGGTATGTTGTTTTCAAGCAATTTTTCTTAATTACCCTTAATTGTAGGTGGTCACTCTGTTTTTACCACTGTTCCAAATATATCAACTAATTATGCAGGGCAGCAAATCAGGGAACACCAAAAATAGTTTTATCAAGAAAACTAAAATTTCACTTACTACATAAAGTTTTTAATAGACTCTATTGTTGTTTCAGTTGCAGAACAATTGCTTTTGGTATCTCTGGTTTTATACACTGGTAACTTTTTGAAATATTGATCTTTCTATTTAACAAATTGCCACAGAACTTTAGATCAAAATAAAATCAGCGTAATTGACAGTAGAAATTATTTTCTGGCCTCTTGAAATTGCCCAGAAGATTTGCAGAAGAATCTGTCAGCACCTTTTGAATTTGACAGGTAAAAAAAAAAATTACGTTCCAGTTATAAAACCTCCAATTGTACTGTTCTTAAATAGTGAAATACACATTCTTTTTCCAGCCAAACACTTCCATCCATTTCACAGGGACAGAACTTACAGTCATGACTCATACCACTTTTGGCCACTATGCGCTATTTAACAAGGCTAGTAGGATGTTTCATTAATTGTATATTAAAGATGTGAACATTTTCTTGGGTGTACAGGTATGCACTTACAAAGTGTTGTGCTATGCATGCAAATGTTATCGACTACGAAAAAGGTTACTGAGTCGAGATAGATTTAAGCACTACTGACAAAGCCAGCAACCTAGTAAATTGTTTAAAGAAAGTAGACGAGGAGCCCAAACATTTAGAAACTGAACTTTCAGCCTTCCAAAGTGTACCATCCAAATAGGTACTGTACAGTCAGTAATAGGACTTAGGGCATACACAGCATGTACTATAACATACATGTATGTATCACAACATAAATGACACATATGATGTATATATAATTTCCCTTTGCTGTGGAAATAAAATAATCTCTCTTTTCTTACTTGACAAACATTGATTTAGCAAAAGATGAAAAACAGTTCTTATATTTATTCTTAATAAAAATAACACACAGGTAATTTTTCATCTAGTCATGATAGAAAAGTCCTCAAGATGCAGACAACACACAGAACTGGCCTTAGTTCTACAATCTCATCACTCTGAATATAACAATATAAAAACAAAATGAGAAGAATCATGTCCTTGGTATCTGCTACCAATGCAGTACAGGATGACAGAGCTACAAATGTAAGGATCTCTGAAGATCAGGTTAAATTACATCTTCACAACAGTTTATTGTCCTGTGAACAGTGATTTTTTCTATAAAACCAGCTAGTCCTGAGAGACCAAATTATTAGGTTCAAGAAGAGATTCAGTCTTTTGTTTTCAGATTGTTGCTACAAACCAACTCCACATTAGAAAAGCCTCTCTGTTTCAGCTGGGGAGAAGTTATCAAACTCATTAATTTCCTAACAAGCTAAAAGGGCAGAAGTTTCTCCATTTTGGTGTAGCCAAAAGCCATCACAAACTTTATGTAGTTCATACAAGTCTGTTGCAAATTATAAATTCTAATCACCATGATGGATACTGTACTGTTGAAACTAAATGACCAAAGCTATCAAAATTAACTAAATTGCTGGGATATTTTGCCCTGGAGTTCAACCCTTTCCGATCCCTGAATATGAAATACCTTTCAATAAATCAACTAATGGCGAAGTTTAGTCTGGCAAAACAGGGCATCTGATTCTAGCTTTCTGATTTCTCCTAGGCATACTATGATGCACAGCAAAGAAATCAGGTCAAACTATACTCTCAACATTGTAAATATTTCCGCTTACATACTTCATGGATTACAGCTAGATTATTCACATACAGAATTAAGCACGTTGGATGGAGCCTTGCATAAATAGTGACCAAAAATACCATAAGAATTCTTCAACTGGTAGGAATATCATAAAATTAACTGATCCAACCCACTCACTAAAGAAAGGTCAGTTGTATTCAGAGCCTTTTTGTCTAACTTGTTCTGAATACTTGCATGAACAAAGATTTCAGATCTCTAGATAGCTTGTTGGAATGCTTCATAGCTCTTACAGATACAGAAAAGCCCAATCATTATTAGCATCAATAATTAATAACAAGCTTTAATCTTTATTATTCTTATTGCTCATGTGTATTGAAGAAAATGCTTATGGCAGCAAGAGTTTTTCTCTCTGACTTCAGAGGGAACTTTCTAACATGTTCATGTCCTGGCCTTCACTTAATTTCAGTACATCTAAGCTTCCAGAATCTAAAGAGAACACTGCATTAGCAAGCTGTTACCGTTTGTTTGCTTAAGTTTGCTAAAACTAAAGGTTTGATTTTTAAGATATCTAATGATTGAAGCCCCTGGGTGCTTTTGACAAACGTAATTCACTACATATTCCATACTCTAGGAAATGTATGTGAATGTCAGTATTTTTCTATACATTGCCTTTTTCTATGCACATTGTATTGACATTTCATAAATTCAGTTCCTTGTTCTTAGTCATATATGTTGTTAAAGTGAAATTACAATTTGACAAAGGTACAATAAAGACATAAGTAAACATTCATCCTTATTTTCCTAAACCTAAAAAAGAACGAAGACAAAACATTAAAACTCACTGCATTTGAAATCAAAGATTCATATCCATGAGACTGATAAATGTTTACTATGTAAGGTGGTACATACTGCTTCAAGAAGGAATTTGACAAAACACACCTTTACTTTTAATAAAAAGTATAAATTGCTAGGAAAAATAGTCAAGAGATAATTTCATTGATATTTCACTAGTATTCACTGAAAATTAGCTTACTCATAAAACAATGTTAGAAAAAATAGCAGACTATAGATAACCTATTTTCCTTACGGTGGAAGCACTTAAGTCTGACAATTAAAATGAAGATTTGTAACAATAAGCAATCTGTACTCTTAACATAAAAAACATCCATCAACCACTACTATTGCATTTTCATTATATCACATGGTATAATAGAACTAAAATGACTATAAAACATCGATGTTACAGGAGTTTTTGCTTTGGAAAAGAAGTAGCCAGGAAAGGAGTTCACTATCTGTTATCTCTATATTCTATAATACAGTAGAGATGCTTACTCTCCAATTAGAATCTATCAAATTATTTTAACTGTTTAATGGAAAGCTAAAATGATTTAAAAAATTAACGTCATTTAAAACAACAGAGATTTACTCCACAGTCGTTTTTCCAAAAGATGAAGATCAAATTTTTATTCTGATATTCTAAACTATCAGAATAAAAGTCTATATTATAGAATTCTGTATCTAGCTATATATGTTATAGAATTCTGTATCTATATAGTCTATATCTATAATCTAGTTCTGAACCTGTGGGAATCATAGTATGAAATTAAGAAAATAATTTATCCTTCAACCACATTGGAACTAATATTTAACACTAGAGCCAGAGGAATTAGTTACAATTATATATACACTAGAGTGAAGCTGGGAAAGAACAAAAATGAAAAAAGAGCAGATATGAACTTACAGATGTAGAAATTTTGCATCACAGATCACGCACTAAAAAGTTTACTGAGAGCAATCTCACCTCTGTGTCTCCAGGTAGAAAAATGATGGCAAACATGACAAAATTAAAAAGAAAAGTCTAAAAACAAAGAGTCTGATTCAAGTAGAAATGCATAATTAGTTATCTAACTTTGAAGCACTATGTACACTGAAGAGAATAATTGCCAAAAATGAGAATAAGCCACCTAGGAAGCCTTGATGACATGTGCTTAATGCAATAAATATCACACTACAAAAACGTGAAGTCAAATCAGCAACTAAAAGTGATGTAAGAAATACTGTGCAAAGCTGTGTGCTAACACCACTGTTACTGTCTGTATGACCCCTTTAAGTCTTCGCACTTGGTTTCACTTAACCAGGTAGCTGAGTTAATAAGTTTGAGTAACACTTCTGAATTACTTGGCTGAAGATGGCCATAAGCATGTAACTGGAACTACAGGGTGACTAGATTCATATCCATTAAACCATGGGTATTTGAACAATTACATTGCCACTGCATTTTAGCTACAAAATCAAATGCACTGGAGTTTCAAATTTTCCCTAGGTGGCCAAGCTTGTTCAATTCATGTCAGGCATTAGTGTTTATGACAGAGGGCTGGTCTAGGGAAAAAACTTTCTTTCCCATGAACTAATAGTGCCTTGAGATACCATGCTAAGACAGTTCTCAGTGAGTGTACTTAGTAGTCATCTTTCACATACAAGGGTAGAATAACACGTTTATCGAACCTCTTTCCCCCACCGCCATCAAAGCCCGTTACATTTCCTTTCCAGAACTCGCTCTCTTCCCAGCCAGTCTCTCTCACACAAGAAGAAGAAGAAAAAAATCAAAAAATATCTCCCTAATTCTCTAATTCTTCCTATAAACACCACGCTATTTAAGGACCACACCACAGTTTGTCCCTGTCTGTCCAAGATTTTCTCTGTAATGTGCTTCTATACCCTTTTGTAATTATTTCTGACATGGCTTGCTTTCCCTCCGATCTGCAGAAGGTAAAAGGATTGACATGCAGGTTAATTAAAGACACATTAAGAGGAGGCAACACCTAGCTGCCTTCTGACCAGGAAACTGCAGTTGCCTCTGATCTACTGAAAGGAGTTACATCTGGTGAAGAGCATTGGTCTCTGTGATGAAAGGGCAGACAGACTGTTCATCTTTGCTTCATACAGGACAACTCTGTCTTCCCTGCATTGGATACTTAGCCTCACTCTTGCTCCCGTTGCCAAGTCAAACTGGAGGGAAAAATACACTGTTTTGTCTTGTACTAAAAAAACATAACTCCCAATTTGTAATTCTTGCATCAGTGTTTCCATGTAAGTGAATTAGCACAACAAATATTACCACCTGTTAAGTTAAAGCAAGGGCAGAAACCTCTGACTCTGAAGAATATGTGTTTGGGATAAGATGCGCAACTGCTGCACAGGTGTTGAATTTTTAATTTATGAAAGATGGTATAGAAAAAATGGAAGATGAGTAATTTTCTCTAAGTCAACATTGCAAAAAAGAATTTAAAAAAAAAGTGAAATCATTTTACATCCTCTTGAAGGAGCATATCTGCATAAACACACTTGGCAAGGCAGAGCACTGATATAACCTGGAAGCTTAGAGATACCAAGGGGAAAAGAAGGACACAGCAAGGGACACCAGAACCCAACAGCTCAGCTTCCAAATTCTTGCATAGTCAAGGGCTTAGGGAAGCTCAGGAAAAAGAACAGATGAGAATTGTAAGCTACAACTTATTCACAGAAATAACATGAGTTTCTGTTAGAACATGATTTAGTAGGGTTCTACGTTGCTGACTGGGAATACAGTAAAGACTATTACTAGAATACCCAAACCACCTTTAATCCCAAAGGGCTTGTCTAGACAGAAACAGGAAGAAACTAAGTCAGATTTACTGGAGAATTAGGAAAAGCAAGGTCCCAGGACTTCTGAGAAAAGCAAGCGTAGCATAGTAGTAGATAATGCAGTAAGGACCGAAATACTAATCTATCTGATCATTGGCCATTAAATGGACGAGTATGATGGAAGATTCTGCTTTGTGGAACAGTTGGATCCTTAAGTATTCTTTCTGACATAAGGCATTTGATCACAGACTTTTTACAGTTACAAACGATGTATGACAAACTTTTGCACAGTATTATTGATTAGCATGTTAGCACACTCACCATCCCATCACTATTG
Source organism: Sagittarius serpentarius (assembly GCA_034782735.1). Taxonomy (NCBI): domain Eukaryota; kingdom Metazoa; phylum Chordata; class Aves; order Accipitriformes; family Sagittariidae; genus Sagittarius; species Sagittarius serpentarius. The sequence goes on along the minus strand of JAVKLA010000093.1, from coordinate 16,466,390 downwards.
CAAAATCCTAAACTGACTGGTCTACATGTAAAGCGGTTTTATGAAAACTTTTGTGGATAGATCTATTTTCATGATGACACTGCCCAAAGATGTTTTTTAGCAAAGGCGTCAGATTGACAGACCTAAAATTCTGAGTTGAGTAACAGCTGGGGAGGAGTGGCAGCTAATTAAAAAGCATTTTCACAATAATTTTATTAAGAAACAAATATGCCAACAAAACCTCAAACAAAAATTCACTATTTAAAAGGATTCACAATTCTTTTTACTAGAATTGCTGAAAACTAAAATTCTCATACTTATGTGAAGTTTAGGCATTTGACTCCAAAGTAATATAACCTGTGGGCTGAACCTTCATATCTCACCACATTCAGCAGCAGTTCTGAGTGCTCAGTACTTCTGTAAATTAGAACATTAAAACATTGGACTCAGATGCTTTTTTTTGGATACTAAATTTTGAAAATTTAGCATTGAAAATTACCAGAGATAATAATTACCATAGATAACAAAGATAACAACAGGGGGTTTTTACTTCTACTGCTGTAGAAAAATTATGCAAGCCTTTGAATCATTTCATCACATCACAAGCAATAAAAATCCTCACCTGGAAGAAAATATGTGAAGCCTTCTTTCTCTACGTTCACCTAATGCTACAGTACTAAAAGTCCCTTCTATCTGTGTAGCAACAGAATCCATGCACCTACATTTAGTTCATGGTGTGGTAATTCTTTCACTTACGACTCTATTAGTAATTCCCTATGCTCTTTATTGTCATTTTGGCACACCCCATAGAAGACACTCTGGAAGGCTAGAAGAATTAGCATTTTGAATACTAAGAAAAATCATCTCTAATCTTCATTACCCACAGAATCATCAGCCCATCAGTACTGTAAATCTTGGCACTAGCTGAATAAAAGTAATTAGACTGGCCTTATAAGCCCACAGAGGGCTTCCCTCCCTTCTTGCTACTTGTTTGGATGGAACATAGACTACCAGAACCAATATTATGTAATTAATTCAACCTCTTCTAGTAGTTTGCATACATCCCTGAGGCCTTAAGATGTGTTGTATTCATCATACACAATGGCAGTAACATATTGGAGGTTATAAATTATTGCAGCTTCCCTGACAGACATGCTTTTACACTCACACTAAGTCTGATGGTGAATTATGGCCTTAGGAAAAACAAGGAGTTGAAAGACATGTTCCCAAGTGATTGTGACACTACTTCACTTCCATACCAGTAAATACACATATACATATAGAACAACCTCTGTGCTTCTGTAAGTATCAAGGTTTGCAGTTTCATGTACTTTGAAAAGCTATACTAAGCTCTGTTCAAACAATATTTCTGTTTTATGTATATTTCTTCCCTTTCCCAAAATGCATTAGTACTACTAATGTAGCTCTGGACAAAAAAAGTAAAATAAAGTATCTTAAACTGCCTCCTCTGATAAATTTTTGAGAAAAACTGAGAAAAGTTTTCATGCCATCATTACTATTCTGTATGCACATCAAGGAACACTGCAGTTAAAAATGTCTAAGAATTTCATACTATGGAAATGCATAAGTGAAGAGTGATAGATATTCAAACACATGCACAGCTAAAATAATCTGTGCACCTGCAAAGTATGAAAACTTTTTCATTTACTGGAGTGGCATAATGATTTTGCTTTGCTATAGACTGGCCATATGCCATAATTGTTTAAGCCTTTCTCTCTTACTGCTAACACGATCAGTTATAATGAGCAGCGTGACAATTTTGTTATATTAGAGTGTATATTGTACAGTAATTAAGAATCAAAATATTTTGGGGTTTTCATACAAGTGCATTACATTACTTTCATTTTGGATGAACAAAGACTAAACACTCCGCAAGAAAGAAAGTACTCTATTATTTCACTGTAAAAGGGTCTCTGTCTTTAGGAACATGCATATTTAAAAATCTAATCCTTTTCTGTCTAGTAATTTTTCACTGCATATTGTGAGTATACAGGGACAGATACAAGCTTCATTTTCAGAGAAAGAAATGAAAGACTTAAAGCTAATGTAGCTGGAAGGAAAATAAAAGAGCACATGAGGTGCTTAAATTACTTAAAATATATTTCAACCTTTTTTTATATCAATTACATTCCAAGTTCATGATGTTCCTATAAATTACATCATAGAAATATACATCACCCATGCTCTAAGACCTGCGTTGCCTTCCAGCTTCTTGTAAGAAACTGCCATTGTCATGCTCTCTTAACCTAGAACTTACTATGTAAAGGCTGATCCCCAGTATAAACCAGGCGCCTAAAAGCTGACTCCAACTTTTACCTGGTTGTTAATTTCTCAGAAACCTAATATCTATAAGAAAATCTGATAACAATTTGCCATGTCTGATTTCTGAATAAGACGCTGCTATAGAAACTAATATGGAAACTCCATTACCCACATTTGCTTTTTTGCTTTCTCTGAGTCATCTAAATGATGCAATGAAACAGAAATGGATACAGTTCACCAAGAGATAGCCTGCATTCTTTGGATAATATTAAAAACCTTTGAAAAATACCAGAGTAAAACATACAAAAAATTTCTTTACTTTTATATATTTTATAATCAAGGGACTCTTTGGTCACTTTTTCTGAAAAGGTAGAAAGCTCTGATTACAGGCTAATGCTCCTCCCTTACTCTTCCATCACAATCTCGATTGTTAGAGTTGCAACAACTTTAGCTGAAGATTAGGTTGTTTCTAAGCTGTCTCTCTTCACTTTGAGTTCCTTCCTTATAGAGCTAAAGGACACAATATTGTCAGTCATTCATCTGTTGCAAATCACTATCAGATTTATTTTATTCTAAGATAGATTATGTGACTCCTTGGAGGGGAAATGAGTGGCAGGAAGTTGGAGACAAAATTAGGCTGTACAAAAAAGTTCTGATAGCTTTAACGCCCTTACAGATGTGCTTATTAAAGATAATAAAAACCTAGAGACTGTTGAAACCAGCGTTAAATCTTGTAATATCTGAACATTTAGATGCCTTTTTTTTTTTTTCATTTGCCTTTGGAGATAGCATGAGGAAATGTGCTTGAGCATCTTTCCAGATAGCTTAAATATTTCTGATGAATCTTAAATTATTTTCTCTGATTTTTGCTCTGCCAGTTACAAATAGATAAGGCTGGCTGATAGTCACAGCAAATCCTAGAGAGGCCCAAACATAAAGCTGACTTTAATTTTAGATGACTCTTCAATTTAACATGACCTTACTTTCCAAGAACAGGCATGGAAGTGAACAAAAAGTTTAGAAAGACTTACAAGAAAGACGCTAAGGACACCCCCAAATCCTATCCACTTTCATTGCCACAATCCCCAAGCCCTTTGCTTCCTTCCCTTCACATCTGTGTTTCAGCTAGCGAACAGTTGGACAAATTCCCAGTGGAGTACCAGCTTCCTTGTATCTGTTGGGAATTAAGACCTAGCTGCATATGAACTTCATATAACTACTAGTTGTATTCAGATGGCAGTGCAGCCAGTGAGAAAAATTAGAGTTCTGTGTTCTCTTCAGCAGAAAGCTGCTTTCCCCATCACTCAAACCAAATTGCTGGGGAGTGCGTAAGCTATCTAGAGTCAGAAGAGGTAGAAGATGAACCCAAGTAAATTAGAGAAGTACCACAGACCCCTTCCACTCCCACCAATGTTTTCAAGGAATGATGAAAGCAGGGGCAGACTGGCTGCATAGCTCTCTTTAAATGCAAGAGAGCTCGATTCCTTTCCCCATTTTGTCAGAAAAAATCCTACTCAAAGAGTCTGTGTCATGCTCTCCCCAGTGACAGCATGCTACTGCAGTGGTACTACTTCCCTTGTTCCCCTCAGCAGAGCAACAATTCTTTAGAAAGTGGGGAGGTGCAGAAAGGGAAAGTCTATTAGCAGTTCTGCTTGAGCTAGGATGACACTGAGTTTTCAAAACTCGTCTTGTGAAACTGATACCATGATCAATGTATCAGGACAGTGCTGCCAGCAATTAGTATTTCCCAATTCCAGGTTCCCACCTCTGTTTTTAATTTGGTTATGAGCTTCAGTTCTTAGCCCAAATCAGTAGTTTGAAAAAGGAATATTTTATTTTATTTATCTTAACAAACCACCATTGAACCCCTCTCCTCTTCTAAAATATCTTTTCAAGAATTCATTATGATCAGGACAAAGATTTATATAAATAGCTATGCACCTGCATGGAATTTTACTAGCCACATGCTGTGAAGTTAATGCTCAGAATATTAATTTGCTTAGGAGGTCTGCTGTCATGCTGAAGTCTATTCTTATTATGTGTTACCACATTTTGTTGCATGGAAATGTTTCCTTGTATGAGGCAAGTAACTGTTCCTCGGGAACATCTTTTTTAAGTACTGCACATGCATTTGTATGTACTTCACACTTTTCTTCATCCTGTATCTCCTACTTGCTACCCTCTGTGAATGCCAAAAAGAATATAACTCCAAAGACTGCTTTTCAAAATTCTGAGAAAAAGCAATCTTCAGTGTAATGTCTGCCAATTTTAAGATCTAAAATTCAGAGAATGAAAAATCTGTCTTTAAATAAATGTTGTCAGCCTGCTAAATATACTATTTTTTTTCCATTTTTGTGGTACTTCTTTACCACTAACCTGTTTACTAAAATTTTAAACTTAATTTTCTGCTCTCTTCTTCCTGTCCTCTCTCCATCCTAGAGGCATCCAGCTTTGGGGTTTTTTTTGCTTGTTTGTGCACAGAAAAGAGGAAAGGTCCAAATGTTCATCAGGTACTAGCCTTTGAGTGAGACACTTACGATATTAGACTTGTCTCAACAGACTTTGATCTCATGCAGGCAAGTCATTTATTTTCATTTATCTCCTGCCTGAGAGGTTATTCCAATGATTAATCTACACAGGCAGGTTCAGTCCCGTCTCTCCAAACCTGATAAAACTGCTAGTGACGCTTCTAATCAATACAAAAGGATTCTGATTTACTTTTCACTGTTAGTCACCTACATGGAAAAACTCTCTTTCTCCATAAACTCAAGTTTTATCTCTGTAGCAAGCAGAGTCAGAAAACTTCTTTCTGAGTATTAATCAAACTCATCCAACTTCTTTCTGGAGTATTAATCAAACTCACCCATATATCAATCATTACTGAGCTTTGGTGCAAATCTTCCAAAAGGCTGCACTATCCTGTTCACTTCTGTACCACTGGATGACATCATCCCATCCCAACACCTTGTTTTCTATTTACTGATGGATTGTTTAGTTGACAGGCACACACTTTGTCTACTATGCAAAAATGTGTTGTGCTTGACAGCTGTATTAATTATGATAAATAAGGAAAAATAATAAGAACAATCATCTCAACAATTCTTTTAATACTGCTTGTCCCTGTCAATAGTGACCATCAATGAGAATTCCTAGCAACTGGTATAGACTTTGTGTTTTGTAAATTTTCTCCTGAATTTTCAACAAATATTTGAGGAAGACAATATTTAGAAGGGTAGACATTACTGGTCTTCAACCAACTTTATAAAATAATTAGTACTTAAAGGGAATTTTGCCTGACTTCCATGACAACAGCAGGAATTCACCCCAACAGCTTAATCCTGCTAACACTTATGCAGTTTGCAAAACTGCACAGGTTAAGGCCAGTTTTGGGAGGGCTGGGGGCTATGGGGCGGAGGGTGGGCATCTTCTGAACAAGAAAGATATATGAAGAAACTTTTGTGACTGGAAGTAAAAAAAATAAACTAATACAGCTCTATGTATCAGTGAAGAAAACCAGTCCATTAAATATATAATGTATCAGAGAAGAAAGATAATGGTTTTAATAATTTCTCAACCTTCCTCATGGTTTCTGAGAAATTTTTTCAAGACCAAGTAGAATAAAGGAAGATACACCAAAAGCACCCTTGTTAATATATTAAGTCCAGCTGCCATGCTCTCAACTTTACAGATACGTAGGTTTACTGATTCTTAAAAACTTCTTTTGAAACTCAACTTCACAAACTGGGGCAGGGGGGGAAGTAAATATGTCCAGTGCTCTGTGTGACCAGAATACCTTACTTTGACATTCAATATAAGCATCACAAACAATATTTTTATAGTTTCAGCAATCTTCTTTCACAAGTCACTGGCTCCATAATAATTACTAGGTCTAACATTTAAGAGTTAGGAGGGGCTCAGCCAAGTTAAACATTATAATTTTCTTTAAATATACTATAAATGTGTATAAATGCCATTTATGGCACCAATTACAAATTTTGTGAAGGAACATGTCTATGTGGTGAGAGAAGCTGTTGACCAGCCTGCTGCCAAACTTGTTCATATTTCCATCCCACAACATGACTCCTCCCCCTCCCAAAATACTGAAAGATTATTGTTTTAACTGGGTACTAAACAGCCACGACAGTGCTCTGTTGGCAGAGAAAATCATGGTTCTTGTGCCAGCTCCCAGAACATCACGCTCATTAGTCATGGCTTTGTAAATTCTCTTACATACAATATTCGAACTAATTGAGAAGAAATTCCCAGATTTCTCATTGCAAGCATGTACTACAAGCTGCACTTTAAGATATAGATTAAAAAAGCATTGTCTCCTAATGGTAGATAAAAAAGCTACGGATTTTTGCAAAAGCAATACTCCTAATGTCATACTATACATTCACTGGGATTCAGTTCTGCCTACATTTCCGCTTACCAAGATCCAAAATCTTGGAGAAATCTGATGTTTAGTTCACTGAAAACAGACTCTAAGAATATTTAATCTTCATATTTTTGCACCTACATAAACCCAAAGAATCTTAACTTTCACTAATTAACTAGCAGGTACTATTAACATACCTCTTAAAAACTGAACTGGAAACTGGGGTGTTTTTAGCAATAACTCTCTACAGAGAAACACACACCAAGTTAGTGGACACCATAACTATTCTGTCTTTTCAGATAGATATAACATTTCAGACACAACATTTATTTGCTATTTCCCTATTACACCTGCATCACTGGAATTTTTCACCTCTTGTTGCCAAAAGAGGATCTTTTGGAAGTTACAAGTCACATGGCCACAGATACACGCAACTGGCACGGTTGCTTCATAGTCAAATTGCCTGTGACGTCTACTTGTAAACTAAATGCTCAAGCAAGTACTAAACCAAAAAAAATTAAAGTCAGGAGGCTAAAAGTTACAGCTTGGGTTAGGAGATTCTGCAGTCCCCATGGCTTAACAAGAGACACTAGTCTGACAACTGGTCAAGACTCGCACATCATAGCTTGCTGTCTTTAATGGGCTTACCTTCTGAGCAAGACTCTTAAGCTTATATGGATCAATGAAAAACTTTTTTTTTTTTTCTTGCACATCCAAAATATTACTATGAATGTCAAGGAGATAGTTTCTATTATCATCTAAAATAATCAATATATCACTATTTCTTTATGTTGATTTTCAGTTAGGTATGAAGAAGATCAGTTCTGCCAACTCAAGGAAAAGCAAAAGCAGAGCAAAAGCACCACCAGAGGATTCCCTTAAAAATCCTTAGTCTGTTTTCAAAATTCTGATTCCAAAACTGGCACCCACACCTTTGTCAATGTAAGTCATGCATACAATCTTCTTCTACCCCATTCATCTGTCACTCCCAACTCTACTGTTAGCAAAAGCAGATGAAGAGAAGAAAGAGAAGAACGAACCCAGTCTACTAGCAAATAGTGGTTCAGTTCTGGGGGAAGATGACTAGTGATATCGCTCCATTGTTTGATGGTCCCTTCTGCCTTTACTGGTGACAACCCTAATTGTTCTCTTGGTGAACTCCAATTCACCTTTCCCTTCTGCACAGAAAAGACGAATCTGAGTGAGTTGCTGTCAGGAAATACACAATTTGAGAACAGAAGCTTCTGCTGGTGGCAGGTGAGGCCTGCAACCCACAATTACCAGCTGGAGCTGCAGCTGCAATCTCACAAGAAAATCAGCCAGAAATTCCTGAGCTAACAGCAGCTGTTCAAGAGATTGTGAGCAGCTGCCAAAAAGCGACAGAAAGTCGTGGGAGTCCCAAATATTGAGAGATCTGGCAAGTAAGACAATAATCATTACATTTTAAGCCAGAGCTCTTGATCCAAAAAGAACGTGTGGCATATTGCCCAAAATGAACAAGCTTACTGATCTTAATTTATTTTGCATGGGTCACATGATCACATCATTTAGGGAAGTGGTGAAGTGACATTTTCTTTCTTTTTTTTTTTCTCTTTCTGCTTATCTTTTTGAATGTTCTGTACACCCATATAGTTTTTTTACTCTACTTCTGGGTTTGATAGAGAAGAGACTACTTTCTCATTTTTTTATGCAGCACAGAGTACAGAGAGGTTCTAAAGGTTAAGATGCATAGGCCTCAGGCTTACCACTAACAACAACAACAACAATCTTAAAATCCATTACATACATTTTGTAATTGCACCAACTGTTGCTGGAATGATCAACATGCTGCATGGACACTGAAAATTTACTGTCTTTTCTACCAGAGGCTGTTTTTTTCCAGACACCACTAGGAAAAATTAGCTTGCAGTACTGTTGCTGTATTGCTATTATCTTACAAAAGATTTAATTTCCTATGTTTGTCATTCAAAAACTTTTCTTATACATACATAATCAAAATCTGAATTATGAAGAATTATCTGAGCTACAATATTCAACCAAAACTGTAGTTTTGCTATGGAACAGGTTAAAGCACCAGGGATAATGCACTTGAGTTTGCCTAGTATTAAATAAAAAAAAAAAATATACTGGTGTCCTGGTTTCAGCTGGGATAGAGTTAATTGTCTTTCTAGTAGCTGGTACAGTGCTGTGGTTTGGGGTTAGTGAGAGAAGAATGTTGATAACTGATGTTTTCAGTTGTTGCTCAGTCGTGTTTAGACTCAGTCAAGGACTTTTCAGCTTCTCATGCCCAGCCAGCAAG
>JAVKLA010000093.1:16425550-16452803 GCA_034782735.1 Sagittarius serpentarius | reverse complement strand
CCCACTGGGTGGGGGGGGAGCGAGTGAGCGGCTGCGTGGTGCTGTGTTGCTGGCTGGGGTTAAACCACGACAGGGTGGAGAGAGCAGCTTAGCAACTACATCTGCCAGTTCCCTCAGGACCCTGGGATGCAACTTGTGGGATCCCATGGACTTGTTTATGTTCAGGTTCCTCAGGTCATCTCAAATAAGATCTTCTTCTGCAATGGGTGGGACTTCATTCCCCCAATCACTGACTTGAGCTTCAGGGACTTGAGAGATGCGGGAAGAATGATCACCAGTGAAAACTGAGGCAAAAAATTGTTGAGTACCTCAGCCTCCTTCCTCCTTGTCACTTGTTGCTGTTCTCCTCTCAGGGGATAGGGGGTACATTTTCTTTTGTCTTCCTTTTCTGACCAATATACCTGTAGAAGCTCTTATTATTCTTCACATTCTTTGTCAAATTCAGGCTCAACTGTGCCTTAGCATTCCTGATCCCTCCCTACACACCCAGGCAGTATCCCCATATTCTTCCCAGGATATGTGTCCCTGGTTCCATTGCCTCTGCACTTCCTTCTTAAATTTTAGTTTGACCAGGAGGTCCTTACTCAGCCATGTTGGCCTCCTGCCTTCCTTGCCTGTTTTTCTTACACATGGGAATTGAGAGTTCTTGTGCTGTAAGAAAAATTGTCTTCAAATAGCTGTCAGCTCTGTTCAGCTCCTTTATCCCTGAGGGCAGTTTCCCAGGGGGTCACATCCACTAATTCCTTAAGTAACTGAAATTTTGCTCTCCTAAAATTCAAGGTTCTGACTCTACTCTTCACCTGGCCAATATCCCTCAAAACTGTGAATTCCAGCAGGGTATGATCCCTGCAGTCCAGGCTGCCACCAGTCTTGACCTTGCTAATTAGTTCATCCGTGTTGGTAAGGAACATGTCTAGTTGCTTCTTCTCTGGTTGGGCTGTCTGTCACCTGGATTAAGAAATTATCCTCGATGCATTTCAAGAGTCTCCTAGATTGCTTACAGCTTGCTGAGACACTTTTCCAGCAGATGTCAGGGTGATTGAGGTCCCCCAGCAGGATCAGATCCTGCAAGTGTGATGCTTCCTGAGTTGAAGTAAGACCGCTTCATCAACAGGCTCCCGTTGATTGAACAGTCTGTAGGAAATACCAACAAGATTTCCTTTGTTGGAATCCTCCCTAATTTTTTACCCATAAGCTCTCAACCTGTTCATCGCTGGTTTTCAAAGAGCTCTGTGCAGTAAATCCATTTTTTAACATAGAGGGCAACCCACTCACCCCTCCTTCCTTGCATATCCCTTCTGAATAGTTTAAAGCCTTTGATTGCAGTGCTCCAGTCATGTGATTTGTCCCACTACGTTTCAGTGATAGCAATTAGATCGTAGCTTTCTAGCTGCACAGTGGCTTCCAGCTTCTCCTGTGTGTTACCCATGCTGAGTGCATTGATACAGAGACACTTCAGCTGGGCTATCAACCATGTAACATTTCTAGAGGAACATGCCTTAATTCCTTTGAAGCATTTCACAGATGTTTCCCTGCTGGTTCCTAATACATGAGCAGCCCCTGGCTCTTCTCTGTTCCTCAATACTCCTTCCTTTTACACTGCTAGATCTGGTTGAAAACCCTCTGTATGCAATGACTATGTTGCCTTCCAACAAATGGCAGCAACTATTTGAGATGCACATCCTACATTTGTCTGTAGGCATCTAGTGGCAACAACAGAACTGATCCAACATATAATAGCTGAAGATATAGCCTGAAATGTTGGAAGTAAACTCTATTTTAAGTGACATTCATGTTTCCAAAGAACAGCAATTTCATATCCCACAGTTCCTAGATTCAGTCCACAGAAGGACTCCTCAAGTTGCTACTGATCCACTGAACATGCACCATGCAAGACTGAACTTTTTCAGTAAATGACTGAAGAAAGACCAAGACACATATGTGTGAGAAATATTCCTCTATGAATTTTTATTTCAATTCAATAGTGATATCAGAGGCAATAATAGTTGTGATCATTTTTATATCATACTTTTCAAGGGGTGAGGAGGGGGACAGGAACACCACTAAGCTCAACTTATTAGATGAACCAAGCCAAGGATAAAAGCTTCTTACTCACTCACACATGCACACAAGAATACACTTGAATGCTCACACATGTCCTACATTACTATAAAGAACAGAAATGGTTCTTATTTCCATTTAAAGTTTCCACACTAGTAACAGCACTGTAAAACAATATAATACATAGAATAAACATTGTGGGGCTGGAAAATCTGCCACAATACAATGAATACATTCTTTATAGGTGAGAAAACCTCCAAGAAAAAATGTAGAAATAATTTAAGAAACACATTTTGGAATGTCATGTGTTGGTCATAAATGGCCCTCTCCTACTGTGAGGACTGGCAGATGGACAGGAAAAGTATGGAGGGAACACTCGTGATAATTCTGCATGAAATGAAGGACTGAGTTAATATGTCCTGTACTTTACTGGCAATTTTACAAAAGCATCCTTTGTTACTCATGTGCTGCTGAGTATTAGGAGAATATAGTGACAGAGCCTGCAGCTGCTGTTTGCGGCCCTGAACTCTGTGCATGAAGATGCATAGCAAGGTTCCTCACTCACTGCTGTGCATTTCTGCTGTCAGTAACCCAGAGAAAATAAAAGTGTCACAACCTAAGGATAAAGTTATTTCATTATTTCTCTCTGTTCCCAATTCTGTCTCTGGAATTAAACCTTCAGAGGATGGAAAAAATTTACAGAGATACTGTCACTATGAGCTAATATTATTCTACAAGTAATCTAATTCCTATGCTACTATTAATAGTCTGATACCTGTTTATGAAATCAGGTCTTTTCTTATTCCATTTCTATGCTGCCTGTATTAGAATCCCTAAAGAAGGCAGCATGTTTTCCATACTTATTGCTGATGGCAATAGGTATGAATAGAAATGTACTTTGTCACTTTACAGGTGTACAGAATCACAGGCATCCTTTCCGATGGTACAGGAACCTCAGAAAGTCTACTATGAAACTCTGCTGCATTGCTGCCACTCACAGCAAAGCTCTTGTAGAACTTCTTTTGCACTGCTGCTAGATCCCATTATTACAGCGCAGCAGTGGTATGGTGGGTGGGCATGAATTTCCTGGCTATATGTTATTTCTGAAATAAAGTAGTGGTTCTAGAGTCTGGGTGGGAATGACAATTAAAATCTTATTTACCATTGTAGTATTTGAAAGTACTGTCAAGGGTAGGTATGTGAGGTGCCATTCCTGATTACCCTCTTCAATAAGATGTCCAGAAAAATAGCTGCTCTATTGCAATTCTTGTCTGACTTTTTTGAAGGGATTTTAAAAGTAAAAGAAAACATGTGTCGTATGTCCACCATACAGGCTCTTATACTAAAGATTATGTGTTCCTAAATTTCCTCTGTGTATCAGAATGCTTAAATGAGACTGAATTTATACTTGAATTGCTGACTAACCTGGTTAACTTCCATGTCATCGTGGAGCTTTTATCTTGAAATGTGTTTTCAAGAAGCTCTAAAAAAATTCAGCACATGCATCAAGGCGTCTGACTTTTTTCATCTGAGCTAATACTATGCTATTGGATTTGTTTTGTTCTGTTTTTAATCAGTTTTTATCCAACACATACCTTGATGGCTCCTGGTTTTAAAAGTCTAATACCTCTCCTTTAAAATGAGGGTTCAATTCTTCTCTCTGACTCCTGCTAATTTAACATCCTGCTGGGAACACTCTGGTCATCCATATTCACATTCCAAGAGCTTGATTCCTCTGGGGCTACTGCTAAATCATACCTGCCAAAGCTGATTCATCCTTGGAAATTAGGCCCATAAAAATTCTTTGGAAGACCACTGCTATTTTCTCCTTTTGAGAGAGATCCAGGTGCAGCAGATGTCACATATTCTTTAAAAAGTTTTCACAGTGGATGATGTAACTTCTCCTTTCCCCTTTTTCAAATATTAGTCACTGTCTTTTCCTTTATCTCACATGTCCACAAGTTCTATCCACTTTCTATTCCTTTCTATTCCTTCTTCCCTCAGTTTATCTCAAATAAACTTCAAGTCCCACTCAACTCCCATTTCCCTTCCCAGAAATCTAATGCTCTGTAAATAGAAAGTAAAAATAGCATTTATTAACAAATCATTACCCTGAGAAATCTCTTTGGCTAAAAAAGAAATTTATAGATGTATAGTCCACTGTCTGTCTCCATGGACTTTCCTCCTTGCTCCCAACTCCTACATTTCTGCACTCTCATTCCTTCAAATGTGCAGCTGCAGTGTTGTCACAAGCTAGTAAGGTAATGTGTTTAGATGGTCCAAGTTCATACATGGGCAGCTTTTGCTGCTCATTTCAGGAGAATTCTGTCATGGCCAGCAGTGTTTTAAGTGAACTCCTGAACCCTTTCTACACTACATGTTGGGTAGAGTACATCTCTTCTGTACATCACCATTGTTCAGCTGCTTCTTTTCTTTGCCTAGAGTTTGGTGACTAAGCCACTCATCTACTGGTAGGAGATAAGATTTTAATACTCCTTAGGATGACAGGATCTGAAACAAGGATTCCCACTGCTAAGGAGAACACTAACCAACTACAATAAGTGGTAACAGCTCATCCTCTATGAATTTTTTTTTTTTTGTAAATGAAATTATGGCTGTTGTCTGTAAAAGTGTTGATTCAATAGGGGTATGTAAGCTTGCCAAGACACTAACATATTCAGTGCTTCCTCCTATACCTTTGTGAAGGAGTTAGTGGTATAGTGTTTTGGATTAACGCAGTGCTCCACAGGCATAGAGTGGGAATACAGGCAAATAGGTAAAAAGTGGTGAAAAAAGAAATCACTTATCACTGTAAAGAAAGGTGCTAGCTACAGTTTTGGATCCCAGTTTGGCTTTTGATCCACCTCAATCCATTTCAGATTCCCAGGATCTTCCTTGGATCTGCACCAAAATAATTTCCTTGCAGGCTTAAGCCCTGTGAGAGACTGGACGGGGTTAATGCCTGAAACACCCGTCGTGATTGAGAGGGACCTGGCTTTCCTGGTCTTTGCGGTGGAGAAACAGACCTTGCATGCAGGGACCTTGCTTGTAGGGCACTGCAACAAGGCAAGTTCCGCCTAGCAACACTATGCTACACAGGACGCTGGAGGTGCATTGGAGGATGCACAGTCCCGCGCTCTGACGGACTGAGCAGGACAACCCACCATACATGGCCAGGAGTCACCCAGAGTTTTGGGGAAAGAGCCCGTGACCACCCCCCATAAGGGCGCCTGCCCGGGAGAGGGGCAGCGTGCAGACACCAGGAGGGGTGTGACTGAGGTGAAAAAGGGCGCGAACTGGGCTATAAAAGATGCAGGCACAAGGAGCCCGGGCGCGCGCGCCCACCCGCCGGGACTGGAGACTGGGCCGGCCGCACCAACGCTGGACCCAGGACTGGTGGCATCTCTCCTCTCTCTCTGTCTCTCTCTCTCCCCGCTCCTTTTCACAACCCCCACACCTCATCCTTTTAGATACAAACCGTTGACCAGGTCTGGGACTAGGAGTGGATCCAGCCGCCCCTAGACTCCTCTCTGAGAGGAGCCTAGAAAGCCAGGGGGTCCGCTCCGAACCTCGTGACTCAACGGGAGGGCTCTCCGTGTTGTCTCGTGTGCTAATGCGGTTGTTGCCCATTCTTTTGTAAGGAACCACGCCATCAACCGTTCAGGCTCTGCAAGCTCAGGCTGCTTTGTGTCATGAATAAAGTGTTTAACCGATAGTCTGGTGTCGTTTCGCCTTAATTTAGCCCGAGCAAATTCCGAACTTTACACAACCCCTCCCTGCTCTGAGCAGCAAGGGCCGGGTCGTGACAGTGCCCTACCCATATATCTATCAAATGCATAGAAATTCTGATTCATTTAAACAAATGTCTTCATCTAATCCTCTTATTAAGGGAACCAATAACTTCCAATCTATTTAAAAATTTTCTCAATATACTTAGTACTAAATTTGCATGTATGTCAGACCACAAGTGATCAACAAAACATTAAACATAAGCAATCACAGACTGAGACATTCAAGTCAGGAAGCTAATACATTGAACACATCAAAAATTATAAGAGGCCTTAGCCAGTATTGTTCTGAAATATACACAGCTATTTGGTCGGCTGCGTTCAGATCAGTTAATATGGTCAACTCTTTTTAAATTTCTTTTCTTTTCAGAAAGTAGAACATCTCTGAAAGCATTCTATTCACATAAAAGAAAGATATTCCTACCAGAGCAGATTTTTTCACTGTTCCCCTAGTTTAAAATGATTCCACTCTCTAATACAGTGAAAAGACTAAATTTTTAGAGGCTACACCAGTCAAAAGGAACAGTTCACAAAAACTCTAGTCTACCGTGTGATACACAATCAAGTACTTGCCAGTTCTCTGATGGAATTTGTCAAAGGCTGTCTAACAAACGGTTTTGAGAAACTGAAGAATGGTGCTTAGTTTAAAATGGTAACCTTTTGACAAGTACTTACATGAGTAGAGAGTTTTCAGTTTTGGTATGAGTGATCAATGTTAGTGTGAATTATTTAACAATAGACATTGATCTTACTTAAAATGTTATAGACTTTACATACAAAGAATGGCACTGCACTACACTCAAATAAGAGGACTTAAGGAAACGATTACCATGTTAAACAATAATTCATTAATGTGCAGTTTAAGGGATTCATGTTTCCACCATCATTGCTTAAAGCAATGAAGCAAGAACGAAAACTCATTAAAAAAAAAAAAAAAAGTCATAATACACATACAGAGGGCTACCGTGAATGAAAAATAATGAAAGAACATGCATTTGACTGAACATATAGGAGATCAACATTTGGCCAAATACTGTTAACATTTGGACGCCATTTGATGATCTCTTTAAAGCTAATCAAGAAATACCAGTGTTTCTAAGGAAAATAAACCCAGCAAGTTCAGCAGTCCCTTTGGCAGCATTGTAAATAAAATACATGACTGGCTAGGTCATTATGATGCTGTTGTCTTACACTAGAGAGAGTCCATTAAAGTATGCATATAAACAGGTGGATCTCTCTATATGAGCTGGAATGCATAATGCACTTCTGTTGTATTCATTCTGGCACTTCATAAGTGGCAGACAGACCCAAGTATTTTCAATGACTAAAATTATTATACAATAACTGGATAGATAAATATGCAGATATCATTCAACCTCTCTTTCAAGGATTAAATAGAGAAAATTGAAACATTTAGACAAATGTCCTATAAAAATGGGAGTTACTTGCCAAATGCGCATGTGAATTCTTATTTCATGCATCCATAAAATTAACACCATTCAAATACTTTTGAAAAAAGGGACATTTAGCTCAGACAGCTACCACCTTAGAAAGAACAAGAAAGAGGTGTTATAAGTAGAACACTTGAAAATACACAGCCTGTAAAATTAACATTAAAAAAATCAAAAGAACTAGCATAATTACTTTAGCCAGCAAACAGATCTGCAGTACCATGTTCTCAGTACAAATCTGTCCATTAAATATATATATAATTCCCTACGCTGACAGCTGCTATAAAAATTCTTGTAAAAAGCACCTAAGTATAGCAGATTTGACTGCCAACTATATTGTTACACTGCTTATATTAGGAAGGGAGAGATAAAAAGTACTGTCATGAACTTTAAGGTCTTACAGCTCTGAAGAATTTAGTTTCTATTCTTGCTACACATGACTTCTCTTAAATTGTAACTGCCAAAGTGATTACATGTTTTAAAGCCGAAATCATAAAAAAATCTCACACATATGCCAGAGTCCAATTAAGGTTCCCATCCTTTCTGCAAGCAAACACATCAAAGCTTTTGTCCATAACCAGGTTTTGATAGTCTGAAATGGTAAATATTCTTCAATATTAAAATGAGCTTTACAGAACTAATTTGATTACTAATGCATGTATATACTCTAGTGACCATTTACATATTTTCCAACTGCTTCATACATTTCTTCACTAAGCTCCAGACAGCTTCAAATTAAACTTGACTGGAAGAAATGGATCACTTTCCTTCAGGTGGGAAGCAGGTAGGAACAGCAGGAAATGCCGGGAAAACCAACAGAAATGTCAGAGCATAAGATCAGGGAAGTGGCTCGGGAAAGACAGTTTGGGAATGGAAACCGTGTATTGGAAAACACTGGGAGGTGCTGGACATTTTGGGCCGTTTGACATCCAACCCTGGCCACTACAGCCTGGTTCTCTTATAACATGCTCCGTTTTGGGCAAAAGGACAAGGATTTTATCTGATTCCTCCACTCTTTTTTCCTTTCCCTTTCCTTTTTCCTGTTAGAAAGGACGTAGCCCTAGGTAACAGGATATAACTGAAAGGTAAAAAGGCCAAAAGAAAAATGGCGCATTTCTGTTAAAGCCCTTTTTTCCTCACTCACCTCCTGATAGTAAATCTTTCATAGTTCTAATGAAGAAAGTGAACATGATATATTACTTAGTATGGTTTTTTGAAGGTGACAAGGCCTACCACATTAAAAAGAGAGACAGAGGAAAAAAAGGGATCTTCTTTCAGTAAGAAACAGGTCAAGTTTATTGAAATGTGAGAGCACAACTTAATAATTTGAATGGGCAAGAACCTGCAAATTCTTGTACAGTCTAACAGCTTAGGAAAAAAAACACCACAGACTTCAATTGTTTTTTCATATAAAGCCTCAAAGAAAATCGAAGGTTAAGTACTGTCAATCTCATGTAAGACAAAACTAACTTTTTTAATAACTCTCCATTCTCTTCACAAACTGTCAGTTAATTCTTGTTCTACATCATGTTTTAAAAGATCTAAACTTATATTTCATGCAAACTACCAACTAAGGAAGCTATCCATCAAGCACTTCTGCAAATTTTGTGCAAAGACCTCGTGAAAAACAAAGGAATCGACTAATTAAATCATTCAGCAAAACAGTTTATCAGCTTTAGAAAGTCTAGTCTATATTATACCTGTACAGTTAAATTTTCCAATAAGGAGAGAAATCTCTGCATTTTGGGAGGTTTTGAATCGTATTACGTATCACCTGGGGAAAAAAAAAAATCACAGTTCTTTTTAAACATGGAACAAAATGTTCCTCTAAAATACCTACAGGTCCTTAAGGTCTGAACACTCTTAGCTTATAAAGACGGCAGATCAGACCTTCCCCTCTCCTTTTGATGTCTTCCTAGCACAGTCTCTTTCCTTTGGGTTGCTGCTGATCCTATCCTGCCTGATGTCAGGTTCCATCAGTTTACCACTCCAAAAATTAAAGATGAGCCACAAGCACAATTGTAGATCTGGATACTCCAAATCCATCAAGCGTATGTATTGAGATCTAAGAAGATAACAAATTATTATTACACTTTTATAAACATGTGTTCAGCATTTCTATAGCAGCAGCATACTGTGGTGCACTACGTAGCCCCAAGGGGCATGGTAACAACTCTAGGTAGTAGAAGAAAATTCCCACAGCTCACTTATCAAAGCTTACGTAAACACTGTAGGTCTGGATAGATTTTTTTGTCTTCTGATGCTACTAACACAGATAAGTTTTGTGTGGTTTTGCTATACTGTATATTTAGTTTAGTAAAGATGAGGATGACACTGAAGAGAATAATACAAAATTGTTTACATTAAAAATGATTATTTTTAGCTCTGTTTAAAGTCACTCGGGTTAGGAAAATAAGCAGCATGGATGTTGGCTTTATGCAGAGGTCAATTGACTAGGAAAGAACTAAAAATGCTGGTTTGCATCCTTAATTACTCTAAATTTAGGAAAATACTTTTAAAAAGTTTTCTAAACCCCAGCTGAGGTAAACCATAGCTATAACTTCTTGAAAAACTCTTTTCTCTGTTCATAGTTTATGAAAAGTACTTGGTTGTTAGATTGAGCAAAGTCTCCTAATGCTTTAATGTGTAGAAGAGGTACAGCATGCTTGTAACACCAACGGTGTCTCTGAGACCTGAAGTCAAAGGACTCTCTAGAGAATTGTGGTAACTGTAACAAATACTAAAATTGTACCACAGAAAATTTTCTTCAGGAAAAAGCATACAAAAATGTATCTAATGAACTGACTTTATATCTTAGTGTGCCAAAATAACACTGACTTCCTCCCCAGTCATAATAATGAGTTTCAAGTTGCAGGTTGCCCTCATTGTTTATATATAGAATTCAAATACCCAGCAGAAAGACTAAAAGCTGGTGGGGAGGGGTTGCTACTCTTTTCTGGACTAGTGAAAAGAGGTAAAAGGATCCCCTTCTCATACCACTGGCAATACATAAATTAACAGGCAATATACAATCAACACTAGATCACCACTTACTCTTCCTAAACTGTGGGATTGATATTACATATATGCATCCACTTTTGAAACACCTTTTCTTCCCTGACTTTCTGGTTAAATTGCGGACCTATGTATTTGTCTGAACACCGTGGCCTGAATTTCTCCTTTTCCTCTCTCTGTTTCTGTTGGTCTTTGATAGCTTTTTATGTCTCGTACAGAATGTGTCAGGGCTTATCTTGTTGCTGTTGCATCTACCATACAATCTCTCTGTCCAGCTTTCACCTCTCCTTGTAATGCCTTTTCAGACACATGGATTTAAAGAAGTTATTTCTGTCTCTAATGTGTTTCTACATTAGTTCCTTTGAACTGACCCTGAATTTATGTTAGAGAATCCCTTGTGAGTGATATCATGATCCCATCATGATTCCTTCCTCATGCTGCATGGGATCTATTTCTCACCCCACAAGTTCAGGTGGTCTCCCCTTGTGTTAACAGATATCAGTCTCCTGAATGAGATTAAGGTCCACATAGAATATATTCCATTCTATCAGCATTTGCTGTAAAAACCTACATCAGACGCCGAGTGCGGGTTGGAAAAGATCTGGCAGCTGGCATGAGTGGGAGTAAGCAGCCTAAGGACAGTGTGCAAAATGCAGCAATGAATGACACTTCCATTTTTATCAGAAACTGAGCCTGGGTTTGCTAAAGAATCTGTTCTGCTGCTTAAAATTGTATTTCTAACCTGCAATTCTTTCTTATTGCTACTTCCAGCATTGATGTGAATTGAAGTTCAGTACAAATAGGGCTCATTAATACCTGGAAAAGGAGGGCAAGTTATCACCCTGAAGAGTTTTATCATTCCTCCCCTTTTTGATTTAGGCCTGAATCTGATTTGGAGCTGAGTGGCTATGAATCTTCTTTGCTTTACTTGTGTTCAGTGGTTACCTACAGAATGCATAAGATTTTAAACATATACACATGTATGCGTACACATATGCATCTAGAGTAGAGATAATATCTCTATGTATTACATGCTGAAAAGCTTAGTTTAATATAAATCCCTCATGGAAAAAAGAATAGAAACATTAATATATATTTAGTATTTCAGACAGTGATACTTTAGTTAGCATAACATATATATTGATATTAAAGACCTATTTAATGAATTTCCTGTAAAGGAAAAAATTGTTACTAAGCAAAGATCTGTTTATGCAGTATATAGCATCCGAGCTTCTAAGGTGCCAATAATCAGTTCCCGTTGATCTCAATAAAATCAGAGCCATAAAATATTCCTTTTGTATTATTTGAGGGAGTGTTTGCAGAGAAAATGCTTGGTTCTGTGTCTCTGATTAATATAGACAAATAATTAAGGGAATAATATTTTATAATTTAAAACATTAATACTGCATTATGATAAGCAGGTATCAAAATTATTTGCCTATTACTAGAAGGTCCTCCTGGTGCCATTTCATTTTGCTTTAAAAGGATCTTTAGTTAATCTCTCAAAAACATGAAGAAAGAGATATATTTGTGGAACACCTAAACATAATTGAGTGCAGATCTTGTATTTGTACACATGGATCTTATCTGAACAATTTCCAGCTATATTTGTTGTCTTCTTATTATCTTCTATATGTAGCAGTCTCCTTAGCTGTTAAAGTAGACATTTCAGGACCTGTTGCAATTTCATATTGAAAGTAATTACTTAGTATGAAAATTACTTATTAAAGGTGCCCCATCTAAAATAATTCCATTTCTATCACTGTTAGGAGGAAAAGTGGTAAAAGACAGCAGGTAATCTACAACATGACCACTGGGGGTCATTCATTTTACACAAATATTCCAATACAGTAAAGTATTTACTGTTTTTTAATAGGAATAATATTTTTACCAGAATTAATTATTTCTAAAGACAAGAACACTCAGAGATTAATATCCAGAGATATTAACCAGCTGTGTTCTCTAATTTTAAATGCTAAGTGGAAAAATGAACACTACATTGTTCAAAGAGCTAGCCAGAATAGTACCAAGAAACTGAAAAAACAGGCACATCATTTAATACCTATATATAAAAAAAACAAACCACAAATGAAACCACCTTTTCCAGACTTTTTATTACGTTTTTAGGGGGACAAACAGGAAATTGTAACTGCTCTGACATGGATTATGAAAAATGAAACACTGTGAACTCTGATTTACCTTGTAATATTTATTTGCGCTTTTATCAAATTGTTTGCAGTTCTTCTAAGCACTATATAGAAGTCCCCATGAAAACAGAGCTGAATACTAACACTGAGAGAAAAACAAGCATTTGATTCATGAAATTGTATGTGCTAAAACACAATATAGTCCTTAGAAGCATAAATCCTATATAATTGTTTGCCAGACAACTGTAAACACGACTTAAAAAAAAAAAAAAAAATCAAACCACTTTAAAAATAAAACAAATGTAACATGCTCACCAAAGGTTCAAAAAAAATTCAAGTGAGAAAATAAACAGTAGATACCTGCACCTAACATCTCACATCCAAACTATTTAGAACTTCAGGAATAACTTATTTTAACTTACATATAAGCTCTATTTATATACATATTTATATGTACTCATAGTTAAGAAAATGAAGCACATAAAAACTGAGGATTTTTCAGTAAGAAAATACCAATCATACATTGACAATGAATGACACTGATGTCATTTTTCCAGTGAAACACTAAACTTAGTCCGTTACC
Organism: Sagittarius serpentarius; assembly: GCA_034782735.1. Classification (NCBI taxonomy): domain Eukaryota; kingdom Metazoa; phylum Chordata; class Aves; order Accipitriformes; family Sagittariidae; genus Sagittarius; species Sagittarius serpentarius. The sequence continues at coordinate 16,439,758 of JAVKLA010000093.1, read as the reverse complement.
TACTTGTCTAAACAGTATCTGTAGATGCAAACAGATCACTAGACATACATATTAAAATTTTAATTTTAAAACTTCAAAATTCTGTCTAGCATTATATTGACACTAGATATTTTGGTGCTAAATTCTGATCAAGAAATCATATGCTTACAAAGACTAGGCCTCCACTTCAATTTACATTCTAACTCATTACTACCTCCAATTTATTACTCTTTATTCTCTCCCAGGCACACCTACTCTCTTTTCTATAGGCACACTCTTATTACTATTAGGAGGACATAAACAAATTCACCATTAAGATAATAATATGCTCAAAAAAGTTTCACATCTATGAAATGATAGGGCTTATAAACTATTCTAACACATTTATTACCACTTAAGCACAATAAACCTAAAAAACAGTGACACTAACCCAAGCCCCAGCCCAATCAACTACATACATCCCACACCTTTAAGACTACTCCTCTCTCTCCCATCTTCAACATTCCAAAAATACTTTTGCTACAGATTTTTTTTTTTTTTTTGAGTCACCTGCAAGCCCTGAAATCTTAACAGGCATTTGAGACTTGGCCAAAAGAGGAGGACGTTCATACACTAATACACCCAGTAATCAAACATGAATATTGTATAGTGGGAAGAATCAATCCCTGTCTTTCTTTACATCTCCTGGTGTGTTCTTTTTCATTGTTTTTAGTCATTTAAGTTGAGTTGCTTTAGGAGCAAATAATTTCTACTGGGGAAAAAAAAAATTTTAAAAAAAATCAATGTATACCTTCTGTATTAAGTTATCCTCAACAACAGAAATCATCCCAACACCACGAATGCCTCTTATGCTCTTTGTTTAGGGATGACAATGAATGCCTCAGCAACATTAACTCTTTCAATAATTTTTATGTGAATGCACTAGAATCTCATAATAAAACATGATGTGCATCTTTCTGTCCACCAAGATATCACTATGCCTTCTAAATCATTTGAATTCTTGCTTTAAAACTGTATCATGATCTGCCAATTTACTTAATTTTTGAAAAATCGTGGTCACACAGGACATGAATATGAACCATGCTGAGAACAAGTGAAAAAGCAGCAATCTCCAGAAAAAGAAATTGTACCTGCCAGGATATTCTTTATAAAGTGGAAAATACCTGAAGTGAAGTTTGATAAAGACATTAGAAAGGAAGAGGGCAAGGTTGTTCACTCTGTTTTTAAATTAAATACAAAACTTGCCCCATAGTTTATCATAGTGCAAATCTGGTTACATACACAGCGCTTCAGAAAGAAATGGAGCAACCTCAGAGTTCAGACATCTTCAAAATATTTTGCTCTGTACAGTGCCAGTTTGCCACAGTTTAGAATTAAATTGAGAAAAATGTCATGCAATAAGGATCTTACTGTTGAGTAGCTAGTTAAATGAGGCCTACTATACTGGCACCCACTCAGTTCACTGAATTGGCCTAACCAGTTCAATTTGTCAACTATCCTAGGAAGCTCACCTTCAGTAAATGGCATCTTCTTTCCTCTTTTGCATCAGTCAGTGATAACAGAAATTTCACTACAAATATTTCGAGCTTTATAAAGTTACAAGAAAAAAAAAAAAAAGCTGAGTTCTATCACTTAAGGAGCATAGAGTTTAGATCAACAACTAACCTAATAATCCAACTCCTGCAAACACCAGCTTTGATGTGATCATAATCACCACTACAAATCACAGCATGAGACAGATATCTGAGTCTTCGTACCAGCATGGGCCATCTTGATGGTAGCTTGTTGCCAGTTCAAACGAGAATTTCCATTGCAGAGAAAAAAGACAAGCAGGAAAACATCCCACCAAGCCAATAAAAGAAATTAACTTGCTATGAACTTTCTGAATTCTGTATCTAAAAATACATAATTTCTTATAAAAAAGCAGTCCAGGGTGGCTAGATTCTGCTGTGATCAGCAACAGTTTCTCTGAACCTAATACCAAGATGGGAACCCTGTCCAACAAGGGCTGGCACAGTAACCACAAGATGTCTAACACTGCAGCTTGGACCAGTTTAATGACCACAGGGGGATTCATATTACTGGAACTCAAAGCTCATCTTCAGCCAGCTGGAAGAGGCTTCCTTCAACTAGGACTTTGAAATTCAGTATTACTTGGCCTGCTAAAACCAAAGCACAGGGGAAGAGAAAATGATTGTTCACTCAATTGTCCTGGTTTAGGCTGGGATAGAGTTAATTTTCTTCCTCGTAACTGGTACAGTGTGTTTCGGATTTAGCGTGAGAATAATGTTGATAACACACTGATGTTTTAGCTGTTGCTAAGTAGCGCTTATCCTAAGTTAAGGATTTTTCAGTTTCCCATGCTCTGCCAGCAAGCAGGTGTACAAGAAGCTGGGAGGAAGCATGGCCAGGACGCTGGCCCAAACTAGCCAAAAGGATGTTCCATAACACAGGGTGTCATGCTCAGTATATAAACTGGGGGGAGGTGGCTGGGAGGCATGGATTGCTGCTTGGGCAACTGTCAGCAGGTGGTGAGCAATTGCATCACTTGTCTTTCTTGGGTCTAATTTCTCTTTGTTATATTGTTTTTCATTACACTTATTATTGTTATTATGTTTGTATTATTGTTGGTTTTTTTGAGATAAGAACAGTTTAATAACTAAAAATAATAAAAAAGTATAGTCTTTTTCTTCATTCTTGTACACCTGCTTGCTGGCAGAGCATGGGAAACTGAAAAATCCTTAACTTAGGATAAGTGCTACTTGGCAAAAACTAAAATATCAGTGCGTTATCAACATTATTCTCACACTGAATCCGAAACACACTGTACCAGTTACTAGGAAGAAAATTAACTCTATCCTAGCCGAAACCAGGACAGTAATCTACAGGAATTCACCCATTCCTAACCCACAGAAGATCCCACCGCTTCCCCCCAAATCACTAGTTTTGGCAAAGCGAAGCATGTGCATTGCATTTTGATCTTGAGTATACATAGAAAGTCGTCTGTGGTCAGGCAAAGCTCCTATGATGCCCGATATGGCAGGAAGCCTGGATCCTGGACTGCCGGAGCCGCAAAGGAGCGCTACAATGAGCAGAGGCAGAGGCTAGCTAAGTTGCTAATGAATTAGCTTATGCCTCTCCAACAGTGCCAAGGGGGTTCCTATGCCATCCTTACTGCAACTTAAATCTGACTTTCCACAGGAAAACCTCCTGGGAATCACAGATGTGTAAACAACATCTGTCCCACCTTTGGAGTTAATCCAAGTTACTGCAGACTCTCCTGGTGCCATGAATCTGCAACTAGCACCATAGGGATGTAAAGAGTAAATCAAACCAATTTTTATTCAAGCATTTGGATGATTACATATCTCAGTTCAATGCAGCGTTTTGCTGAGCAAAACATTTTGTCTTAACTAAACATTATAAATCTGTTATTTTTCCCGATTCTTTTCAACTTGAAAAATCTAGTGTTGGTAAATAAGAGAGACTGTACATTACAGTTAGACTGAAGCACACAAAGGAAAAACAACTCAATAAAAATACGATATAAAGTACACTGCAGGTTGTTTCATGTTGCATATTGACAACATATTAAAAAATCATGCATTCTGTATAGATGAATACTTTTCTAGGTTTTAAACCACAGAGATGAAGTTTCACATCTCTGCAAAATCAGTCATGAAAAAAATCAGTGTAGTAAGTCTCCCCTTAAGCCAGTCTAGCAGATGTGGTTAATTTATTTCTGATAAAGAATTCATCATGAACGTAGACGTCTGAGATCACTTGTAAATACTTCATTTTCATGTATTCACTGATGCCAGCGTGCACATTTATCAGCCATTTGTCACTGATACTACATATATCTGTAAATAAGATGTAAAACCTCTATGTAAATACACAAATTATAGCTATATTTGGGATAGATAAGATTTTGATGAGATTCTTATTCACTCTTCTCATCAATGTAACTCATGTAAATTGTATCTGTATAGCAAGTCAATCTGTTCTAGGATACTTAACTTGAATTTTGATTTTACCTAAATGAATATTGCAGGAAACATATGCCTGACATTGCTGGACCCTGGAAAATTTAAGTCCCTTGTTACTTTATAGAAAAAAAGAGAAGCCATTACTCATTTTCCGAAAACCAAGAAGCTTCAGATAATCAAGGTCACATATTTATGTGATTAATTCTGAAGTATCAGGCGAGGTAGATAGTAGAGGATGATTAAGATATCAGAAGGAAAAAAAAATTATGTCCAAATTCCTATTTTTGACAAGGAAATACAAGATACAACCATATGGTTGCATAAAGGGGAAGAAGGGGGACACAGCACAACATCTGGCAGAGACCAATAAACATCTCAGGTTTTGAAGAAATGCATGTTTGTTACAGACATTTCTCTCAAGTCAGTCTTCAAGAGATCAGAAAAATCTTTTTTATGTTCCCCTTCCTACCGTATCATTACTCTTTGTAATGTAATATTTCAGGTGACTGTATAGCACTAGCGCTAACTAGTGCCAGCTGGTGCTATGTTACTGCATAGCACTTGCAGCAAGATCTTACTTATTTTTACACTTCTTTTTTGTGTTGTCTTAGAGACTGAAATCAAGGGAAGTTTCATATCGCCACAAAAACAGAAAACAAAGCAACAACGGATATGCTTGCCGAGTCATGATGAGAAATATAAAATAGATTCCCTTCAGTTCTTTGGGAAGTCCCAGCATTATTAGTGCCTGAGTAACCAGAGGAAAGGGAACTTTGACTTCACTGACTCACATCAAGATGTTCCATTGATTTTTTTTTCTTTTCTTTTGTTACCATTTTTAACCTAAACATTATAAAAAAAACCCGAACACAATTATTTCTGTATTGATATAAATTTATTTCCTAATTACAATTTCCTAATTGCTGCATACATTTTTCCATGTTGTGTCTTACATTCAGCAACAGTAAACTATAGGAATGAGTTAGTCTCACTTTAAGCTCTCTCTGCATTACAGAAACTAAGACACAGAAATTAGGTTTTCTTCAACTCTCAGATCACGCATCATGACTGAGGTACAGAATTTAGATGTCCCACACCAAAGTCTCACAGTCTTATCCTATTTACCTTATCTCCCAATTACACCATGGATAATATATATCATAAAAATCCAGAAAAAATAAAATCAGAGCAAACACCCAAACCCACAGACCAGGGCTGGAAGCTAGATTTTCTACCATAACTTTTTCCAATACAGTCAACAGAAGCTACAGCTATTTGGCACCTCTGAAAAAACAGGCTGTAAGCAGTTTGCATACAGTAATAACAAAAGTTTGACACAGAGCTAAAATACAGTCCAGTTCCGTGGGTTTTCTGTGATTTGTTACTAGGCTGAGAATAGTAAAATAAGATTGATTATCATACCACAAGTAATTCTATGACATCTTGCTAAGTGCATTTGACTAAGATGTGAAAATCTTTTCAGCAAAGGTGGCCTTAATTTCAAGTGTTGATTTCTGGCTCTATGTTGAAACTCTGTCATACGGTCTTAAAGCAAAAAAAAAAAAAAAAAAAAGTCGTGTGAATTCGGTCCATGAGGTAACAACAGATGAGATTCTTTAAAAATATAAACAAAAAAAGTAATTCTATGAGTTTATTAAGAGAAGCTATGGTATTTTACAAGTGACGAATAGCTGTTCATCCTACTGTCAAAGCCGTAATTGTAATAGTCGCTAAGAATGTGTGGAAATTCCGAGTTCTGGATGCTTAAGGTGAAAATGTCGGCAACGAAGCATGCTGACTTTCACCATGCTAACGAGGTATTCAAAATTATTTCCTATATCCTGCCAATATTTGTTCATTATTCAGTAGTTTCTGCTCACCTTATAGTAGAAGGGGTCTGGAAGCTTTTAAGAGTGTATATACGCTATCATGTTAGCTTGATCAAACCCATGTTTTTGAAGTTAATCTCCTGACCATGCCTGCCTACTGAATTTCAGTTTCTATTGCAGAATAGTGTCAACAGCACACAAAGCAGATTCCTTTATGATGAAATGAGGTAGGAAGATGTGCTCCAGGGACACACCTAATAGCCCACAACTGCTAAGGAATCTTCACTCCCTGGCAGTCAACTAGATCTAGTCTGAAGTAAACTCCCTTCAAGGTACAGCGTGGACATAGGCTCCGCAACAACAACCGTCTTAGTCAAAGAGCAAGTACTACTTTTGGACAACTGCTTGCCAATGTAGACACAGCTTTTGTTTTCATGTTTGCAATTTTCTTTTATTTATTTATTTATAGACAAGTGATTTCTTATTCTGACAAGCATTGCTTAAGATGTCAGACATTAGAATACGATTCATTTGCCATTTATTCCAGAGGTACACGATGCAATATTTTTGGCTTCAGTAAAGTTGCTCCAAAATTGCATAGGTATGACAGAAGAATTAAACAGACTTTCTCCTAAATTCCCTGCTACCTTTAAAATCCCGCTAATCCCTGTGATATTTATCCTGTACCCTTGTTCTCCTTTGTGGTGATCAATCTGCCATACACTCTTGTCCCTGAAGTGGATGATGTAAAGATTCTTTGAAGAATAGGGATTTGCATTCGATACAGTCCTGGCTATCCTTACATAGATGCTACCAAATCCATTGACACAGAACACACAGCTGCTATGATGAGCCAGAGGGAGGGCAGGAAAAAAAAAAAAAAGAAAAAAAAGGCTTCAAAAACTTCTCTTGTTAAAAAGCTAGGAAAGTTCTTCCCAAATCATTTGAAACTGAAAAGAAATAGTCAGTGACAGAAAATCAGTTTCATCCCTTGTCAATTTTCAATGACTTCTACAAATTAAATAAATAAAAAAAAGAGTCTGTTTTGTGAACAATTCACTTGCAATGTGATAAGGAAAAAATATGCTAATAAATGCATAACAGCCTTTCTGTTAGTAAAAGACAGAACCTTTTACTACCTCAGTATGTCTTCCAATACATGGCCTTACTAAATGGCATGTATTTCACGGAGAAGGTCACCAACATGCATGCAGGAGAATAAGTTTGCTTATTCTACAGTTCTGGCAGTGTACCTCATCAAAATACCATTTAGAATTCATTTGTAAAAGCTTTAGTGTTAATGAGAACTGCAAGAAAGACAGAATCCAGACTGATTTGCAAATCTTAGTTTCTGGATGGTCAGACAGAGAATGTATACTTTGTCTTAGAAAAAACCACGAATTTTTGGGTTGACGTCCATTACAGAAACACCTATGACATCAAATTTTCTGAATTACACTTCCTAATCTGTTTTGAGAAATATTTATTCCATCTGCATTTTATTAGTGTGTTTCAGTGCTGCCATATCTACCTCATAACAATATCACTGCATTAAAAAAGCCCTTCGTTTCAAAGCCAGCTAATCCTACACATCTTTGTTTAAAATATTAGGCTGACAAAAACCAGAAACAAGTGCTTCGCTCCTGCTTAAGGAATTCAGTACTTTAAGTGGAATATAGACTCATTTCCATTTATGTCCTGGAAAATATAGCCTGTCAGTGTTCACAACCCTGTGACTTAGCAACAGTGTTTGGAGAACAACAACAACAAAAAAAAAACCAAAAAAAAACCAAAAAAAAACCAACCCACACACCACACATATTCCAAACAATATTGTTTATATTCACTGGGCTACATCCCATATTATATTCAGTGATGACTTGTATGAAATTATATTTATCTTTCTGAAGTTTAATAAAAAGATGATTTATTTACAGATTATACAGTCAAGTAGTAGAATATATCCTGAATTTAGTGATCATATTTTATGATTATGAATTTATTCTAAAAAAGAAAACCCAGATCCAAGAGAATAATGCCTCTTTCTAATGGTTTAGAGTGTGTACTACTGTTCTGCTCCTTTCTCTTTTACAAGCAGTCACAAACTAATGCTACTGTAGTGAAACTGTCCAGGAAAAATAGAAACATAAATTCTTTATTCTACTGATTAAAGTCATTGTACCTTTTTCTTCATATACTGTACATCACAGAGTTCTGGGACAAACTCGGAGAAAAAGAGAATATATAAGCAGCTACGGCAAAGTACTATCCTGACCTATGCGCACAGACTATTCAGATCAATTCAGGTTTTAAGAACACATTTTAACAAATGGGATTTCCATACATACACACAAAAATAAAGTATTATGTAATACATGCTAACCTACACACATAACACATGAGCATGCATATAGCTATCACTGAAGACAGGTTTACCAGTTTCAAAGAAACTGAATCCTGGGCTTCAGTTCAAATAATAAACAGCTTCTACAATGTGAACTAAAGGAAAAGTTTTCTTCATGACTAATAGCGTGATACTTATTGTTTTTGTTTTGGCTAAATGGGCAGCAGTAAAAACAGAGAGCACTATATTAACTTTGCCTTTCATAAATAGCTATCACGCGTTTCATAAGTAACCAGAGGAGATTAAGAAAATGCAGAGTTTTCATTGAAATTAAGTACTCAAAATCACTGAAATGTTAATGTCCAGTAGTATCCAATTTGGACTGTAAAATGCTTGAACTGAAATTCAGAAAAAAAAAAAGCTGCTACAATGATTCGGTCTAAAAACTTGTACTATTTTAAAAAGGTGAAAATGAGCTTAGTAAGTTCAGTTAATATAAAAGGGAAGAGGGGATTAAAATGTGATTTGCACATGACTAGAGATATCTCTACAAAATATTACAGTGGGAAGATCACTAACAGGAAGAAAAAGAGGTAAGTGGAAGGTGAAGCCAAATGTTTGGATTGAAAGTTAACATTTTTAACAGCAAGGTCAGTTAAGCACTGCAACTAGTTCCTTAAGTAAATGGAAGACTTTGTACCATACCGCATCTTTAAAATGAAGTCTGAATATCTTTCTGATCAGAAGATACTTATTTAAAGCAAAATACTGTAGGAACTGCTATCTTAAGAAATGTGACAAAATGATCACAATAGGCCCTTTGGCTTAAATTGCAAAACCAGTGGTATTTCACAATCTCATTTAGCCTTTTTCCCAGTCTACAACCATAGTAATTAAAAAAAAAAAACACAAAACCAGACTATTTGAGAATTCCTTGACTTAGGATATCACAATATCTTCATAAGCATTTAAGCATGAAATGAAAAATGTCAAATATGCCATAATTTTATAATAGACAAGCAGTCACCAATAGTGTTCAGGAGGAATTTAATTCTTAGCTTTACTTCTTCTTTATAAAATTTTCAGAATCAGTAAATAATAAAGTCCTTTCCAGCTGATGTTTCCTCCCGTTAGAGCTCACAGTTCAAAGAATTTCCCAGCTACCCGTTACAAATTAATTTTAATTAAAGCAAGCCAAGATGATCCTGAAGTTACTTTCACTTTTTCCCCCCCCACTTTTATTCTAGTCTTAATTTTACACCAAAGGTTTGCAACACTTCAGATCTACAGTAAAACTGTAATACTGTAAAAGTGTTATAGAGCTTTATACAATGTGACTGATAATCTGACTGATACTTAGAATAGGAAATTAGGTTTTTTTACTCTGATAAAATTTTATGGATCCTAATTATTTCTCACTTGAATTTTAGGATGATAATACAATGCATGTCACTGAACACAAATTTCACATATAAGGTGAGAAAAATCAAGGTTAAAATTAAGTTATCAGAGCTTTACAAGAACTTTTTTATGCATTATTATTATTCGGAAAGATGATGTGCAGTGTAGACTGGATTTTCTGTAAACAATAGCATACCAACTGTTGACTTCAGTACTGTCTTCTATTTTTTAAAATCTAAGTCACCTAAAAGTATTTTGACTAATATGACTGAATAGCATAACTAGATCTGAGTTGAATTACATTAAGTGGACTTTTCCTGAGAATGAATACTGTTTAATAGTATAAATATAAATAATATCAAAACGTACTTCCTATATTCAATATAATTCTATTCTTATAATTCCATTTTCTCATAGGAATAGACAGAGACTGAGCCATCTTTGCTGAAAAATGTTAATCTTTTTCAGTAGAGATGGAGTATAATTAATAGGAATGTAAATAATTACATGTGAATAGAAAGTTCCTTTGTTCTAAGAAAACATGAAATTCAAAAGGGTAACAAGAACACATACGGCTGATGCAGTATCTTTTAGGGCTATTAGCATCAGCCTATCAGACTCGCATTGTCTAATGAATCTTACAGGTATCACACTGTCTCTAGCAAAATTCTGCAATTTTCTGAATTATAAGAATGAATTATTTTATGGATGTTGCAAAGAAATCAGCTTGCATGGACTCCACTATTTCTAATGCTTATCAAGGTGCAGATCCTGTAATAAAAACAAGTCTGCAAATCTCCAGAAAAAACACTGCATTGATACGGTTTTACGCGCCGTCAAATTGTTCCATACAAGTGGCTGGCCCTCATTTTTGAGGCCAAATAATTCCCACCAGTACCAGATGAATAAATATGCCACAAGCTGACAATTTTGCTGCAGAACAGAGTCTGCCCCACTTCCTCTAATTGCACCAGGTCTGATACGAGTAATAAAAACTTTGAGTGTTAAAGTGAGCAAGAGCTACTACAATGCAACAAATTGCTATTTTTTAATATTAATCACATTTGTATTGTATTCTCTCTATCTTATTGAGGCTTCTATAGGGAGCCTATCACATGTACCTTATGCTGAACACAGCTGATCATTTGATCACCGTTCTCTCGCAGCACTCTTCCTGTGCGTATTTCACGTATCTCACAAATAAAAGGATAACAATATTGTAATGCTCCATCACAGCTTTTCTTCCATACACACTAATCAGATCTTACTACTCCCTTTGTGAAGCTGGTGTTCTGTCAGGTCCCAGAGGGTTTTAAAAAAGGAGAAAGAAAAAAAAAAAAAGAAGAAGAAAGGTGGGATAGTGTTGTTCATTAAATTGCACCAGCTATCTAAAAAAGGCTCAAAATGTCAGCAAAGAACGGGGAAGGGGGAAAGCATGCAGGTATTCATGTTCCTGTATATGAGATGCTCTGGTATTTACTGAAGAGATAGTTGGGTTGTTTTTTTTCCTGGTTGCTTAATTAACATGGCATAGTTGGCCCTGTGACTCTGTCAGAAACGACATATGCATCAAAAGTAGAATGGGTGTCCTTGCTGCAAGGAATCCTATTTTTAAGCAGAAATGACTCATCAACTACTGGGGTGTCCCAAAAGCTACAATTTGTCAAGCTGTCAGGAGAAAAGGGAGGAAAAAAAATGAAAAGAGGTCACATCTTTATTTGTATCTGTAGCTTGAAAAGCAGAGGGTAAGACGCTGATTGTACGTTCAACTCCACTCTGAAAGGCAATCTTCTATGCAAGCCATGTTTTGATAACAGCTATATGGAATCTGGTATTATTAAAACCTCATCTGAGTTATCTCCTCTTTTATATTAGATAGATTTGTGAATTTGTCCAGTGTTAAGGAAGTATGCTGTTAATTCAGTGTGCACAACTAATCTATCCACAGGGAAAGAAAGCACAGGATGAAATACTTGCAGATGCATTGTCAGATGCTTTGAAATGAAACAAAAAAATGCAGAGATTCATTTGAAAAGAGGAAAAGGATGAAAACTAAAGAAAGGTTCTAACCTGCATATCAATTATATACTGGTGTGGTTTTTAAAAGAATTTAAAATGTAATTTAAGAATATGTCTTCACAGCAATACTGGAAACACATCAAGCAGCACAGTGTGAGTTTGTAAAAACAGAGAAGTGAAACTGAGCGTGCTATAAATGTGATGTATACAGTTTCATTACACAAACTGACCTCCAAATTATTGCATACAGTAGGTGTGAAAATAAACACAGGACAGATTCCCTGAGAACTTGTTCCCAGTGAAAGCTACTGGAATCTAAGCTGCAATTAAATGCTGCCTACATTTTTTTATCTGTATGTCTTAAGTTCAGATCCAAGTCAATGTGAAAGAATGTGTATGTAAGTATAATGGTGTCAATAAACGTATTATTTTATTGCTGCTGCATAGACAGTAAATTATTTTTCAGAGACAACCATGGTGAGTAAATTGTAACTTAGGTCAACAAGTAACAGTTTGCTCTTTAGATGCAGCATAACATACAGTGCTGTAATACAAATATTAAATATAATTTTCAAAATAAACATAAATTTACAGGTCTAGAAAACCACAGGAATGAATAACTGAGAAGATGTATTGCAATCATTTTTTCATCCCATGGAAACACCATATGATTATTCTCTGAAGCACATTCTTCAGACTAATTTCAAGTGTCCAAGGGAGGAACATTTCATATTACTATCTATGGAAGAGAAGGAAAATACTAGCAGTCACATCAGTCCCTGCCTTGAATCAGAAAAGAAATAAACAGACATGGATAGAAATTTAAAAAGGGCACTGGTTCTGGGGTTCTGTGATAACAGAGATACGTTTACCACTCTGGTTTCACTGGCCTCACAGACCTATGAGTTCATGTCGAGATATGAATTGAGTACAGTATCAAAATTAATGCAAGATCTATGGAAGCAGGGCAGTAGACGACAAACTAGAGTAGAACTCAAAACATATTTTAGAAGAATTGTTTTCTAGACATGCCTGATTATGCCTGACATCTGCTCTGAACCTTCAGGTGAAAGACTTTTCTTACTCTTGCAACAAAACAAACTTTGAGATCCTGTCCTATGAAAACTAATGGAATTCAGAGCGGATGGGGACATTCTTCCTCAAAACAGAGGTAGAAAGCAACAAAGACTGCCAGGAATCAATGAGAAGCAGCTGTCAATTTGCGGTCCTTTTTCACCCTTATGTTCAACCTGATGCCTTTTGATTTCTCAGTACACAAAAGCAGAAGCAATTCATTGGGAAAGAAAGATGTAGTTTGGCACACAGGAGTGTTGAATAGCAGCCAGTGGTATTCAAATGCCCTTTATCAATGGGCACTTGCTTGGAGAAAAATTGCCGAGTGAGGTAACTGTTACAGTCTTAATCAAGCCACTGTCTTCCCCCCACCCCTTAAAGGAGCTCAGGTATCCCACATAAAGCATAACAGAATCAAAAACAAAAATATTTTTTTTTTCTTAAATACAGCAGAGACAAAAGAATTTGACTCAAAACCAGACTATAACATAGATGTGCAAATCTATGCTTTTAAATCTACTTCTTACAAACAGCTCCAGAACCACTAATATAAACTTTCTTGCCATGAATGCCACTTGTCATGAGATGACAGAACTGACTTGCAACACAGTAAGGGAAAAAAGAATTTTCTACCTGTTGGTACTACATACTTGTTGGATTTGTTATTCATTTTCAGACAGGCTATAAAATGCTAACATCAAATCCTCAGAAGCATTCCTGTGTGCCTGCCCACAGCCTCTGATTAAAAAAAAAAAAAATTCTCTCCTATCAGCTACACTAAAAGACCAAACTCTTCTGAGTAATTGTGACCTTGAACTGCAGAGCAACATGTTATGAAAAGAGAGTCTGTCCTGGGCCAGAAAGGATCACACATCTTCCTTGCTCTTGGATCCATTTCAGCCTTTTAAGGTCTCCAAGTTTGTCACCATAAAACATAAACTGTGTTACGAAAGGTGAGGTTATTAAATGGTAACTTTTTATCAAGAGTATTTTTTAGGTAAAAAATACTTTTATAAGATTTAAATCCTATAGATACTCTTGCTGCTCTGCAGACAAATCCTCAAAGCAACGAAGTGGTCTTCATTTCATTTCAGTGTCCCAGGTCACACAGTCACCTTTACATTACAGAAGACATAATCATCAGATAGTCCAACACCCTACCAACCAGAGTGTCACCAAGTATACGTACAACTGAGATACTAGGTATTTTATTTTCTTCAAAGCTCCTTTTGCAGGAAATTCCACAACGCTTCTAGGTTATCTTTTCCAATATTTCTCCAGTGTCACAGCTATCAAATTTTCCTTAAGATCCAAACTAAATCTGCAAAGTTGTAAATTATACAGATTTTACAGTTTCTCCAAACACCATGGAGATGACCTGTGGTTACTTTTCCATTTACATATTGGAATGGTGCCATGTCTGCCCTCCCTGCATCATAGAGGTGTGTCGGTGTCGGGGGTGGATCGATACCCCAGCTCAAGTGCATCTACACCAATGCATGCAGCACGGGCAATAAACAGGAGGAGCTGGAAGCCACCGTGCTGCTAGAAAGCTATGACCTGGTTGCCATCA
>JAVKLA010000093.1:16392756-16425450 GCA_034782735.1 Sagittarius serpentarius | reverse complement strand
TGCTCACTGCAGGGGGGTTGGACTAGATGGCCTTTGATGGTCCCTTCCAGCCCAAGCCATTCTATGATTCTATGATAAGATGGAGGGGGGGTTTCTTTCACAGGCTAAACAAATCCTTTTCCAACAACCACCCCTCATTCCTTTAACTTATCTGTCACAAGAAGTTTCCTAAACTTTTCACCATTCCTGTTTTTCTCCAGACTGTCTCATTAGCTGGTCTACATCTGATAAAACGATGTAGAAAAAGAAGCATGCTTTGAGGCCTTAGCAAGGCTTAAGATACTCTACTGATGCTAGTCTAGAAATTTCACTGCTGTGAAATTTATCCTGTCCTCTCCACAAAAAATATGAAGCCAGGTTTTAGTGTAAAATCCTGCTCCTTTGTAAAAGCCTTGTTATGTAAATATAGCTAACAGGCTGTTCAAATTAGACAACACTTAATTCAGAGCTGAATTTTCTCCATTCATCCTTAAAAGAGAGAAACTAGAGAGAGCAACATGTTGTGCTCTCCTGCAAATGTGCCAGTGATACAGACTTTTGTCCATATCAAAAACATATTTCTGGCTATCTAGCAGAAATTGGAGAAAGAAAAACTAATGGGAAAGTGCTTCAAAAAGCCATTAGCAAATTCCATCTAGCTCTTAAAAAAAGGATCTGATTCTCTAATTCTTGAAATATGATACTCTCAATTGTCCAGCTAATATTCTAAGAGATGCTGAACATTTAAACCATATAAGAATTGGCTCATGAAAAATGAGGACTTGGCTTCTTGAAGATCAGACTCTTAAGCCTGCTGTGTTCAGTATAAACACTATTAATTCAAGTGACAGATATTTACATAGACGCCTATCTGACAACATTTTAATACAAATAAAGTCACTAAATATCACTGCATGTATAAAGTTTTGTTATTTAAAATTACTGACTTACTTTTGGAATAACACAATGATACAAGCTTGCACTTCAGTAATTCCTTAGCATGCAACTGGCTGCAGCTGGAAAGCAGCTTTGCAGAAAAGGACCTGCCGGTCCTGGTGTACAAGTTGACTAGAAGCCAGCGATGTGCCCTTGTAGTAAGGAAGGTCAGCAGCACCCCAGGCTGCATTAGGAAATGTGTCTGCAGCATGGAGACACAGACATACAGGAGCAAGACCAGTGAAGGGCCACAAAGATGATTAAAGGACTGGAGCACTGTCATATGAGGGGGGCTGAGAGAGCAGGGACTGTTTTGTCTGGAAAAGAGAAGGCTCAGCAGGACGTTAGCAACATGTACAAATACCTGATGGAGCCTTCTTTCGGAGTAAAGAAAACAGAGGCAGACTCCTCTCAGTGATACCCAATGACAGGACAAGAGGAAATGACGTTAGCTGAAATACATGGAACTCCAATTAAACGTAAGAAAAAAACCAACACTTTTGACTGCGAGGGTGGTCAAACACCAGAAGAGATTGCCCAGAGAGACTGTGGAATCTCCATCCTTGCAGGTATTCAAAACCCACACTGGGGACAGTCCTGAGCAACCTGCGCTAGGTAACCCTGCTGGAAAGCAGGAGGGTTGTACTAAACAATCTCTTGAGGTCCCTTCCCAGCTCAACAATTCAGAAATTGTCTGCATCAAGACAGCTGAAATAAAGTTACATGTTGAAACATAAGCTGGTTAATAAAATACTGAAAACAAACCAAACAGAAGATGATAATTGGCTTGTTTCCAGAACTGCATATACAAAACAGATGTGATTTATGCCACAATTTAATTTCTCATTTTTTAGATGTTTCCCAGAAATTTCAAACTTCCTGAAATGTTTTACAAGGCCTAACACTTCAGAAAATCTATTCCACTACAATTTATCACACCATCAAGGTTGTGTATCATGATTAATATGAATTTCTGTATAATACCAAGGAGTAAAAACAGTAACCAAAAATTTCCCCAGAGCTTATTTGCTAAATTATTAGAGAAGGAAACTTTTTTTGCCATTTCTCATTTAATTAATTTGCAACAATTACTTTTGACCATTGAGCAAATATAACCTACTGGCATTGATAGAAACTTCATTGTATTGTTCTGTCTCAAGAAAACTGGATATTTCCATACTGCCTATCCAGTGATTATATACAACTAGTTAAAATCATTGTATTCCATACTGCCTACCCAGTGATTATGTACAAGTAGTGAAAATCATTGTAATCCAATGTTGTTTCACCAATATGATAAACACCTAGAGAGGAATTATCTTTATTTATTATTATTATCTAGCTGAAGTCTGCTAGAAAGTTTTATGAAGGAGTTTTACAATCTTCCTCAACTCCTAAGTAGATCGGAAGAGTTATTCAGGCAGTGTTTTACAAATTTTATCTGCATACAATTTACCAAACACAAGCTCTCTGAGTATGTCAGAGAATAAATGCAAACATTGAGCTAAGAGACAGATAGCACATAAAACATGCGTCTAATTTCTACAGGTATGCCTCACTATATCCAACTTTTTTAACAATTCAAGAAAGATAACACCTATAATGACTGGTTGCCGTTTCTCAAGGGACAGTTGTCTACCAACAAGCTTAGAAAACATACAGTCATATCTAATCCCTTTGTCCTAGACAGCTAAGTGTATACTAACACATGGAGGGAAATTATGTGGGGTTTTCCCCCCATTGTGGCTCGTTTCTTTTGCTTTTTGCCTTATAATAGTCGCATCACTGTTGTTGCTAGATTTCACTCATAATTAACACCATCTGTACCTAACAAAGGCCTTCCATCTTTCTGGTATTCAATTGCCTGCAGAGGCCGTGCATTGCATACCCACCTGGCTTCAACCATAGCATACTATTGTGAAAGCAATGAATCTTAGCTATAGACATTTTCCCATGAAACTTTGCAAAGAAGAAAATTAATGTTCATTGCCACAAATAAGACTTTCTCCTGCAAATCGCTTTTTGAATTAAACCAACAACGGTGAACACTCAGTTATCTATTAGAAACACAGTAAAGACAAAATTAGCCCTTACTTATGACCAAAAATCTTATTTAATGCTGTATCAGTTTAAAGGGTGCTGACAGAGTCTTTATAAACCATACATTTTGTCATTTGCTGAGAATCAGCAACAGGAACAGCTGAAGTTATATTTCTGTTATAATAGTAAAAAACAAGTGACTTGAAAATAATGACTCAAGAGAAAATCATTTACATATTTAAGCTAAATTTTCTTTACATCAGAAAACAACACCTGTCACTCCATTTGACTATTGAGCAGTTAAAAAACCTAAGAGTTGTTTTTAGGAATTAACTCTTTATTTTTCCCTCTTTTTGTAAGGGAGAGGTGGGGAGAACAAATGCAATTGGATTTACTTTGGCACTGGACATTTATCAGCTCACAAAAATGGCCAGAAATTGTTGCAGTATGAACAAAATTAAAATGAACAAAAAAAAAAAATCAAAATTGACAAGTAGACTGGCTGTAGGGTACCATGGAGGACTGGACAGTCTGTATGAAACTGTCGGTATTATTTCCCCAGAATTCTCATTATGGAGGGAATAATATTGTTTTAATCTACTTGCCAAGATACAGACCATTGTAATTCTAGCAATTTGAGCAGTGGTAAATATCATCTAACAACATGTCCTTGAACCAGATCCCAGAATTTAAAGTCAGCTTCTTCATCTCTATTTATGTCATGAAAAAAAAAAAGTATATATATTAACTCTAATGTGTACTTAAAGTAGGTAGGAATGTTCCAGTGACCACTTAGTGTGGGTTAATGAGTACAGTAAGACAAAGAAGAGTTTTATAAACATAATTAAAATATTTTTGCATGAGTAAATTTCACTATAAGTTGGAAGGGTTGACAAAAAACTTAGTGTTATTTAAGCCCTACTTAATTCCTGAAACACGAAGACTGAAATGTTATGTAGAATCTGTACGCACTTAAAATACTGGTAAATGCAATACTAAAGAGCATAGGAGCCTGAACTGCAAGGGATGTCCTCAGCAAAATGATATAGCGTAGCTCAAATGGCTCACTGGAGCAGAAAACAGCATTCTTTTAAAACTGCAACACGTATAAATGTAAAAGAAAAATACATTCACAACACTTAAAAATTAATCAAACTGTAACCTGAAGCTTATAATAAAATTTATTAGAATAATTTGTGAAATAACAAAATCAAAGACCAAAACATGGAACTTTCTCTAAGAACTGTATTTCTGATTATCTTAGACACATAATTTTTTTTTTTTTTTAATACATCAGGCCACTGGGATTCACTTGAAATTCAGATGTAGCAGTACTGAATTGTTTGATTTAGAACTGAAATTTCAATTGCTCTTTCCCCTAAGGGCCATGAAATTGAGAAAGAGTCATCAACATGTTCTGCAGATTAGCTCAGGTGATGTGGAAAAGCTGACAGATTTGTAATGAAAATATGAGATTGGTATCTAAAAATACTTGGGTTTTGGTGTTTACACAGACTTACTGAACTACTCAGTTAAACTTCACACCTCAGACATATCTGTAACAGGGGTAACACAGCCTAAACAAATAAGGAAGATGTGAATTCTCTTGGGCAGTGACAGTCTGTATCTGTAACAGATTTAAATAAATAATCCTCGTCAGGCTTGTAGTATTTCTATAGAACATTTTGCTGCACTAAATCAAATGTCTTTCACAAGACAAAATGGCAGCAGTAGCAAACAAGCAGTAAAGCCAAACATGGTATACAATCACAATTTATCCTCAAATATTACCACAGAATAACAGAGTTCATAAGGACTTGAAAGAAAGTGCCACTTAGGAAAAACAATATTTTGCTAGTGAAATGTTCCAAGAGAACTTGCTAATGACACTTTTCTCCTTGTGCTGCCACACAGGAAATTCCTCAAATAGAATATTTCTTTCCAATGCATCCTTCCTAATCTATTCCCATACAACGGCAAAAAACAGTGTGAATCCTCCAAAATAAGAAACTAGACTTTTTATTTTGCATTGTTTTGTTAAGCAATTTCTAGTATAGCATCTCTGACATCTGTGTTTCCAGCTACTAAGCAAGTAGGTAACAAAGACTTACTTCACTCTAAATAATAAAGACAAGGCCAAAAAACTGAACTGAAAGGCACCACAGCAGACAGATGAAGCTCAAGAAAACTGTATTCCAGGAGGGAATGACAATCCTTTCTAAAAGTCATCCACATATAGAACAGAACACAAGAATACAATTAATGTGTCATTAAGTGAGAGTGCATTTTTATGCAGTCAAATGTGTATGTGAATACTTTTTATATATATCTATATTTAATAAAAGTCGGACAAAAGAATAAATAATGATGCACTAGTCAGAATGTCAGCAGTTAAGATGCAGACATGACAAAGTAGCTTAACAATTAAAGATGTTTTCTTTTTTCTTATACAATTATCAGATTAATGTTTGAAATTAACTTTGTGGTTCATTGCCAAAGAATACTACCTTAATAAACTACATCCTAGAACAGAGCTGTAAAGATAATTAATCTGATCAATTAAAAATGTGTTTTAAATTGCATTATCCCATACTCTTCAGGGATTAATTCACAATTAGTGCAATCCCAAATGGGCCAAGCTCTCACGCTCCCACAGAGTAGAGCATGATCAATGTCAATCAAATCTTAGTTTGTGGTGGCTAGAAGTACATCTTTGTGCTTTCACTCCTGTCATAGCACGGATGAAAGGGGTATGGAGATAAGGAGAATAAGTAGGGTATTTGCTGACAGTTCTAGAAACTTGGAAAGCTTTAAGAATAGACACATTTGCAAAAAGCCAAAGCTCATTTAAAAAAAATTTTTTTAGAAATCAAGCTAAGAATAAGAGTATTTTCCATATGGTATACTTAAGACAAACTTGGTAGTTTTACACTTGGGCAGTATTCAGGTTCCCTGGATACCGGATCTAGACAAATAGGATTTTATACAATCAGTATGCAAAAGCAGCAAGTACTTCTGAAATCTTCTCTGATATACAAAGATTTATAGAACATAAAAAAAGTAGAGCTGTCTATAAGTTTAATCTTTTTTATTTTCCACTTATATAAAGAAATAAAGCTGTCTGATTAAGAACACAACAACTGAGAACAAGCTCAAGGCTCAGCATGAACCTATATGTCTGTGTGTATATCTGTATAAATCTTCCTGTTCCCAGTGCCACTGTTATTCTTAGATCCAGCTGTTTTACACTCCTTGCCAGATGGCACTTTTATGTACAATTCTAATCAACTACAATATGTGACACAGTATTGGAAAAAATTAGCTATTTAGGAATAACTACACTGGTGCCTCTGAAAATACAAACAACTCCAAAAACCTAATCTGAAAAACATATGTGAGTAGAACATAGAAAGCAAGTTGTGAGAGTTTTTATGTTTTCACCTTGCCATTGATGGGCTCTATTATTTCTACATTGATGTCAGTTTATAGTGAAAGGACTCCAGTAAATGAGGTAAACTTTAAGAGACAAGACAGTAATAACTGGTCATTAGAAAGCAAGCTCTTTGGCAAAAAAATTAAATTTCTGTGCCTGAAAAGCACAGCTTCTATCTATGGTTGCATATTACATTGTATTGCATCCCAGAAGAGAAAAAAGAACCAGAGTAGGAAAGGATATTCACATCATAAACAGTTTCCATGCTACTGCCATTACAAGAAATAGAAAATGGGAGCCTCAAGTTACCAGTTTAGTGGGAAATTGAGTTCTCTGCTGGTGCTTTTACTGACCATGCCTAAAGATGATCATGGCATGCAAATGTTTTTCTCTACTCTATTCGAGTCACTAATTCAGTACAATATGCAGAGGTCAGGATGACAAATGGAAATGAAAAGAGGCAATTCATCTTTAAGGTTGACATAAATAAAACTCAGAAGTACTTCTATATGTATTTGTTAAAACATTTTTTACATGCAGAAAAATAAACAGAAGCGGACACACGAAAGAAGAAGGTTGTAAAAACTACTTATAAAAAGGCACGGAAAATGAAAAACTACTGGCAGACATCAAGCTCTCTATTCTACTGCAGCACATTCAGCAGACTCTAGAGAACCATCTAAAGCGTGCACATCAAGTCAGATTTTCCTCTTAAGAATGAAGGATAATTCCATTATTTCCTTACCTTGAAAAATTAAATGATGAAAAATTTTAAAGGAAACATGAATTCAAAAAGAACCATCATTAGCATATATGACACTATTCTTTACTAAAGTAGATCACTTTCTTAAAATTCTTCTAAGTAGCTGCTTATGACTACTTCTTTGAATGCTCTCCTTTTATTCAAACTAAAAATGGAAGACAGACATTAAAGTGAATGAATCTCTAAAAATAAAAATGTAATTATTCAGTTATTTGTTACCTAAAGATTAAAATAATTGTGGGTGATATTTATAGTATCTCTTTGGCAAAATTTTCATGTTTAACTGCTATTTCCAGTATTGAAAAACACCATTGTCCAAGAAAACAGTATTTTATGAATTAGATTCTACAAATAAAGGAAGGAAGGAGTCTAGTCCTTAGTAATGAGTGAA
The DNA here is from genome assembly GCA_034782735.1 of Sagittarius serpentarius. Taxonomy (NCBI): domain Eukaryota; kingdom Metazoa; phylum Chordata; class Aves; order Accipitriformes; family Sagittariidae; genus Sagittarius; species Sagittarius serpentarius. The sequence continues at coordinate 16,417,908 of JAVKLA010000093.1, read as the reverse complement.
ACGTTTCCTACCAGGATGTGACTGGATTTAATCAACAGGCATGCCAAGATAGTAATTTCTCTGTGAAATAAATTCTCGGTTTAAGGATTGAAATCTTACATTAGTTGCTACCACGCATCACTGAAAGCGTACGTATTCACTTTAAAGAAAAATGTTTTATATACATCTTGCGGTACTAGTAGACAACTATTCAAGCTGGTGGCTTCCAAAAAGTAGAAGCATTGAATAAAGAATAGAGTTATCTTAATGAAGGGCATTTAAATAATCACTATAGTTTTCAAAATGAATAATCTTCATTCCTTTCTATCAAGAATGATTATTTTGGTAATTTTGTCTGGAACCTTTCTTAAAACGTGAGTTAAGTACTGCTTCTTGCTAAGAAAAGTCAATTCAGATTAAAGCAGATGTACTGGATCACAACTGTGCCTGTATTTTGTAATGGAGTATGGTGCAGAGATCCCTAAAGTTTGTGCCAGAACCAGAATTAGTACAGACATACTGTACAGCAACACCAAGCTGCTTAGTTGCTCTCCTGAGATGTAGGACTAACTGGTATGGAGGATACTATGTTGATGAAGCTGCACTATTTTCTGACCTCAGATCTCTCCAAATCACATTGCGCTGGACATACCATTTAATGTGGTACTAGCCAGGGAGAGCGTCTGTTAGTGATGAACTGAGTAGCATAAAAATGCTTAGTTTACCCTCCTCTCACAGCTCTGACGGCATTCATTTTGCTTCCAGTCACCTTCCCTATACCATGAATGTAGCAGAGGGAGCAGTGGGCAATATCTTCAGTATGTAATATCCTCAGTGTCTTTCACTAGAATTAATCATGACACACATCCTTGCCTAACAAAACTCAGTGGGGTCTTTCCACTCTTTCCCCTTCCTTCACTATCTAAGAAAATGGTGTTGTTATTGCCACCTTTCTTGATGCCCCTTATGTGTGAAGTCATGTAGGATTCCTTTGTGGACATACCTGCTGTTACATCTGCAAATCGACTGACAGATTAAGAGTCTTGGATGAATTGATCATCGGCATTTTGTCTTAGACAAATGCTTACACTAGTGCTCTTCAGCTTTGGAGTGAAGACATGATTTTTGTCAATCTATGTGTAAGATCAAATGACAGCTAAGCGTCCATGGCACAGGCAGAATACAACAGCTATAGAATGCATTGTCAAAGGAAAGCACACAATGGTAGATGTCACTATCTGTCTGGTGTGAGCACTAGATCCTGTTTGTCTCCATTGCTCCTGGCCAAGCCGTAGTCTCAGTTGTTCCAATTGTTTGTTGAGGATATCGCAAGCCTTCCTCTCACCCTACCTTCATTATTTCCTGTTTGAGCAAATTCTAAAAGGAATTACTTTTTTTTATCATGTACTTGGGGATCTTAAATAGACTGATATGTCCCTACGTTTGATTCTACATTGCTGAAATGGGTGTTGGGTCAGCTGCTAATACAGAATAAAGCAGAATTTTTTACTTCAGGGATATATCTGGGGAGTTTCTAATGTGAAACAAACTACTAATGAGTATTTACAAAAAAAAAAAAAAAAAGGGACAAAGATGTATGTGTGGGAAGAAAGTAGCCTAAGAGAGGAGGAGGAGAAAACAAAGGTAAAGTGTGCAAGTATACTAACTTGAGGTTGCTGAATTTAAACTGCAGCTGGAAGTTAAACATTGGCTGAAAAACCAGAGAAACCTACAGTTAAAACACTTATCTATCCCCATTGACAGAGCAGCCAATAAGCCAGTAGCTGTACATGGATTAGGTGGTCCACAGAAAGCTTAAGCACCCCGGAGAAATCTCCCTTGTTGTCAGTTTTGCTCTCCTTGAGGAAAACAATCAAAGAAAGGGTTCTAGAATGCAGTGCCTAAAAATCATTATATAATCCATTAGTTTCACAAAAGACAATTGCCCTGACAAACAGCTGTATTTTGTTGGTCTGAAATTGAAACATACATGGAAACAGGTTTTATTCTATTTGACACTTTACACCTGAATATGTTGGGCACCCAGATGTTTTGCCATTGTGTTTTTAAAAGTCTTTTAAAAGATCTTCAGAAAAGCACCACCTTATGTGTTTCAGTGGTGACATATTAAAGAAAAATTTGCTAAAATTAATGAGAATGCTTACCACAGTGTTAAGAAGGAAAAATTATTGTCCCCACTTTAAGGGAGCTCGAGATACAACTTGAGTTTTCCCACCCACTTGGCTCCTCTCCACAAAGAAAATCTCTGCCTTAATTATGTGTGTTATGCTTGACACATCTAGGCTACAAAGGTATGGCTTGAAACTCACACAGTATAGAACTGACATCCATATATTCAAGAATGCCTTTTGCTGGTGCTACCTACCTAAACAGCTGTACGTACAGATGTCAACAGTGAAATGTCTGATTTTCTGAGTCACATAAGGATTGTTTTAGTACATAACCACTGCCATTACAGACAACTAGGCTGGCTCATATGGAGTGACTCCAGCATACTGTCTTAACTGTTGCAGTAATGGCAAGCCTAAAACTAGTTTGGAGAAAAGCAGCAAATACGTAGTCCTAGAGCTTTAAAATGCTATTGATACTTCAAAATATCATCTCCTCAAAATAACTGGATTCAACAGAATAATATTCTATTAAGTCCCTTTTTATTGATTTCTTCTGTGTTAGGCTACCAATTTGCCTGTTACACCACTGGCAGCATCCAGCTTGAGAGGAAAACAAGGGTGGAGTATGAATGATATCAATGAGAGGATATTCCTAGTTACACTGGTTTGTGTAAAACCATCACATACCTCAAAAAGTCAGGATGAAACTTTCTATTGCCTGGCCAAAACTACAACACTACATGATAATGTTAGTGTAAATCTAAAAAAATACTGAGATGCTTTGCAGATTTTTACTGGCTCACCTTATCTTCGGAGAAATCTATCAAACCCAGGAGTTGGAAATCTGAACAGATATGCCAGATACAATGCTCATACTGTCTAATTCATTCAAATTTTTTCAGAAGTGTTCCTGTCAGTCTCCCAAGACACTTTTTTTCTCCTGTAAACTTTAATTTTTTGGCAAATATTCTTCCCCTGTATTTCTTATCCTAGTCTTGAACTTGAAAGATTCTACATATGCCCAATGAACATAAAAACTGTAATTTTGCGACAGTATGTATAATCTCAACACAAAAAAATAGTTTTTCTTCTCTATTCATTCTACAGATCCAACGTGACTGTGTTCAATTTAGTTTATATAAGATCTTTTTCCATTCGTGAGTTATTTTGGTAGACTATGCACTATTCTAAAGTTGTTCGCACTCAGGCGATGAGACCAAGCACTGATTCAAAGTAGATGAACGGAGCAATTTAAAGATGTATAATTGCTGCAGGAAAGGAGGGAAAGGAAAATGTACTAGAATACTCACTTTGATGAATCTATGAAGTATATTACAAGAGCACCAATACTAAGAGCGAAGACTAAGACAACCTACAAAAGAAAAGAAGAGAGTCATTATTTAACAGTGTTAAAGTGAAACATTTATTCTTTTACACACACAAAAAGACAAGGAAAATAAACCATAAACTAGTATTTTTTTATTTCAGCTGTCATTTTCTTTAGAAAACTACTCCTACTTGAATTTCAAACACTATATATTATCATAGAATGCCTTCTTGCATTGAAAAAGAGACACAAACAGGTTGAATCCTACCTCAGGAAAATCCAGTATACAATTAAGTCCTGGATCCTAATCTCTGCTAAACTATATTCTTTCATTTCAAATGGCAAGCAATCCTACTGCATGGCATTTAAATCACACTATAGCTTTATCAGGCCTATCCTTCAAGACTGCAGTAAGTTTCTGCTCATTGGTAGGTAAACCGAGACTGATGACAGATGAGAATGAATTTCCATTTATATACATAGTTGTGAAATCCACAGGATAAGTGTTAGGCTATGGAAAAATATGTATTTACTCTGCATTCCTCGTCACTGAGACTACAGTTAACTTTCAAACAGGTTAAAACAATAGCTTGATGCAGTATGTCCTGATACAATGAATACATACCCCAGACACCTTGGAGTCCCAGCGTTTTCCCCCTTTTAAATCTGTTGAAGTTTTTGAACCAAATCATTTTGTTAGGTCTAGCATTCAGCCCTTATTAGCAAGGTAGAATTTGCTTTTCTGGCCAGTGCAGCAGAAGCTCAATTAATCCCATCTCCGTCTGTCTCTAATGTCTTTTTTCTGAACATAAAGCAAATACAACTGTCTGTTCTACTGGCTCACAAAGATTCTCCAGCGTTGTGGGAAGATTTAGTTTCACATCCTACCCAAAGTAGGTCTGCATCTACACAGGACAGCACAACTCGGATTTCTGCACTGAAATTTTGGCTTGAGGAATCATGAAGGAAACAATAGTTTGTGTACCCATTGTGACCTAGATTTCTGATATCCTCACTGTAGGTTTCTGTCTCTTGAACAATGCCATCCACTGGGTAATTTGGAATCTGAAAACATGAACCCAATATGCTATTTTTTGTATCTTAGAATGCAATTCTTCTGGAAGAAATCAGAGAAGATTCCTGTCTGCTGCACTGAGGATGAGAAACAGATGGAAAATTATGTCTCCTGCTACACATCTGATCTGCTAGTCTACAGAATCAAAATAAAGTGTCCCTTAGTCTTCTGGCACGCACGTCTCAAGTAGCTGCTTAGAAGTAACATCCCTTAAAATAAACCCAGAGAATTGATTGCTCAGGATTGGGTAAACCAGGGTACTAACTAAGGGGACATGCAGCTCCTCAAACTGCCAGTTAAAATACAACTTCTTAGGTCAGAAGTGGCTCAAATTTAAGACACTATCTAAACAACTGCATGTGTGAACTAAACTAGTGGTGTCATTCCAGTTCTGACTGAGCAGATTTATTAATCTGTATGAATACCATAACTAATGCATACTACCACCACTATTGCTACTTTTTTTGACAATCTCAACTGTTCAAGCAACAGATGAGCACTGAAACAAAGATTTCTTCATTCAATACAGGCTTCAGACCTTTTTCTGAAGCTGCCGTATTAGGAAGAAGCCTGACAGTCACAGTGCAAGCAATACAAGGGAACATGCAATGTGTTAATTCTAAGTAGACTTACTGAAACAACAATGTAGAAGTTTCTCTACTCTCAGCTATCACTCAATGCTGTAATGGCAGTATCTGAAGCAAGGTATAATTATAATTATATAACCAAACTCTGGAGCTCTGCAGGGCCAAAATCAAACAAACAAGCACGTATTTTCCAATAAAAGAAAGAAACTCATTAATTTGTTAATATTATGTAATCACTACAACTTGCTAAAAAAATTCTATTTAACTGAAAGTATAAATTCATTTTTCATTCCTCTTAGATCTTGCTGACCATAAGTTTTTGCTTTGTGAATCTCTGAGGAAAGAGTATTTTGCCTGAGTACAAGTACCTATTGCCTTATCTGATGCATTATCGCCCAAACCAGTGAGATTTGTCAGTCAAATTCAAGGACTGAAGCATGAAACTCCTCAAATAACATTTTTACTACCTAAGTCTAATATAATGTTAGCATCTAGAGTTTGAATCATCTTTTATTAAACTACTTTATTGATCAGATGTATACAGGCGTTGCAAGGTGAAAGAAGCCATTAAATCCATACCAACTGGTACGAATCTCACCATCTCATAAGAAACTAATGTGGTGAATAGAACTTGTGGATTGTCACCTGGCAATATACTCCGAATTATGATTAGCAGTGATCCCAAGGCCTGTTTTTCTCTGAATTAATTGCCGGGAATCAAATTGATTGTGCACACCCTGCCCCACCCCTTGCAGTATTCCAAGCCACACACAATCACAGTTTGGGTCTGAATCAAATCTGCTCCGTTGTTTAGCTCTAGAATTATTTATTTTATTATCAATACATTTCAAGGGAAGTTTTTATATCATTTGTTTTAAAAAAGAGTTAACCAAGGTGCTGAGGGTTCTGGGAATACAGTGCTTACATTTTTGGTGAAAATTTTGATTTGAGTCAAATCAGTTTTAAATACAGCTATTCAATCTTACATGGTTTAAAGACAAGTATTAATGGTGATGTTTTAGCCTACATTCTGTGGAATCATTTATGTACTAACAGCACCATCAAAACCACTATTAAATACAGATATCTTTTTCAAAAACAAAACAAAACCAAAGCAAAAAAACAACAACCAAAAAAAACCCCAACTCAAAAAAAACCCCAAATCGAAACAGATTCACCCTACAGCAGGATTTATGAGCTGAAATGGTCATTTTGGCATTCTTAATGCTGAAAATGAAATTGGAGAAACTAAACCTGTAATCTGTTTGGGACTCTATGACACTCTTATCCTTTCAAGTGTTGCTAAGTACACAAGTAAAGCTGGGCTTTTATTTTCCATTTCACAAAGCAAGCCTTAGGTCACAACATTCAGTCATTGCCTACTGGCCAAAGCAGTCCTCTAGAAGAAAACTAGCATAACGGTATACCAGCCTTGCATTTGAGTTATATTCAGTCCCTTAATAATCATCACTGTGCTGCTTAAATAATGTTATACAGGTTCTAGGTAAGATCTTTCAAGACACTTAAGGAATTTAAATGTTCTATGACAATTCATATAACTGCCACTAAAATGCAAATACATAAATTTTGCAAGAAGCTCCAGTTTCCTATGCTACACCAAACAGTGAGATACATATGCAAAACTACACCATTCCTCTACTGTAATACATATATGATTTTAAATCAAGGCTTGTTTTCTCTTCTGTTGCCCCAAAATGCATACCTAACATTACAATTCATAATATCCCCCAAAATCACAGAAAGGGCAGCAGAAGAGAATGGAATCTTAAACTCCATTTTTATCCTGCTAGCAGAGAAACACATTTTTCCTTTACTAAGCGACAGAGGTATTGAGCTGAACTTGAATACACCAAGTGTGTGGGAAAAGCAGTGCCTGAACCAATCAGGTTAGAGTTATACTAAAATTTTTAGAAAAGAAAATTAATACCTTTCCATGCTATATAAACACGTTTCATAGAGTTTCAGATGCAAGTTTGTTGCTGTATTCCCATCTAAAAAAGCTGAATGCAACCTGGTTATTCAGGCCTAGGGACACAATTACTGAGTTTAGGTCTAGCTTCAGATTAGAGTCTTTGCTAGATTGTCATGGGAGATAACACCTATTTTGGGTAACTTACTATGCTTGAAGAGAGGTGTGAACATAGACAGACTGATACCCAAACTCACAGCCACTAGAATCTAAGGGAGGAAAAAAGCATATGTGAATTACTGCCTTTTTTGTTAACCAGGCCACAGGGAAAAGCTTGCTTGCTCTGTTTATTATTCCAATGCATTTGGCACAACATTGCAATTGCTACACATCTATTAAAACCTCTCTCTGGAAGGAAAGAATCTTTTAATTTATAATAACTTACTGTTTGTTTAAGATTGAGAAATGTGAAGTCATATGCTAGCAGCTACACTGACTAGGCATGTAGCATCAAGTTAAAAATAAACACCAATTTGATTAAATGAAAGAGAGGGAAAAACACGGAATGGTTGCTGCATATCCTTAAATCTTTAAAAAAAAAAAAAAAAATCCAGCCACAGAGTTCAATAGAAGTGTACAATGACTTTTTGAGGCAAGAGTCAGAGAAACTGCAGATAAAATCCACTTAAAGAAAACTGGAAAAATGTTTTGCTCTCCACTGCTAGAAAGATGCTCCAGAAGAGTTTTGGCTGCTCTTTTGCAGTCAACTGCAGTCAAAATTCATGCATGCACATTAAGGACAGAAAAGAAAGAAAGAAACAAACAAAAGAACCAAAACCAAAGCGAAAATGCAACACTTGGAAATTTTAATAAGGGTGTAGCAACATAATAAAACTGCAGGGAAAGTATAGGCATTGAGAAAACACTATCAGCATTAAGCCAGAATAACCGCAAAGGGGATCAGCAAACCTTCCAGGACGATGTAAACAAAGGGATGATGGTGATAATCCAACGGGTGGCACTGTTTCCCCTACAACTGCATTGAACTGATGTCCTGGCGTTATTGAAGAAACATGGGAAAATGGAAAGGCCGTTCACATTAGAGAGGAGGGCTACAGTTAATGTGCATCCACAGCAACGAGTAATGTAAGGACTCTAGAGCAGGAACTTCAATCTCTTGTTACCCTGTAACATCTGAACGTTCTGTGGAACACAAAACAGAACTCGTTGAAGTTTCAAAGGCTCATTCTTGCCTATAGAGTATTGAACTATCCAAACATCATTAATACAAAATAGTATATAACTCAAGAGGTAGAGCAGGAAATAAAAAAGGAATAGCTGTCTATTGTTATATTCATCTCAACATTAAGCATTAAAATAAGAAGTACACAGTAAAAAGAAAAAAACTTTCAGGAATCCTGTAACCCCTAAGACTTCAGAGCACCAGAGAGTCCTTATTTTGTTATCTGATGACAATCTGTTGTATATTGTTCTTCAGAAATGTCTGTCTGAAACTCTTATTCTAAGGTTAAATTTTTCAACTCCAAGCCTACTGTATTGCTTAAAACACATTAAGTTGTTCATTATTAATATTTTTAGAATTTCAATTAATTTCTATATCCATACAGCAAATTCTGTTAATAAGCTAGTCAGCTTTTTCATATGATGCTTTAAAATAAAGCTGTATTAGCTTTTATATTTCAAATTACTTAAGGAGAATACAAATTATTTCTTATGACCGTAAAAAGTTACATCCTCAGGGATCTACTAATTTTGGAACACTAAAGTTTGCATTAGTAAGATGTCAATAGCCTGAGGTTTTGACCTAATTTGAATGAAAATTTACGTACTTTAAACATAAAAACCAAACTTCCTTTAACCATAAAAATGGAAATCAATTATGTTTCTTTTTTAGACAAAGAGAATTTACTTGTCTGGATTTGTTAGGAATGAAAACCTGCATTTCTAAGGACACACCAGCTGCAAGTTACAATTCAGATGTAGGAATTACTTAATCCTTGCTTGCCAATCCCAGTATTAATTAGCAGACTCCAGGACATGCACCAGCATCTGTGCAATTATTGCAGTTTAACAAAAGTAAGACTTGAGCAAGTCTAGACCACAGAAGAGCCAAAATGGCTTACTTAATTGATGTCTTATTAACTGATACCCTATATGCAAACAACAAAATTCAGAAAGCATGCCATGTAGGCACAGCCATAAGTGGTAAGAAATTATGCACTGCAGCTGATATAAACAGCTGAGCAATTAATATCTCTTAGGTTACTATAAATACAAATGAAGTAAGCGCTATTTACCACAATGCAATATAGATTCTTGCTCTAAAAATCAGTGTTCTCCACTAATTTTTTTTAGTAGCATTTACTTCATTAAGATGTTTTTATTAATATTACCTTTGGATATATCACAGTGAACTAAAGCAGCTGCATGCTGTTAAATTATACAATTCATGTTAGTTCATCCAGCAAAATGGTCTTCAGAACTTTGTAATTTGTCAAGACAAATAGAATGTCATATATATTTTTATAGCAATTAACAGTAAATTTCTGTTTAGACACTTTTTTTCCACTATACTCAGGAGTAAAGCAGGAGTGAGGACTTCTAAAATCCATCAGCAGGACCTAGTACCATGCTCTGGATGGAGCTGCACACTGACTTTTCTCTGAGCTTAAACACGTTGCCCTGTCTCCAGTCTTTCTGCCTATGCTTCTTTACCTGGTCCCTCCCAGGCCAACGTATAACTGAAACGAGGGCAAAAGTACAAAATACCCACCATCTACTCTATGAGGTCATGAATTCCTGGGGGCTCTTAGAAGGTTATTCTACCTCATTCAGGTTTGAGAGATCATATTTTTATTGATGGAAATGCTCTCTTACAACTACATACAATGCCAGCTACTCTTTAAAGAAAACTATCTAACCATGCAACAGTAGTAGTGACTCAGCTTACAAGAACAAACCAGAAAATGCAAGCAAATGAGGGCTGAAGCGGGTGAACAAGAACAGAAAGATAAAGCGATAAAATAACAAAAAGAGAAAAATAAGATTCCATCTTCTTTCTACCAGCAATAAATAATAAATGAAAAGTTCAAACAAGGATTCTAAGAAACTGGGAAATTCCCTGTCATTTACCGTTTATTCACAAATATAGGGAAACAGATTTTGCAGTTAATACACTCCCTGTATAAGAGCCATGCTTGTTGGAATATAATACTATGAAGAAGAAGCAGTGATATATGCATTGGTTCTCATGCGAGTACAAAGTGCAAATTCTACAGTCAGCACCTGCTAGTCAGCACCTGCTGTTGACAACAGGATACTTGCTCACAGCTATGAATCTCAAGGGATGTGTCTGCTGGGTAGCGTGCTAGCTAGTAAATCTGTCTCAGTGACTTATTGATCCTGCCATTTTGCATGCAGGAGAGGCAGGTGGTGCAGGGCAGGGCAAGGGCAGGGGGAACCAAACCAAAACCACACATTTCTACTATTTCTTCCATGCTTTGAATGTCAGCTAGGATTTAACATCCAATTCTAGAAGGAACTAAGCACCAAGCCAGACAGTGAGCAACCTCATCTTTCAGGGAAGTCAGGAAAGGTTCAAGAGCACACAACTCTGAAGAGCCTTTACTAACTCTTAGTTTTGAACCTGAAGCAATTAAAGTACTAAATCCAAACTTCACAGCTTTGATAGCCACACTAAAAACTTCCCAGAAACCCAGGCTTGAAAATGTTTGCACGCAAGTTACTTCCTTTCAATTACATTTTCTGCTTTTTGATTTTGTTTACCTTTATGACACAACAAGGAGTTAACTAAAAAGTTAATTAGCTATTAAATTCTACAGTAACTAAATTAGTCACCAACATGCATTAAAAAGAGTACTGAAAACTTTGGCAGCTTTACGAGATTCTCGGCTATATAAATTTTCGCCTTCGGCAAAGCTCATCTAGACTTATCATTTACCAAGAAAAGTCAAAGTTTATCCAAAAAAGGAGGTGAAGGGAAGTGAGAAATGACTATTTGATAAACCAATAGGCAGTAAGGTCTCAGTGAACTTCTCTAGGAAAATTTGTAGCAAGGATTTCATTTCAAAAATAAAAAGGCAGCAGTAAAGTAGGTCAGCCTGAGCTCTGGGTGATGATCATGAGCAAACAGAAGACTTGGTTATTATCCCTAGTTCTGCCACTCATGTGCTGTGTGACCTAAAGCATATTACTTGACCTCTCCAGGCTTCTGATTCTTCCTCTTGCTTTCATTTGGCAAGGATACTGCATGTCAACTCATTAGGGCAACAGCTGTCTTTCATTACAGGTGTTTGCACTGGATCTAGCACAGCTGAGACCTCTACTGCTGCCACAGTAGTAATAAAAAGCCAGAGCAGGACATTATGTAATAGCATCCGCACTATCTATGAGAGCAAAGGGATTTTATTTATTAAAGTGTTTTATTTCAACAGAAAGGTATCAATATCTCTAAGATAAACTTCTTGTTTATCTTTCTGGAATTACATTTTTGGTCCCATTAAGCCACTACCCAGTATAGCAGGGTTTTAAATTATTACTGAAACTAAAATTATGTCTTTATTGTAAATATATCTTGAAAAATACAGTTTGTATTTAATGCATCTCTTTTACTGACTTGCATAATAGTGGTAAGTAGTATAGAAACAAAATTGCTGGGACAGAAAACAGATACAGCAGATACAGAAGAGTTACCAAAATTAGCCATATATTCACTCCCCACATACTGAACTTATGCACCAGAACAGTAACTTGAGTATTATCTGACGGGTACAGGTAAGATGCATAGTAAAGGCCTGAATCACTGTGAGCTTGCCTAACTATTCATAACTGTAGTAAGTAATTAAAGTAACGGGTCAGTGGGAGTAGAATACGTGACATGTCTGAATAAAACCATACAAAACAGAATCAGCAAATTCAGCCTGTCTGCCATCAGCTGCATTTTATTCTCTCTCCAGTGAAAGATTCAACTTTCTTACATATACTTTAACAGACTGCCTCTCATTTGAGAAGACTGCTTGAAATTAGGAAGAGTTTTTCGTATTACAGGGATGCTGTGGGATCAAAATTCAGGAATCGTTAAGAGTAGACATCAGATTCAGGAACATGAAAAGTTAAAGCAGGAAATAAACCAAAGAAAATTAGTATCTTAATGTACTTTTTTTTTCCACACACTTTTCCAATCCCATTTGAGGAAGAATTTTAAAAAAGGAAATATCTTTGCTATGTCCTGTTCTGTACACGCTTCTAATATATGTTAATATTCCAGCTTTATTTTTCTTTCTTTATCCAAAATAATTTTTTTTCTCAACTTTCCACTGACATTAACAATAAAATGAAAATTTGTGTTTAATCCATAAATTTGAAAAGACTGAGATTTTCTAATTAGTGAAAAAATACAAGACAAAAAGTCCCATCTGTTAACGGTGTTCTGTAGCTTGAAGTTAATTAGGTTTGCTGGGAGAGTGCCTGGCAATATGACCAATTAAAGTGCATATAACTTTTCCAATTCAGTATTTAATTTCATTAGTCAAAAAAATAGCAGCACTTTCTATCAAAATGTGTCATTTTCTAGAGCTAAATGCATAGCATTATATGTATGTAAATATGTGCGTGTGTGTGCATATGTATCTTCCTCCCCCACCCCCCACCAACCTAAAAGGTCCTTCCTCTTGATTACCTAGCAGTCATACAAATCACCTCCCATTAAGGTCAACAAAATAAAATTCACTTTTTGTATATCGCTAAAAGTGTAACTCACACTGATTTCCAGTGGATGCATGACTGTCTGTAGTGTCACACTGAGCGAGAGAGTTATGTTGGTTACAGTTATCTACAAACTATTCTTCCAGTTGTCAGTGTTCTCATTTTCAAGCCCCTCATAGTCTGACTGTAGATAAGGGCCACCAGTGAGCCCACTGGAATGTCATTTTAGAGAAACGAGTGACTGACTTGTCAAAAAATCAAATCATGCTAACTGAAAAGCAAACAAGCTCAAGTGCAAAACTGTGCAAAGGCAAAAGGACCCAGCTCTACAGCACGGTCCCCCGACCATATACAACACAGCAGGAGAGTAGCACCCATAATAATGGTTGATTCTTCACAGTCCCCTCCTCAGGGCTAGGCCTGGGGAAAGCCTCTGCTTATTGTGTCATGCCCTGAAATGCAGTATATGGTAATTAGGTGGGTTTTTTTTCCTGTGTTCCTATGTTTCAGTTGTGACAGAAGTCTTTTTATCTCCAGATGAAGAATTGGAATCAAATAACTTCAGATGGAACTCTGTTCTAATAACACCTCATCCCAACTCTGGATGAAGAAAGCGATTGAGGTGAGATGAAGAAGCAAGCAAAGACTCTTGCACATTCCGGTATAGTGCCGACACAACAAAATCTCCACCTGTGCATGGAACATCTTGAAAAGCACAAAAGTGCACTAACTTATGGAAAGAATAAAAGAGACAAGATATTGCCCCACAATCATAATCAGAATCTGTATAATTAATTTAGAAAAAAATCTAACTGCAATGCTTCAACATCAGGGAAAATAATCACCTGAAACAAAGAGGAAATAAAACAAGGTCTATACCAATAAAAGTAATTATTTGCCAACAGTTAACCCACTCCTGTATCTGGAATACTACAATACAGAACTGAAAATTAATAAACTGTAAAAAAAAAAAATATATATATACGGGCAAATGCTGTCTTTTTAAATCAAGCAATTTTCTATTTCTTAATTGGTATTTGTTTAAAATAAACAAATTTAAAAACCCAGCAAACTAATTTCACTGCTCTTTACTTCAATATACCGTACTCCTTACCAGTTCCCATCAGCAATTTGTTAACTGAACAACAACGTAAGAGAACGTCCAAGAAAGTGTCAAGGAAAAAAACAAGATGGAAACCAAAGAATGGCGGTAAGAATGCCAGCAAATAATAATGTAATAGGGTAAAGAAAATGCTGTGTCTTTTAAATGCTTCAATCAGAAATATATTTCTGGAGATTAGGGTTGAGGGTAAAAAAACACTAGCAAGTGCTCTCAGGAATGAATGAAGTTGCAAATGTGGACCTCCTGAGAATTTAGGCCTGATCCTGCAAACCATAGCATGTTACAATATTATAGATATCAACACTGCTGCTAAAGGAACTTCAAGCTTTATTGCCATGTCGTAAGAAATGACTAAAAGGAATCACATTTCTTTGTGAATGGATCACTTCGAGGATTACATTTAATGAAATTATTTACCTTACACATTCAAATTAATGTTAGGTTATATGGCAGACAAAAGTAATCTTCACATTCCTCAGTCATTTGGACATTAGAGTCTGGCATGCAACCTACACGACAGCCATGTCAATAAGTGTTGAAAGAGGAATTAGAGAGGGACTAATTAAAAGAGGTTACTTTTGCTAAGGTTTTATGATTGAATGGTTTGGCTAAGTTCATTTACTCTGATTTGCTGTTACTATTCGTAACTTTTCAAATAGCAGAACTCCACAAACACAGAAACAATTACCTCCCTTTTCAATTGTTTAGGTTCTTAGTCACAAGAACTCAGGCATTCAGCAAAGGGGGATGCAGCTGTGGAAGTATTCTCTGGAAAAATGGAAAGCTCTTGGCTTCAGTAAAGCCTAGTGAAATTTCATTCAAAAAAAAGACTGAATGAAGAAGAAATGGTCAAATCGTTCAGCATACAAAAAAGCATTTGAATGCTTGTCAAGGAATGTACTTTAAAACAGTGTGAAAACAAGACAGTCTTCAGAAGGGAAAAGAATCACTGCTAAATGCATCTGATTAACTGCAAAAAACAGTTTTCTGCTGCAGGACTCAGCATTACAGCTCTCATCTTCCATTTAACAGTACCTAATGTGGTGGGTTTTTTTCTCAAATCTTTTCTAATGCAAAGATAATTTCCAGAATTGTAGTATTTCCACTTCTGTTTCCAGAACAAACCTAGAGTATAACAATTGCTGATACCTGCAAATGAATGAAGCCTTGTATTCATTGGTCAAGTTCTACTGTCAGTCTAGGAAAATCCATAGCTGTTTCATAGACTTCTAAAGAGAGGTAGCCATCAACAACATGACTTTTTAATAGGGACCACTGTACCTTCAGAGACTTGCTGGAGGATTTTCAGGAGGTCACTGTACCTCAAGTCACATTGTCTACTCAGTGATTAGTCACAGCTTACTGTCAACTACATCAGAAGCTTTCTTGTGGCAATTAAATGAAATATCAGACACTGGACATCAATGAACAAAATCAATGCGAGGAAACCATGCTAAATAGGAAGGAGGAAAACTATTGCTGATGGAGTTAAACAACATAGTATTTTTGAAAGTCACCTTCATAAGCATGTTTTTCCTCCTTTTCCTCTGGCATTGTTTGCCCTTCAGTCATTTTGCCAAAATTGTAGCTTTGACTGATAGCCACAGGAAAACATCTCTCATAGCAATCTGCTTTGAAGACTGAAAAAATGACTTTTTTGATCATTAGGAATAAATCTAAACCTACTTAATCACCCGGCTTTATATGAGAATTTGTGAATACAAAAAGCTGCTTTTAATTAACATGCAATGAAAACTATAGAGAGAGCAAGTCTGAGCAGTGAGTGTAAATTGTAGCACTGACTAAATTTTAGTCATTGTACAGACTCAGGATGTCTGATAATTGTATACAAAAGCATATACCCCAACTTACCTGAAAACAGAAAATAAAACCAGCATAGTACTTTTCCAGGTGCTACTTCAAAATATAATTCTAATCAGAACTCTCAATTTCCCATGGCAACATAAATATAGACAATGTGAGCTCTTTTGGTTTTAGACTAATTTGAACTGAAAAGCCTGCCAATTAATTCTTTGACACAGTCATTAATCATGAGATATGAGATCTCTACGTAATTAGGTAATAAAATTTAGCAATTTCACTGAAGCAGCTAAACCTAAAGTAGACAAATGTTCAGGGTAGTAGTTATCTTGGTTTATGGGGAAGTATTCCCTCATGGTAAGAAAGCCATTTTGGATGGGCTTTGGAAGTAAAATGAACAAATATAGTGGCTTCTGCTTCTTTAAAAAAACATGAGCATAAATTTTCCTCCTATCTTGCGTAAAATCTGCACAAGTATAGTCATATGCTACTACAGGTGAAATCTTGATTCACAACTTGGTGCAGAGGTTTTTTTACATTTTCGTATTTTAGAGAAAGGCACGGAAGCCTTTGATACCATCAATTACAGGCACTGGTGATTTCCATACTGTAATCATCAAGGAAATGCTGATGGTATGTTGTGAATATTGTTAATCTGGAATTATAATTCAACATCATGTACCAAATGATGAGAAATTCACATGAGGTATGAAATGGAATCAATGATTTAGAACTATAAATAAAGACCAAGGCAGAAAACAAATGATGTAGCAAGCAAACTTAAAACGTTATTTTTACACAACAAACACTTGTGGTAAGTATTTCTTCTATTTTTTGAGGGGTAGGATGGAAAAAGCAGTTTCTCTGTAAGGATGCAAAGACTGATTTATTCAGCAAACTTGTTTCCTGCAGATGAGTTTTCCTGTGTTGCTATGTGTCTATAATTCTAACAGTGAAAGCTTTTTTATGAGTCTTTTTAATGTGAAGATAAAATCATATAATCATATGACTGAAGGCTTGCAGAACCAACTTCCAGTGTAACTCTCTAATAGTCTTGTTTACTACCCTTGCTTTTAAAAAACATACAGCAGTGACCACTAAATCTGGCCTTAAAACCAACTGTTACCTCAGCTGACCTCCTCTCAACAGCTGACAACACTATGTCAGGCCCTTTAACTTTCACCCTCTGGTGTTGCGGCTTTCGTTGTTCTTTTTACGTAACACGGAGAGTTTAATTCAAAGATAACTTTTCAAAGTCATTCCGTCCTCTGGGTCTATAGTCTTTGCATCTTTACCTGGCTTTGCAAGCCTGTGGTATCTCCCATCAGCATCCTTATTCTTCTTAGAGATACCCTCTTGAGGGTGGAGACCTAGAAAATTGCCTGTCTTCCTGCATGCTTCATATGGCCCCTTGTGGAGGTCTAAGACTGTAAGACTACCGAGTTTCATTCTGGAGTTGTCTTATATTCACAGACACGAAAAACAGAGGGTGGAGAATGAGGAACATAGAACTTCAGCTTATGTTCTGTTTCATAACTGTCAGTTGGTACAGAATTTTTCCCCTTTTCTGCATGCTTGCTTCAGCCTGGCCATATTCTCTCTCTGAGGAGCTACAATAATGTTTATTCTGAAAACCACCAAAACCCAAAATTGGACAAACCACCAGGTAATCGCCAGGTTTTGGCCTATCTATTTATAGGAGGTATTGCTGCAACTCCTAGTCTTTATGTTAGTATGCAGTTTTAGTTCACATTTTAAAATATTACGGAATGAGCAGAAGTTGGAAGTATATACTGGGTTTTAAGGTTGTTTTTTCTAAAGTGTTGCAAGAAAAAAATTATATCTTGCATGAACTACAAAAAATCTAGCAGCAAACTTTGTGAAAGCCAAAGGGCTTTTCTCTGAATGAGTAGTGCAGAATGTGGCTGAGATTCTGGCCCAGAAAGTTATGCCATTGAAGTATAAACTCTCTTCCTTTTTTTTTTTTAATGTGCTTTCCTTCCCTCCCTCCTGAAACCCTGCTTACTATTGATCTCCTATACAGATTCCACCCTATGTTGCTTTATTCCAAAAAAGTTTTATTTTAAAATAGGTCACCTTTCTGAAATCTATTCTAGAGCAGAAAATTTGAAAGCCAGACATGGGGAAATTACATTTTTAACACGTGCTTTTTAGATGTAACAACAGCTTAAGTCTTTAGCCTGGGATGAGAAGTTTGTCTCTCCCAGCTCCTTTCCTCCATTGCACTGCATCACCAGACCCCCTTCCCTGATGCTCAGCCTCCCCTAAAGACACTGCTGTTCTTCTGTTTTACTGATGAGTGAAGGAAAATGTGGCAGGTGAAAGAGAAGGAGCACCAGCAGCGGATGGGCTATTTGTTTGTGTATCAAACCAAAATCCCATCAACCCCTGGGCTCTGCCAATGACTGCCCCCCTCCACTGAACCAGCTCACTGTACATACACGCCCCTGCACAAGACCAAAAATTGGAAAAAAACAAGAAGAGAATCAAATGTAGTCCAACGACACTTGGAAAATGCTTATACCAAACCTGCAGGTGAGAAATATTTATACTCTGGTGATGACACTGTACAAGAACAAACACTATCAAGTCCTAACACTAGCAAATAATTTGTTTTCTCAACAGCTTGGCTGACGCGCTTCCTCTCTGACCCCCAGACAGAGCTGGAAGAAAGAGCTTTCAGCATTCATAATTTCAAACATTAAATTAAGCTAAAATTCCTTTTGCTGATTGCTGAAAACCTCAGAATGCCTCTCCGATCAAAACAGTCTTACGACAAAGACCTTTGTAAAAGTGTGCCAGGGCAACTGAACACTGCTGACTCAGAAAGGAAGTCCACCTACTGATTCATTAACATGACTGCCAGCAGCACTGATGTGTTCCTTGGAGATCTCTTGTTTAAGCAGTTTCTCTATTCACAGTTTAGTTTCTTATCATGGTTCCAGGTATACTGAACACCAGGAAGACCAAACACACATCCCTACTGCTTACATACCTGACTTTAAAGCTGCGGCTTTTTCTTCACTCCAAGAGCCATAGTCGGATGTCACTAATAACAAGAACATGCTGCAGGGCTATTCCGTGATGTAAAACACAGCCAGGAGGACAGGCTTTTGTGAATGAGCAAAGCCTTTGTTAGAATGGGTGACACAAACAGTTTGCACTGACAAGGCAACCCTGAGACAGGTGCTCTGCCACTGACTGTGGCGTTAGAAGCTGCACATTAACAGAGCAAGCTGTCTTATCGTTGTTCTAGTTCCTTGGTGGATTACAAGCAAATGACCACTGTACTGAATATACAGAGCACCTGTTTAGATTGTGTTAATTCTGACTGCTTTACATGTTTTCCCAGAACAAAGCCCTTTGTGTGGTTCAACAGAACTTAAGCACAGCCCCTTTATTTGCAAAAAGCAGTAGTCAGTAATTCACTTTCTCAAATCTGCCAACCAAATCTGAAGAGAAGGCAAGTCAGTGCAGCAAACATTTTTGGATGATACTTGCACAGGCATGTATGAACTATATGGAGTTATTAATTATATGAAAATAAGAACTTAAACTAAACTAGTTGAATAATAGCTTATTGATAATATTAATTACTGAAATATTTTTATGGGAAAAGTAGAATAAAAATTAACTAGATGCATAAAGACAACATAAGCAAACCCCTTCTTCCCCTCCCCATCCAAAAAGAGTGAAGGCTGAAAAAAATCAAGTCCTCCAATGCCCTTCAAAAATTTAACTTTTTATAAAAATTTTACACTTTTAAAGCAAAGACTTTCTTATACAGAAATTCAACAGATACCAGATCAAAACTTCCGATTGCCCCAGAATTCTAAATTTATATCTAGCCCTTCATTTAAGAGTGTAACAATTTTAACTTCTCATTAAGTTTTTTGATTCCCTGCAAACAATAGGAGTCAGTACATTCACTTATGCTCAGTTCATGTTTTGAAAGGTTTCTTCAAGGCCATAGAGGCTAGAAACTTACTGTGTTAAAAATAGAGTTTAGGGAAAGCATTCTGATACCCAGGAAAAAGAAAAACAAATTGACAGTGCCACTTTTAAAAAGGAGCTTTTTTTCCTCTGTGATTTTATGCAAAAAATCCTACAATTTATGTTTCTGCAGTCCAAGAGGTACTGAATGATCAAAGGCTCAAATACCATTTTAAATGATAAATTTATCAGTCTGTTAGCTTGAGAAAATGCCTTTTTTTTTTGTATTAAGGCCCTTAGACTCCTGAAGGATCTCTTCTAGCACTTGTAAAAGCAGCTGAGTGTGCCTGAATTACTATTTTTGAGAGCACCATAAATTGTTCATAAACACAGATATCTTGGAGCTACTACATTTACATGCCTTTTCAAAAAAGGATTAAATGCAGATTAGAAGCATTTGAGTTAAGTTATCAAGAGGTTTGATGAACTTGCAGAAACATTGCCCTCCTTCATAAACTCGTAGGAATGCTACAGCTGACCAACAGCACCATAAGTATGTTCAGTGAAACTATTATTGTTAAAGAAAACCAAACAAATCTCTTCTGTGTTATTTGCAGTCCATTCTTGACAGTACCACTTAACAACAGTTTATCATAAGCCTTGCCAAATTGTATTGGTTTGGTCTGTCATTTCAGTTTATGTGTCTGTTTCCAGAGACACAGTAATACGAACATCTCAGATTTCATTTAATAAAAACAAAAAAAACCAACACAAAACATCACAAAAAAACCCTACAACCACCACCACAATTTTTTTCACTTATAAACTAGCAAGTAATAAAATTTTACCACAGTGAATCATTTTAATGGTTGAAATACACGAGTTTAACATGGAGAAACCTCACTGGTTTTAAAATGTATTATTTTGAAGATAATTTGAATATAGACTTAGGCCTGGTAAATGCTTTGGAATCTGTGTTATTGACAATATTGTTTATTACATGTTACAAAGCTGGTGATCTTCAACACCATCACCTACTTTTACAGGACTGTTTAGTTTTCATAGTGCAGCCTATGCAGTAATTTTAAAACAAAAAAAAGAAATTTTAAAACTATAAAACCCTCTGGAAAAGCTCCACATTCAAAATTCACCACCAGGTGTACTGTGTGCTAAATTTATAGCAACAGCTTAAGTCCTCCCACCACAGCAAATTATTGGCAAATGGCCGCAGTTTTTTGCAACACTTAAATAAAGAATTATAATATATGCTATAATAGTAAGGTACAATGAAATTTAGAATATCTAGAACCCAACAAATAACATCAGAATCCTGAAGAGAAAAATAATTGTCAAAATATATTGCTTCACATGACCCATATCTTTCTAAAGAGGTAGATGACCCAAAAAATGGAGAAGAATGAGCACAAAGATATGTCAGATTGCAATGATAAATTTGTACTGTTCTTCTTTTAAATACCAAGAAATCAAGAATGCTGTAAAACATATTATTATATATGATGACTGAATCAACTTGTCCTCCTGGAAATTTTCAGACAAAACAGGTTTGTTTATGTTTAATAGCATTACATTTTAAGAAAAAAAAAAATCAATCAACACTTGAGTGGAAGCATACATATAGGGATATAAATTTCAACATAGATGGGAAGTCTATCCATTTCAGAACAGCCAGTGGTCAGTGGGAAGGGTATTTACCTAAAATGTGTGAGATTTGAATTTTTTTTTTTTTTTAAACAGATTAGGGTGTTAAATCTGTCTTTGAACATGAGAACCTCCACTGCATCTCTCACAATTCCTCTCATCTGAGACATTCTATTTTGTGTACATAATTAAATATCTTTTGGAAGAGGAACATGTCACATTCCCCACAACCAAGTTAAGTGCTATAATTAGAGTGCTCCTGAGAGTTCTTCTTACAGTCTCCTTTCTCTCCCCTATCTCATTCTCTCCTTTTAATTTTGAATGATTATTTTCAAGTAATATGGTTTATCCCAAAGCATATTGAAAATTCTGCAGAACTGGTCAACTCTTTACTATTGAGACTCTAGCACCTTACCTTTTAGGTTTGGGGGTTTTTTTGGCTTCAGACTATATAGACATCATTTAGATTAGGACATATTTTACTTTACTACTGTTTAGATTTACTATGAAACTGACCTGTGGAAAGATACATCCCTAGGGATAGTGCAAAGGTACCTCATTACAATTAGTCTCTCTATTATTAGATAGAGGGAGTTGCATAATTCAGGTGTAAATGTAAGCAGGGACTCCTGTGTATTTTTCGTGTTGCAGTCTTGTGCAAGATACGAGATTTATCAAGTCATTTATATCTTTGGCCAAAAATGTCTGAACACATTTGAGTATACCTGCTTCAAGGACTCAAGCTGCATTACAGGACAATTTTATGTCAGGGAAGCCAGCGCTGAGCCTTAAGTGTCCTGACTTTCAGGCCAAATCCTGCATTTCAAAACACCTCTGTCCACATCCATGAAAGGAAAGATTATATTTTGCTTCTCTGATAAATCTCTGAACTAACATTACTAGTTTGTTTAAATTCAATTTTCAAATATATGTGAATGTGTACATATTTTACTCTTTCATAAATGTAGATCTTTATGCACACACTTGTTTTGATAAAGTTAGATAGTAACTAGCAAAGAGTAACTTGTGGGCACTATGTAAAAGGTGACAGGAAGAAGCAGGGTTTTTTTTTTATAGTTGCCAGTTTTGCTCATTTATCTGTTTTTGGCAATGAACCATATTAATTTTTGCCAAAGAAAATATAAGCACTGACATTGTGCTGAGGCTAGCAAATTATGTAGGACTTCATTTCATCAGAGCAAATTGCAACAAAACTGCCAAAAAACCAACAGTGATCCGTGAGACATCAAAAGACAGGCAGCTTAAGCCCAGCTCCATTTACTGTGCAACAAATTGAAGAGTCTAATGCCTTCAGCATAAAGCTTTGATAAGTAGTTGTCCATTTTAATCATATTTGTGCAAACTGTATTATTTGGCTGGTTATGGGGTTTGAATTTTTGTGTTTTCTTTATACAGTCAAATTTCTTTTTTGATGTATCTCTTCCATTGAAAAAGATTTATTAAGTAAATCCAATCGCTCCAGACAAAATTCTCAGAGTTTATAATGTAAAAAATGACATTAAATTTTATAATTCATAGACTAGCACAGTACCTTCACCACTAAATAACCTCCTTTTCTGACACTTCAAAAGAGTTTCTACAAGGAAGAACAAAAAAAAAAAAAAAAAAAGAAAAAAAAAGCAGTTTCACACCACAGAAAATTAAAATTAAAGGGAAAAAAGGGGCCTGTAGTGATAGAACAAGGTGTAATGGCCTTAAACTGAAAGAGGATAGATTTAAATTAGATATTAGGAAGAAATTCTTCACTGTGAGAATGGTGAGACACTGGAACAGGTTGCCCAGGGAAGTTGTGGATGACCCATCCCCAGAAGCATTCAAGGTCAGGCTGGATGGGGCTTTGAGCACCCTGATCTAGTGGAAGGTGTCCCTGCTCACCGCAGGGGGTTTGGAACTAGATGATCTTTAAAGTCCCTTCCAACCCAAACCATTTTGTGATTCTATGATTCTAAATGTTCATTACTTTCCATTAGTTATAGAGCCATAGTAATAAAAAAAAAAAGCTTTACTATTCCAGTTAGCTACTAAATCTGTCCCAAGAAGCAAGATAAAAGCACAGCAAGCAGAGGTGTAAAATCAGGGGGGTTATCGTAATAACTTTAAATAACAGTTATCATAGTAACTTTAAATAGTTTTCATTTGGTCTTTTTTTTTTTATTAGTATTACTCTTGTTCTTCGAGGACAATGAGTATGCCTTTTCATGGAGAAGCAGGAGCGCATGACAGAATTTACTTCTCTCTCCTTTTTCTTTATCTGGGTCCAGCCAACTGCTGAGCACTCTGGGTTTGTCAGCCTCCATGGACTCTAGATCTCTCAGTTTCACTGTACTGCGTTACTGACTGCAAAAGATTTTTCCAGAATGCAATAAATCACATTAATAACTAATACTTACATTATAAATGAATGAAGTAAATAATGTGGTATAAAAGTAAGCAAAGGAAAATAGAGACTGACTATCAGCTAAAGAACGAGTTCTATTGATCTGCACGTAGAATCTAAACGGAAGCTATATACTCCCATCACAAGTAACTTCAGTTTGAAATGAACTAATTTTGGTACATGTAAACCAGATGCTTGCGGTCTAAATACTTCAGAGAAGGTATATCAGAGAGGCAAAGAACATGTAGGTGTGGGAGTAGCAACACGATTTGCAAAAGCACAACTGTGACCTTGCTAACAAAAGTTTTCCTTCAATGGCCAAACAAATTAAACGTACGCCAAACTATTGGTTGTTAATCCATGTGTCCTCCAGTAGTACTGGACTTACATAGAACTCACACTTCTTATTATATTTGGTTTTGTTTATCATGTAATTCTTGAAAATATTATGGATATTTTTATCTAGGAAGTATATTTAATAAAGTATAAGCTGTATTTTTAAAAATATTTATACACTTAAAACTGGCTCAACAAAGTACCTTAAAATAATATGCTACAGCTAGCAGTCCTGCAGTAATAGAAAGGTAGACTAGAACAACTGAACTCTCTCCCTCTCTCTGGTGCTATAAGGCCAGATATTTAAGGTTAACAACAAATTCAATTTAGGCTTTTTAAAAAGGGAGCAAGATTTTCATATGAATCATCTCCCATTTCAATAATCTTGACACTAAAAAATGCTTGGCAAAGTTAGTATCTGAGCACTTTTCAATATCCAGTCTTCAACAGCAATAATACAGTTACAGCAGTTTCTCATTTTGTCCAGAAGCTTTTAAACCCTGTGGCCAGATCAATGTCCATACATTTTATGCTCACTCTGTAGTCTCCTGATGCATGCACAAACTCGAAAAGAAGAATGTACATTACGCAAGTGTATTGCTGTCCCTTTGTCACAGCAAAAAAAAAAAAGATAAATCGTTATTAATCTGTGATGCCAAAGTGTTTTCAGTATATGAATAGCATTTTTTCATGTTGACACAGACTGAAAGTATAAGGATTTTATAATCTTGGTTTTGTTTATTCTGTATTTGTTCATGTCCTCAAAATACTGTCTAGCAGACTGACAAAAAGCCCAGGCTTTCATCTTGTTTACAATAACAGAAAACATTTTAATGGACAAAAGCTCTCGCCTTCAACTCAAGCAACTGAAGCTGCTTGACTGTGATGCAGAATTCAAAGGAGAATCTGAAATACTACTGTCGTGGTTTAACCCCAGCCAGCAACACAGCACCACGCAGCCGCTCACTCGATCCCCCCCCACCCCGTGGGATGGGGGAGAGAATCGGGAAAAAAAAGTAAAGCTCGCGGGTTGAGATAAGAACAGTTTAATAGAACGGAAAGGAAGAAACTAACAATGACACTAAT
>JAVKLA010000093.1:16365513-16392393 GCA_034782735.1 Sagittarius serpentarius | reverse complement strand
CCGAAGGAGGCTGTGACCCCGTGGGAAGCCCGCGCCGGAGCAGGCTCCTGGCAGGGCCTGTGGCCCGTGGAGAGAGGAGCCCAGGCCGGAGCAGGTTTGCTGTCAGGAGTTGTGACCCCATGGGGGACCCACACTGGAGCAGTCTGTGCCTGAAGGACTGCAGCCCATGGGAGGGACCCATGCTAGAGCAGTTCATGAAGAACTGCAGCCTGTAGGAAGGACTCATGTTGGAGAAGTTCATGGACAACTGTCCCCCATGGGAGGGACCCCAGGCTGGAGCAGGGGAAGAGTGTGAGGGGTCCTGCCCCTGAGGAGGAAGGAGCAGCAGAGACAGCATGTGAGGAACTGACCACAACCCCCATTCCTCATTCCCCTGTGCCACTTGGGGGGCAGGAGGTAGAGAATTTGGGGAGGAGGTAGAGAATTCAGGAGTGAAGTTGTGCCCAGGAAGAAGGGAGGGGTGGGGGGAAGGTGTTTTAAGATTTAAGTTTTATATCTCATTACCCTACTCTGATTTGATTGGCAATAAATTAAATTATTTTCCCCAAGTCGAGTCTGTTTTGCCTGTGACAGTAACTGGTGAGTGATCTCTCCCTGTCCTTATCTCAGCTCATGAGCTTTTTATTGTATCTTCTCTCTCCTGTTCAGTTGAGGAGGGGGAGTGGTAGAGCAGCTTTGGTGGGCACCTGGCATCCAGCCAGGGTCAACTCACCATAAAAACATGGAACAACTGCATTCCCTTCCATTTACCTCCATTTCTGTGAGTTGATGATCTTCCAGTATCTAGATCTCAGAATTCTCTAAGATACTTTCTTGTATTTTAATTCTAGATGTCTTTCCCTAGCACAAGGCAGAACATTCTCCCTAACCCATTATTCAGTTCTCCTTAAATAACAATTCTGTTTAAATATTACAGGTACTTGAGGTTCAGTATCACAAGTAATTCCAGAGTTTTGAGGCTGTTTCTAACTGCGTAGTTGGGTGGCCCGACTGGAAGGAGATAGATTACTCTGTGCTTTCGGTCCACTGCCCTTTTTGTGGCACAGAAGGAGGAAGTCTGTGTCTGGGGTAAGGCAGGAAGCAAAGCACTGACAGCTAAACAAGAAGTAATGGAATATGCCCAGTGTATACATTAACCTCTATTTAGCTTTAAAATCCCACACCTCTTAAATTTTTCTGTTTATAGTATGCACATTTTCTTCACACTATTTCTTTCACACCATGTGGGCTGACACATTTGAAAAGTAGGCCATACAAGTTTTACATGAATAGCGTACTTCAAAAATTTTTCTGGCACTTTGTTTAAAGAGCCAGGTTGTTCTCTGCTGATCCTTGGGCAGCAAAACGTGTTTTGAATCTGTGACCTATTACATTTGAACTTCCTTTTGGAGTACCACAATTAACCTTGATTGTGTGAAAATTGAATTTGTTTTAAAAACGTACAAACATTTTGAAAGAAGATTAGCTTTATGCTTATTTTGAGTTTCTTCTGCCCCTTGTATGTTCAGCTAAAATTAACTTCAATTTCCAGTTCAAGTAATGAACTTGAGAGAACTGGATTATCTTTTTCCCTATACCAAATCAAACTCCAGTTTGAACCAACAACTCGCACTCATCCAGCTTCATTATCCTATTTTTCAGTGGTATGACAACTTCAAGCTCTTTAATGATCAACAGTGTAGCAGCATGCATTAGTCAGCTTTTTAATGTCACTGCAATAACGTTGCATTAGCCATGAGTTTGAGAGCTCCTTTAGTTGCAGTTTCATGCATTCTAGTTAATAATACATCCATGCGTATTTTTCTACGCCATATGGAAGCAACTTGCCACTCACTACCAATCAACCAAAAGTGAACTTCTTAAACAAATCCCTTCCTTCTTTCGCTTAAATTATATTGCATGCTTTCATAGATAGTTTTGTATGATTTCTTGGAGCTATAATTTGGAGAGGTGTCTGTAAAGCTGAGTGAAATGACAGTAATAAACATAAAACACAAGCAGACAAAAAGTTTAAAGTTTGGATACTGAAAATGATGGAAACTGTGCATGTTCAGCACTGTCAAAATGAGACACTTGCTCAGATATCTTAACAGATTAAGCTCCCAAATATCTAAAAACTGATGCGCACAGACAGCAGAAAATTACATTCAACAACACTTAAAACACTTGAAAAATGAATGAAAAAATATTAATATTTATATGCTATTTTTTGACTTAGGAATAAAGACAGACTTATCAGCATCATTCAGTTCAGAAAGCTTATTTAAACCATGGTTAAAGGTAAATCCTACAGCATAAAGTATTGTCCTTTTGCATTCATCAACTGGATAAACTGTTTTCATCCAATATTTTTTTCTTCAAAAAATACACATTTGGTGCAACCAAAGTTATGAAAAGCTGTATGTATTTTTCTGTATTATACGGAGTAGAAAAGAAAGTCAAAGTATTATTTGAACCATTTAAAAAATATATTTGCAGTTTTCCTTTATTTCAGAAATTATTGTATTCTAATAGATGTTATTTGATAAGTAAGAAAATTATTTATTGTTTTGTGCAAAATCCAAAATAGTATCAAATGCAACTTTAATTGCACAAACTTGTCAGATGTCACAAAAATAACCTGGCCTGTTATCTATTTCCATCAGTCTAATTAGTCTTTTACAGCCTCCACTTTGTTTCAAAGTGCAGCTGCTTATTACTGCTAAAGTATTATCCATCTGGAAATACGTCTTCCTCTCAAGGGCCCTGCTGATTTACTAACTAGCAACAACTAACTTCCTCAGTGAGTTTCCAGTTTGCAAAGGCACTCATTAAAATTCACGTTTTTAAGTGTTTACTGCTTTGTTCCCAAAGCAAATGCTGGAAAGTGCTGTTGGGGAAATGAAAATAAATAAACCTTCTAAAGAATCTTATGAATAAGTAACAAGACAGAAAGTACATTATCAGGCTTGGCTCATTCTTCTTAGCTCCAATATGGTGTCACAGCATAACAAGGCAATTAATATATAATGCATTAGTAGTAAAATGATCACTTTCCATTATGTGAATGAAACCATATCTACATTCTGTCTCCGTGCATGCCTTTTTATGAACTCTGGACAGCTGGTACGAGGGCAAAGACAAACTAATTTTGTTTAATTTTGTGGTGTTTGGAATGACATTAAAGTTTCAATTCCTCTGAGAGATCCACCTTGAATTTAGACTGAATAGCCAACTGTATCTTTGTCAAGCAGTATCTAACTTAGGCATACACTAGCAAATATCTTCTAAACCTTTATGAAACTTTAAAAAGCAAAAATATATATGGAATTTTACCCCATACCAATATAATTCACTTTTAGCAACTTTCTTGTCAAATTACATTCCATGAGCCAGAAAGAACAGGCAGCCTATTCTCTACTGTCTCTTCCATTGGTATTTTTTCTATCAGATTCTGTTCTCTTTTCTTTTATTGCCTTACATTCTCCTACAGTTTTTCCATAGAAATTTTCTTCATGAAAGATGTTCTTCAGATTTTTAGGTAAGAAAGTTCTGTGTTCCATGTATATAGATCACTCTAAACAGGTATGCCTGGGCTGTTCGGCATGACTAGAGACAGCATCTGTCTCACCTGGCTCCCTGCTTCCCCACTGCCTGTTAACTGGCCATTACGGCTTGTGGCAAACGTGCCTGTTCTGCCTTTCACAAAAGAGCTTCCACACAGGAAACGCCTCCTATCCACCATAATTATTTGGGTAGATGTACTTATCTGAGCCATGGATCAGTAATGGCACACAGACAGATACTAGCCCTGGACTGAGACGTGGTTAAATTTCTGGAGCACAGGCATGGTTACACCAAGTCTGCCTTTCTGTGGTCCACAGGGCTAGGAGAAACACAGTTAGGAAAGCAAGATCTGAATGCATAGACATAGTGACATATGGAAAGTAAGGAAGGAAATCCAGGTGTGCTTTGGGGGGGTTGAGTAGTTCAGGGTCCTAACTTAAGGATGTGGAGATGTGCAGTAAGATGATGAGGAAAATAGGTGAGTTCACTAGTAGTCTGTGGAAGCAGTTTGGATAAGAGAATGACATGTGCCCTGCAAAGACCTTTGATAATCCTTATTCTGAAATTCAGCAAGTCAAGCTGCCAAGTCTTCAGCTCTTCAGCCATCATTAGCTATGCTAAAATGACCTTCTCAGATAAACTGCTTCCTTATCATCTGTTACAATGCTTCCCAATAAAATTTCATAGCAGAAAGTCCGCAAAAGTAATAACAAAAGCAATAGCCCAAGGAAGCAAACGAGCTAAAAGTGAATGGAATGACTAATAAATGTGTTGGGAAAGTAGAATGACAGGTATCTGGGACAGGACATATCACACTAGAGTTTGAGATCTGAATGCAGTTATTCACCCTTAAAACATCTGGATTACCATAGGTATATCCTGACCTCAGGACAGTAAAAGAACTTCCCCTTTTCAAAAAGTCAATGGCTGACAGGCTACTCAAAAGAAGAATCTTTACAACAATCTCAGCACAGTCTCTTCTACTTCATCCTAATGCAAATGATCTAAGCACTACGCAGTTTCAGTCTCTGTGCAGGGCTGGCTGAATATATATGACCTGGCATTCCACTATTATTAAAAATACCAGAGGATAAAGATTATTTTATTGAACATACTCAAGATACAAAGAAAACTTTAAATGAAAGTTTCCAGCCAAAACCAGGACAAGCAGAGAGGATGTTTCCATTAACTTTAAAAAAGGTAAAATAGGCTGTGGACTGTGACAGACAAATACTTGTATTGCAAGGTATTAAAGCCCAGACAAGTTTAAGACTTACGAGACAAAACTGTATTTTTAATTTTAACCAATCTGTTTATCATGTGCTGTACTCCTTCAAGGACAGATATACTCTTTCATACAGGCTCTCAGTCTTCACAAAACCCTGGAGGAAGTTTATTACTAATAAAGCCTGGCACTTGGTATGTGCTGATATTTGGGTGTACCTGGCAGAATAGCTCTGAAAAGTTTTTCCCACGAAATAATTTGTTAGCCTTAGCAAGAACAAAATAACTTCAGCTAGGCATCAACCACACATTCCCTTCCAGTTTCAGTAAACATCCTACTCTGGAAGATTTTGATCTCTACTGTCTCCTGACAGACAGCAAGTGCCACTTGAATTTGCAAATACAACACTAGCAAATAGACATGGTGATAGATACAGGATCCAGTCTTCTATTTAGAGCAAGCAAAATCCACATGTTTTAGCAGTAATGAGAAATCACACATTTTCTTTAAGGAAAATTTTAGCTGGAGACCTGGTTTAATTGATTATGAAGCAGTAAGGAGGCATTTCAATTTCTTTTACAGTGGATGCTTTATAAGAACTTGATTAAATGAAAGCTGGTTTTCTGTTTTGGCACACAGAGATCAAGTTGCTTTAGGAGAAAGTTCATGTCAGTGAGGGCATCAGCATAATCTCCTGGGAGCATGTCTAAACCTCCCAAGCTCCCTGATATTTCAGCCTGCAAACTGGAAGAGACAAAAACCTTACCACCACCTTTGTGTCAAAAGATCTTCAAGTGCTTCGCCAAATCAGTTGAGTGTTTCTTTGACTAGTGTAAAATTATTGACAAAGGCAACTACAATATCAGCATAGCTTTTTTTGTTACTGTTAATTAACAGTAGATAGGATTTTATTTCAGATCTGCTGTAGTATCAGCCTTTATAAAATAAGATCCTAATTAATAACAAATAAGTAGGGCATGTCAATTTTCAGGATATGTCAATAATCTACATCCTATCCAAGGCTGTATCCAAGCCAATTTCATACAGCTAGGCTGCTTTACTTGATTTAGATGACAGCAGCTCCATGGCAGCGTGGTACACGACACAAAAACTTCCCAAGAAACCAGATAAATAGTCAGGCATCTAACGCATATTAAGCTCCATCTGCCCTTTCTGTACTGCCAGAAGTACCTCATCTGATTTTCAAAAAATTAGCTTTGATACCCCAACACTACCAATTATACTTTAAAGAACAGATTCATTCTGCCTTGAAAATAACACCTGTGCTGCACTAATGGACATGTACCATGGATATGCAAGTAACATTCTATTGGTGTTATCCAAACTGAATAATGGCAATGTGTCTCAATGGTTTTAAAGGGTAAATTAAAAGCAACAAAGAGCATTACTCAAACAACTGCTGAAGACTGTCACCCTTCTTATTAAATACTACTTTATATACAAAATTTCTCAGAAATAATTATTTGGAAGATACTGCGTAATACGTGAATGGGGATAGGTGTGTATGTGGTTTTTTTCAACACAAACACACGTGAAGTTCACACAAAAAGCTACTCAGCCTACGTGAATATCCTACATGGATGTTTGCTGCAAAATTGTACAGTTTTGTCACCCAAAACACATTAAAAATAATAATAATAATAATAATATAGATGTGATAGTGAAAAATAAGATTGTTTTAAAAAAAAAAGAAAATATGCTACAGTATTTAAAACTTTGTATTTGTGTGCCCTGATACATATCCGTACCTCTAAGCACTGTAACATGAATATGTCTTCCAAAACCTCAGTTCTAATCACACACTTGCCTCCAGCATTTCTGTTCTATTTAAGACTATTAGTGGAAAAGATGTTTGCCAGAACACAAATAAGCTCACTAACATCTTTGCAGGGCTTCTTGATCGACATTACTTTGACTCCAATTTAAATCTGTTTTGGTAATCCATTTTACTGATTTTAGGCGGAGCTGAGGATATTCTGAGTCAATGTCATCTAATGACTTTCAGAGCAGAAAGAGAAAAATTTTGATTCCAGAGATGACAATACAATTGATGACACAGAGCTTTGAGTCAGTCATGGTATGTATGTCGTTTCTCCCATTTTCAATCTTACCTGTTTAAAAAAAGTTTCTTTTTATTGAGCTATTCAATGTCACTGGAATGCCATGAAAATTCATCGTATGATACTTATATTCAGAATTTTTTAAAAAACTAAGTTTTTTTTTAAAATATATTGTACAATATTCCATAGCACAAGGAAGGATGGGGACTGAAATGTCTCGCTTGAAAAGCATTTCCTATGTATCTCCAGAGAAGAGGACAATCACATATCCTAAATTAGCTCCTCAGTTTCCAGATGCTTTAATGTATTTCAGTTTATGGGCCTTAGAAGAACAATTGATAAAAACAAACTTCCAATATACATAGAAGTATTAAATTTTAAATATATTCTAAAAAAAGTGTAAATTTTATTTGTGCATGTATTTCAAGAAAAATGTACTCTTACAGACTGTTATAGATTGGTGAAACCAATTTGAATTTCTAAGCCTTTGCTTCTCACCTTTTTTGCTTTATTTTTTGTTGAGATTCAGCCAAATAAAAATCTGCTTTCTTAATTGAGGTGAAGCTCATGTTTTTACTCCTTTTTAGAGGGGTAGAAGAATCCTCGTAGAACAGCGTAAAAATTATGTCCCTATGGACAATATGATGTTTATTCTGTCTTCACTTTAATTGGCATCTCTTTCCTTCTGTGTTCTTTCTTCAAAATCTCCTGTGGCTTTTTTCCATGCACCCTACTATGTTTTTCACTGATTTTTTTTCCTCTGCCTCCAACCCACACTTCAACTTCTGCCAAGAGAATTTTAAGCCATTAATTGCTGAGTCAGATTTCCATACACAACATTTAACTGAATTCAACAACTCATTCATCCATATTACAGTAAAATAAACGAAGAAAAAAATAATAGAACTACTTCGGAATAATGGAGCGTCTTAGCTTTCTAGAGTTTGATAATTTCACTTGGTACATAAACATACTGAAGAGATAAACATACATTAATCAGGATAGGAATTCCCATCTAATCACAGGGTTTTTTGTTGTGGTTTTTTAGACATTTACATTAAGAGAATCAGAATACATACAAGAAGAATGACACAAGAGGGATTAGGCACTTACTGCATTGTGCTTACTTTTCAAACACTGAAATATTGTTTGAAATGCAAAATTTTACCAGGAAGCTGAATACCATCCTAACACATCCACTGCCAGTCAGTAAGAAAAAAAAATCCATGAGAGGTCAGTGCAACACTGGAACATTTTTGCCAGAGAGATTACGAAATCTCTGTCCTTAAAGGCTTTCAAGGCTCAATTAAATGAAACCGCAGCTGACCTAATCTCTTTGGTAGTTCACCACTGCAAGGATTCATTCATGCAAAAACTTTACGAAGTTCTCTAAATTGTATGTCAATATAATCTGTTGGGGAGTCCCTAACTGAAGGGGTGTGAACAGCTCACAATGGTCAAAGTCAACCTCAAGAGTAAACTAAAGTTCTTTTTATTATGCAGCTGCAGTCTGTGTCTCTTTTATGTTTGAACTATGACATTATTGTATTTTACCAGAATTGCAACATAAAAAGACAGCATAAACCAAATTGCATAGTCAGTTAACTGCAGAATAGAATACTCTTATTTTAGATAACATAATGAGAAAAAAAGTTAAAAACCATAAAAAGACAATAATTACTTATATGAAAAAGTAAACAAAAACAGCATGTATTTTACAACATAAATTTGAAACTTGAGGCCAAGAGAACTATCAGTAAGATATAAGAAGAAACTGAAATGACTGCAAAATAAAGAGCAAGTTCAATTCACTACCCTACAGATGAACTACAAAATGAAACAAAAATTTAATGGCTGAAAATTAAGATTTAGTTTTTTTTATTGAAGTATTTTATTATAACCCTTTCAAGGTAATGGTAGTAATGTGGGTGGTTTGATGTTTTCAAATTGTATGATGTTGATTCTCATGGTAATGTTCCCTTAAAGTCAAGGGGTTGGGTAGTTAGAAATGATAGCAAACACAGATCTATTTTAATTTTAAAAAGTCTTTTCTGCTGGAGGCCCCAAGGTCTTTGTTGCAGTTCTTATAAATAGACCTTGACCTAAATATCCTGAGATTAGGTAAGCCCTTAAAGAGTTACACTTAAAAGCATTACCTGCAGAGGATTAGAGTAGACAAGTAGTCACGTTTCATACCAGACTATGACCTTCATCTGACACAAATGTCACGTTCATTTAGGAAATGTAGCTGTACAAGGAAAACGGCACTCCTCTCAAACAGTTTTCTCTAAACCATGTGGCTCAGCGTATGTGATTTCATTCATTAAGTGCCATATATATTATAGGGACTTGTATTATGAAACTTTGCAATGCTCTATTCCACTGAACGGAAAGCTAAACATGCAGGACTGTATTCTCCCCTTAATGCTTATGTAACTTCTGTCATTGCTAATGAAGCCTAATTACACTCATTAGTTCTATTCAGCACTTCCTATTCAACTTATTGATTGCAATAGGGCTTGTGCTTTAGTGTGCAGCACCAACTAAAGCCCACACAAAAGAAAACAATTGCCTTATCTCCATACTACTAGATTTTTGTTCATCTTCCAAACATTGCTTTTTATTTAGAGGTTGGAGGATGGCAAATATAATCAAATCTAAAGAAATCAGAAAACAGATTTAAATTTAATAACATTTATTTAAATTTAATAATGTTGCCGCCTCTTTGTTGCCTACTGTATCCTGGTAAATGGAGTCAGGAAAATACATGTATTTTTCCACGGATTAACTGCATCATTTTAGAGCATCAGTCTTCTGCTGGAAGTGTACACAGAAGAGAAACAGTATAATCACCTTGCTTCAAGCCAATTTATCTCGAAAAGGTGTAGAAAACAAAGAAATCCTTTGATGGACAGTAAGTTAAATAAGGCACAGGGATAAATAAATTATAATGCAAAGCACTGGTAAGATATGGAGGAAGAGGAGAAAACAGTTCATGATGAGAAATTAATAAGCTGTAGTCAGGCTAAAGGTTCTCCCACTGTATCACAGAAAGAAAAGCTATTACTGCTATGAAATCACTGAAAATAATTTTTTTTTTTAAATAAGGCTGATGAGGACTTGGCAATTTAAATACAGACTAAGTTAAACCTATTTTTTCGCTTGTAGGCCATTCTACTTTATATTAATGAGGTCATAGCATTGAAAATACTTGCAAATTTATCAACTATAACTAGGGCCTGAGCATTCCATGGCTTCCTCGCATCATCATTTGTTGCTGAACTGGGATCCAAAATCTGAGCATTGATTTAACTATCATTGCCATTTACTCTGGAAAGGTGAATTAGTACAGTGTTATCTGCCTCACACTGCAGACAACACGACACAATAGCTTGGAGAAATACAAGCTGTCAAAACTATCTCAGAGCTTGTAAACACTTCTATTCCATAAACATAGGATTATGTATATGATTTTTTTTATTAGAAGTCATTAATTTGCATTAAGCTGAAGCCAAGTCCACCAACATTTGGTTTTTGTTTCTTCTATGTCATCCAACACTAACTTCGCAATAATTACACACCAGTACATACTTCTGGCATTAACCCTTAGAGGTCAGCGGAAGGTTATCAAGGAGACACAGCAACAGTGATGAGAACCAAAAGAATAACCTATCTAAAATAATAAATATAGTTGCTTAGGAAATAATATGGACACTCATGCACAGAGAGACAGAAAGTGGAGGAACAGAATGTGACTGTAAATTTCCTTCCCTTCTCCCTTTGTTCTAAGTGGAGATCAAGGATACCACTGCAAGAACTGAGGAATGGCAGAATGATGAGCAGAGTTGAGATTCTTTGAAACTATTTTCCTGGGTACATTTTTATTATACTTGCAACATGCACTATGGAGAAAGACACTGTATCACAATAAAATAACCTAAAATAAATAATCAGAGAAATTAGGGGTAAATGAGCAAATTCACCTTGTTAAATATCAGAGTTGCTATTTGTATATTATAAGATAATAGAAAACATTTGAGATAAACATTTTCATAAAGTTAAAAAGAAAACTGTACAATCATTCAATAGCTTTTTCTGACTCGAGTTTTGTCCAACTTCAAACACTTCTATACACTTAAGAAATACTTTCTGGGCTTGTTAAAGCTTTTACCACAGTCCCATGGTCATGGTAAATCACCTAACTAAATGGGAATATACATGCCAAACCCAGAGCTGGCATATGCAGAAGCACTTCCATTAACACCAGTTATACTGTGCCTACTTTCACTATTGTGCTTCAGGGATCTACTGTAATGAAAAGCTCTTAGAACATTTTGATAAATTACCAGCATATTCTAACATTTAAATAGCAAGCAGTGCTACAACTAACCATTTCTCTTCTCCTCAGAACTCCAGGGATACTACAGTAAAGGTGTTCTACGCAAGAATGTGCTCCCTATATCACATATATACATCAGCACCATCAGCATGGTTTGTTTCTTGCTTTTTCAGGTGGGCTTCCTGCCAAGATTTCTACAAATTGCCTGAATTTAGACTATTACTAGGGGAAAAAAAAAATCTTTTTTTGTATTAAGATATATTTTTGGTATAATACATATATTTATTGTAATAATATACGGAGGATTTAAAACTAATACTTTGCTTAGTTCAGTAACAGGTTCCAGCTAAAATATCACATACAGACTTCCAAGATTTTTGAAAAACAGCTTGGTGTAAGAGCTTTCTCAACGAGTTATCACAAATGGCAGATGATTCTCAGTCCTGCTTCAGGAATGGTACTTAAAGCAACATGGCAACATTGCCCCAGCAGCTGAATATTACATACACCTCCTTCACAGCTGCTTTTTTTTGCAGTTTCAAACAATCTTAGTCTTGAGTGAAACAGAGAAAACTCATACCATTAATCTCGGAATGATGGTTGTTTGGGAACATATTCATTAAATAAAAAGCACCAATTATTATAATTGGCCTGAGGGAAAAGATAAATGTAAAGTAATGCCTAATTCTATAATCTGATCCCATGATTCCATTAAAATAACAAAATTAATTGGAGGGGGTTGGATTATTTGCCTTTTCTTTTTTTTTTAAACAGGAGTACCACCATTGTTTTCTAGCAGAGTGAACTTTATTTATTTTCTCCAAAAATCAGGCTCATTTTTATTGTGGCCTCCAAAAACTCTACTCACGGGTTAGATCGTAGGCTGTCAAAGATAATATTATTAGCCTATTAGGTTAGGGACAGCAAAATGTTAGTTAAGGGTGTACTGCATTTTCTGTAATTCTTGTCATACGGAGTGCACACACCCTGCCGTGCTCTTTGCCTGAGCTCTGCTGCAGCTGAGCCCATGCCTGGCTGTGTACCTCATGGACTCAGACCCTGATCCTGACCCGCAGACCCTGACTTTTCCCAGCTTCACCTCAGACCTGCTTCATAGCTTGTCTGGGAAGCTGAACTCTTGGCTCAACATGGCTATGGTTGACAAACATACTCTGTTGTTCTTGTTGGGGTACTGTAGGATGATGCCCTGACTGGCGAGAGCATGGCCCTGCCTGCCAACCTCACTTCACCTTCCCTACAGGGCAGCCAGCCCTGTTGCTTCCTGACACAAGCTACTGAGCTCTAACACACAAAATTTAAGGTAAAAGTTCTCCACTTAATGGGCACATACAGGGAAAAAAAAATAAAATCTGAGATATGCTTCTAATAAATCCACAGCCCAACTCTGATTCTAACACCAACAGATCTAATTGACCAGGAGACTTACAACACTCTAGAAAGTCCTGTCTACGATTCCCAACTTCATTGATCAGGTAAACTGTGGGTATGAAGGTATTCGTTCCTTCCTATCTATAAGGCATATCATTGAAGACTTTTTCTTGAGTAATAGGTATGATTCTAACCTGCAAAAAGAGTTATAATGCATAGGCCTTCAAATTATTCTTTTTTTAAGCAGATCTTTTTTAAATAAACTTTGTGTATTCCCAGCCCCAATTATAGGCTTGACAGTGCAACTTGACCACAGAGCAGGAAAAACGCTAAAAGAAAACCGAAAGAAAGAGACTACAGACTCTGCCTGAGATGCTGGGAAACTTGACTGATTTCAGTGGACTTCCAGGAACTTAGTAACTTGGGAAGTGAAATTTGTGCAC
Organism: Sagittarius serpentarius; assembly: GCA_034782735.1. Classification (NCBI taxonomy): domain Eukaryota; kingdom Metazoa; phylum Chordata; class Aves; order Accipitriformes; family Sagittariidae; genus Sagittarius; species Sagittarius serpentarius. The sequence goes on along the minus strand of JAVKLA010000093.1, from coordinate 16,379,370 downwards.
ACACAAAACACCATTTAGGAAGCCTTTCTATCAGTGATGTCTTACTGGATGTTGTACAGGTAAGCACTCTGTCATTTACACAGAGCACAGTGAAGACTTTGGTTGGCTTCCTCAAGCTATTTTGCTCTCTTTTATGTGAGTGAATAGAGAAACAACACTTACTTTGCAGCCATAAACTGAGAATTTATTAAGCAAGACTGACCATAGTAAGTACTTCAAAGAATAACAAACATGCTCTAAAAATTTTAACAAAAAATACCTAAATTTTACACAGTACAAAGCTAATATTAATTTTCTTCAGAACATATCCCTTAGGGCACAGATATCCTTTTCCTTGTTCCTTTTATATTTCCTCTTACCTCTGAGCTATTGAATATGTATTTCAATTTTTTAAATGTCACGAGCTAGCCTATGAGTTTATTACATGATCATGTAACATGGTCAGCATTACAAAGTGTACTCGTTTTACAAATGTACTGTATGGCAAACGAAACTGAGTATTTTAAGATTACCCTTCCCAAATGTACAAGACTCAAAAGTCAGGTATCAATTATTAAAAGACTTTGTTTTAAAATCAAATTCAGTGTTCTTTTTAGTCATCTTCTGGTGTGAATTATCTAGATATCATGTTTTTAGGCTTGGCCCCCAGAGTCTGTAATATATCTTTAATTATCTTTAATGTTTTAAGAAGGAAAAAAATTAATATTCTCAGACACATGATAAAATTGTCATATTTGTAACACAGTTATGGATGGCCTTTCCACAAATATGTATTTAAGTAAAGCCTTTTTTAGTAAAGCATTCTGAGATGAAAACAATCCATCATTCATATATTCTAAAAGAGCAGGTCTTGAAAGGTGAATACAATTCTTTACTCTGATGAAAGATGATTTAAGGCTGACATGTAAAGCTCTAAAATGTATGGAGATTATTAGACGCCAATAAAGATGGATGAAATGACACATTCAATTTTTGGAGGCAACAGAAGAGCCAGAAACAGCAGAGCTATGTTAATATTAGTTAATAACAAAAATCAAATAGTTTTTAGTCTTGTTACCAGCAGTCAGCAAAACCCTTAGGACACCATTTTTCTAATTTATTCCACAGTAAACTATTTAAAAGATATGTGATGTGTCCTCCATTTTTAAAGGGTATATTTTATAACATTATTTTATTTCAAGACAAAACTTAGAAATTCATTAGCCCAGCTTCATTGTGTAATTTACCTTCTTTCACTCTAGCTGTTCACAGACACGTAGAGGTCAAGGACATGGCTTATAAAATAAATCATATCAAAACAAAATGCAACCAGCTAGCCAAAGTGTCATGCTCCCAATACTGCAAATTACAAGACTGAAAAAAAAAAATACTTCAAGGGAAACATAGTTAACAGATAATTAGTTTTGTGTGCAGAAAACCAAATTACTATGGAGTGTGGACAAATACAGATTTTTTTTTTCAGTAGATCTTTCTAATTAATTGAAAGCTATTCAGTTATTTCACAAGTATCCATAGGACTTTTTGAAATCTTGATATCTAAACTGAAAAAAAAAATAACATGATGGTATCTATTCAGTTATGTAATCTTTTTAGACAGCTGCAATCAGAGATCATAAGCTCTCCAGATAAAGGACCAATTTTTTATGGTATGTTTATACATTCTCTTTTGCAAAACATCAAAAGCATAAACTATTACTGTATTTTACATAATAAAAAATAGTGACAGTTAGAGACTTGACAGTGATGTGTGCATTTCCTCCCCGTAACATTCCTGCCTCACAAGGTGCTTGGACTTCTGGCAAGATATCTTCCACCACACTGCATATTTGGGATGTAATACTACCTTTACTTTTTTTCCATTGCCAATGCTTCCTTTCCCCCAGTGAATCTAGGCTCATTACAATCCATTCAGCATTTCTGCTATAACATTCATAAGGTGATTTGTCAACAGTGTGACATGACTATATAAAAGAAACAGATGCAGGGGCCCAGACACTAGCGTGATTAATGAGGATAATGAAGCGTAATGAGAGTTTCTAGTGGCTAATGTAGCAGCAATAAAGAATCAAAAATAAACAAAGACACTGATGGTACAGACTATTTCATATTAGAACTGTGCAAAATATGACAAAACTTGTCTAAACCTGTGAACCTGTCTAAACCAGTAACAGTGAAATAGTTCGAAATCATGTCAAAGTTACATGATTAAAAAACAAAACAAAAACTTAAACATATACTTTGAATTGTGCTAAAACAGCACCAAACATTTGTGACTGTCCACCTAGAGTTTACACAGATGCTTGGGGTTTTATTTTTATTGGCAAAATTTGGCTTTTTCTTCTCAGTAGAATGAAGTTGGGACCAGAAAAATCATTAAGCAGTGGACACAGCTGAATGAGGGAAGCTAAACTAAGTTTTCTAACGTGAGGAAACTTAGGATACATGTGGTCTAATTTTAAGAGGTGATGAAGCACAATGAATGCTCAACATGTTGGCACGAAATGAGACACTCAGAAGTGGAAACAAATTCACTGCTTCTGTCTCAGGTCGTTTCCCCCTTCTGTCAGACTACCAGCAATTGCCTTGCACATCCCAGCAGATAAACAAGAAAACGTTTAACCTACATTTGTGCATCTACTGGAGTTAACTAAGCACTGAAAATTGAGGACTAACTGTTTTGGGAAATCTGCACACTGCATATGTAGTCATAGAAGGTTGAATGCAGAAGTAAAGAAGAAATTAGAGTAAAAAGGCAAGTTGTTCAATAGTAAAACTAACCAAGTGTACTTTAATACTCAGTAGAAGTCACTGATAATCAGATGGGAGTAACCTATAACAAGTGAGCTACTGGACCGTCAAGAGATTCTGACCTTCAGATTGCTTCTTCAGAAAAGGCTTTATTGTTCCCAAAAAGCATAGTGTCTGGCTAGCTCACTATTTTGATGAAAAAAGGTAATGATCTGCAACATACATTAATTTTACTAAAGTAATTTTTTTTCTTTTATCACCTCATTACTGTCTACGTTCAATGTTCAAGTTACTGGCCTAGTTCAATGTTCTGAACTAGGAAAGAAAGCATTACAAAATCATACATAGACCAAAGATATACCTTTCTATCTTTTACTAAGATGGTATATCCCTAGTGATTGTGGCCAAAAGGTAAGCATTTGATGCCATTCTTGCTTTGAACTAAAATTTTCAAAACTTTGACCTTAGGAACCTCTTCTGCGAATGTTAATAATATATTTATGTTTTTCAAATACTTTCATTTATTTAAGGCTCATATTTTTAAGATCACTCAGGTGACAAATCAGAACATGTAAACCAGGCTTTTGCTCTTAATTGACCACTGGAGTGAGAAACTTTTGCTTTCTTCCTATTTGTCTTATCCTCTCCCCAGTGTCATGTCACTAGAAGGAGCCGTTTACCTGTCCACTGAAAGTTTCTCTTAGAATTAAATGAGCTAGGTGCTGCCTTACCTATCTTCTTTAAAAATTCCATCCAAACATATTACATATCCATTAGGGCTATAGTCTTATGCATTGTTATGGAACTTCTGGATAATAAGCATAACCCAAGCTTACATTCCTTCCCAATCTTATTTTTAGTCCTGTTACCAGTGGATTAAGACATTATGCTGACTATTGTATGGCCAGCCCATATTCCTTCAAAACTTTTTCTTCTAAGTTCAACCAAATTTGACAAAGCAATTAAGATCTCAAAATTATTAATATATTGTATTCTTGATAATCACCATATGGAGCGAGTGTAGCAATCCTATTAGTGCTCCCTCTGAGCAAACAGCAGAGAGCTGACCCTTTAGCCGCTTTTATCCATAGGGCAACAGGCAGCGGCTAACTAGGCCATTAGCAGACACCTAATTCCAGACCACCACAGTATGTCATCTATGGTGTTCCTGATGGGCCACACAACTGAATGAGACAAATTTAAGGTGGGCTTTAGGACATGAGGGAAAGAGGGATGGGATGGAATAGCACTGAGACTGTTACATGGAACAGGCAATATATGGAAGAGAGGACTGCTGGGAAAGTGTCACTGATGTGGAAAAAAAAGAGTTCAGTGTAAGTTTTGGGTCGAAAGGGGAGCAGGGAGTTCCTGAGAATATTGCAGCGAGAAGGGTATTACAGACGCACCACAGGAACTGTGGTTCACTAGATCCATTAGTTGCACAACGAATAATAATGAAGTATTACTTCAAATGAGTAACAACAAACCTTACATATGCACACACAGACTGTACATTAGCCATAACAACTCTGAGAAGCTGATCATTCAGTCACACACCGAGGTCTCACAGGTGTTGATTAATTAGATGGATGAAAGGAGTTGAGAGTTCTTTCTAGAGCAAAGCAATGCTAATGACTGAATTTTTCTGGGGGAAACCAAAGAGGAAGAAAACTATAGTTTTGCCATTCCCAAACTGTAAGTACACAGAGATAGATGAAAGGTATTTCAGACCACATCTCCTTCAGGACTGAGAAAGCAAACAGAAAACTAGGTGGGGTCATCATTTCAGTGGCAGAGAAAACAAAGAGCTGATCTTGAGAGTCACTGGTAACCCGGAAATTATGCCTGGGCTTTTAAACTAGGGTGGAAATCTCCACAACGAGTATGACATCAGTCAGCTAGTTGGTTGGGGTTTTTTTTTAGCTTTAATATTATTGAATAGCACAGATGTGCACATTTTGGCTTATCCTATTTAAAAAATAAATTGGGATAGCTGCAGAAATCTGTCTTGATACTGTGCCTAATGTCACATTTCACAGATTCCTCAAGGAACAGGTTGCCCTACTATGACTCAGGCATCTTTTGAATCATAGCTGCTATTATAAATTGGCTTGGAGAGCATCTTTGTATGGGGTTTTTTTGTGCTTTTGGAATTAATAGCCATCGCTGCTTTCAAATTCCAGCCCTCTGTCACAAAAACTAAAACAAAATATGTTACACTGTTCCATACATATGGAGATATATGTTCTTTATACATACATGGATATATTTGTACATTTGAGAAAAATCAACTAAAGAAAAAACAAATTTCAGGAGAAAAGTAAAACATAATGGAGAGGTTTTAAACAGTTCACTCTCCCAGTAATCCTTATAAATGAAATAGAAGCAGAAAATTCAAATGCCCATCTCTTGCAATAAACTGAACATCCATGTATTATATATACGCTCCAGTAAACAAGCGCATATGCCACCACAGATACAGAATTACATACAACTAATAGCACAGCTTTCATCAAAAATACATATTAATAGAGGTCCCTTGATGATAAACATACTACTTTAACATACTATTTTAAATACATTGTTTGAAGTCTTTTGATTTTTCTCTCTTTTGGTGGACTAGAAGCAATTATCAATCATTTTCACAACCAAACCATGTATATGTGTATGGATCTGCAAAAGGGAAGAGCAAGGTAAAATCCTGTCCTGGTTTCAGCTGGGATAGAGTTAATCGTCTTCCTAGTAGCTGGTACAGCGCTGTGGTTTGGTGTTAGTATGAGAAGAATGTTGATAACACCCTGATGTTTTCAGTTGTTGCTAAGTCGTGTTTAGACTCGGGCAAGAACTTTTCAGCTTCTCCTGCCCAGCCAGCAAGAAGGCTGGAGGGGCACAGGAAAGCTGGGAGGGAGACAGCCAGGACAGCTGACCCAGACTGTCCAAAGGGGTGTTCCATACCATGGGATGTCATGCCCAGTATATAAACTGCGGGGAGTTGGCCTGGGGGGCAGATCGCTGCTCGAGAACTAACTGGGCATCGGTCGGCAAGTGGCGAGCAATTGCACTGTTTATCGCTTGTTTTGTGTATTCTAATCCTTTTATTATTATTATTATTTTCTTCCTTTCTGTCTTACTAAACTGTCTTTATCTCAATCCACAAGTTTTACTTTTTTTCAATTCTCTCCCCCATCCCACTGGTGGCAGGGGAGTGAGCGAGTGGCTGCGTGGTGCTTAGTTGCTGGCTGGTGTTAAACCACAACAAATCCTTACTGACATACAATCCTTCCCTGTTCATATTTCTTTGCTATACAACCAGAATTTGCACTACTGAAAGTGATGTGCTTGCCAGAAACATACTTTCCTTTTTTTCAGTGCTCATCTGTCTTATCATGCTTTGTTTTGAGACAATCTTTGTTCCACGAAATTCTTACTTCCTCTCAAAATCTTTTCATTGATGCAATCTATGTACCACCCTCTTCTATATCTTCCTGATCTGCCACAGAAGTTCTGAGGTACAGTCAGACAATGCGTTCAAAAGACAGCAAAAACCTTAAAAAGCCTGAAAATACAGCCTAAAGTACACTCCTCCCTCCCCATAAGCTTCTCCTTGCACCATGCAATACCTGAATTGGCTAACATACTGTTTACATTTAAGAATTAAAGACTTGACATAAAGCCCAGTAAGCTCAACAGAAGTCTTTCCACTGATGTCATTTGGCTTTGGATCAGGTCCTAAACTGACAGAGGTCATTAAACTGTTCTCTTGTTCGTTGTTTTTTCTCTGCCAGCCACTCCAATTCCACTATGATGCCATACGACCCACCACAGAAAATGGACTGACATTCTACATAGTCACATTAACAAACCCTGACAGCCAACAGAAATATTCAAGTGTATAGCCAATAGAAATATTCAAGTGTATAGATACTAATTTTTCAGTACATTCCAGTTAGTGCCACATCTTGGTTTAGTCAGCTAGCACCAATGAGATCATTTTTGGCTCTTCATTTGCAATTTAGTGTTTGGAAATTAACAGTTTTCAACTCCATTAAGAATTTCAAGTCTAGAAAGAGCCAGTTTGCAACATCCCTTATCCATTCCAAACACCTCTTAAATCCTAGCTTATAAATGTCAAGTTTTATAATGCATCGTTCTATTTATATGCAAATTATGACATAGAAAAGGGTGAATTCTTGAATTTTATTTACTTTCCTCTAAAGGATTTCCTTTTTTTATGCTTTTGTTCTTACCTTTATGTGGTGGTTTTCTTTTTGCCTATTACACCCTATTTATCTGGGTGCTCAAGAACAAAGCAATAGCAACAAAGTACTTCAGAGATTTTGGGAACATTGAATGCAAACTGTACTCTCACCGACCCGCAGGGAAAAAGGTAGCTTTAAAATGTATTTCTCTGGGAACAGAAATTATATAATGCCTTTAAATGACAGTAGTGATAACGTCTAAAAAGTTTCTAAAATCTATTCCACAAAAAAGCAACTCACTGATCCTGGAGGTTTGAATAAATCACAAGCAATTAAAACTGGGTGTGAGGCAGACTGTAGATCTGCCTTCATTTCTAACCCCTGTAAGCTCAGCATTGGTCCTTCCAAGACTCTTTACATGATCCAGAAATAAATCCTGCTATATAGGTTAGAGTGAAACATGAGACTGCACTGGAAAAGAAACACTGCTCTGTGGGAAAGCGATGCCCAGAAGAGCTTCAGGCTTTAAAGAACTAATAAATCTGGCCTCCTGCAGATGCTATTCTACTAACATACCATTTCTTCCCTTAGTGCATCTGCCTGGTTCACTATACACCATGAAATGCGTTAGGAAGTTCATTATGTCTGGTTAGCTAAGCTAGCACTGAGCGGGAAATATTACCAGTTAAAAAAAAGAATAAGAGAAGGGGGGAAAAAAGCTCCCTGATTCGTTTGAAATTATCCTATAATTCTGCTCTTCTTAGATTTTGTTTCCATTTCCCTTAGAGGCGATAAGAACTGAAGATAGTTACTGATTATCAGGATACTTTCAGCATTAAGTATGTGATTAGACTCTAACACAACACCAGTTCTTGATTTCTCCATGCACTACAGAAAATGGCAATAACCTGTCTGATATTTCTTTTGAGTGACTGTGTGGTTGTTACACTAGATAGTCAATTAGCTAAGAAAGTAGTGAAGATACCCTAAAATGAAAAGAAAAAATATTTAAGTCTTTCACGAAACCTTGTGGGGCTCACTGCAAAGTAAAGCAGTCACCAAGCAATTTAGTCACAAAACAATGAAAAGATTACCCCATGTGCCTGCACATATGACACTGGCCTGAGGCTTATCTTCTAAGCACAATAATGAGGAGTCTTATTTTTGGGAAGCTATTGTACTAAAGAATGTGCATCTTTAGAAAGCACATATATTTACTTTACTAAGAACACTGATCACAGACCAATGGAGCTCTCTCAACTTAAGTAAATAAATAAATAAATCATTTTGGCTAGATTCCATTTTATATTTAGCACAATTAAGTCCAAGGCTGATTCTCCTTCCAGTCATTTGTGTCTTCCAGGCTCCATGCAGTAGGACAATGCTGCTATAATGAGCAATGCAGGAAAACTAAAATGGCTTTTAAACCAAACCCTCCTGTTACTAATTACTTGATTGTATTTTTGTAAATTCATGAATGTGCATTTTAGTAAATTCAACCCAAGTAATTAAAAAAAAAAAAGGACCCAGTGTTATCTTTCATACTCTGACAAGTTGCCAGTAGTTCCCATTAAAAAAACCTCCTCTTAATGGTAATGAAAATGTAGTACCTTGAATGATATATGCTGTCTTCCTCAGTGCTGGTGTTATGTTCCACTTTAACAAGTTACTTTAGTCATTTGTGGGTTTTATTACTAAAAATCATCTCCACAGTACTCCTGAAGCATCTGATTTGAATGACATTAATGTGATGTGGTGAGGTGGGAGCAGACTGGCAAGGGAGAATAATTCACAGACTCTTACATCCGGTTTTTGCATCATCTTATCAAGAAGAATTAATTCAAAATAAATACTCATTTTCTTATTCATAACAGCTAACTTCCTGAATACAAAATGGGGACTGTTTCAAAATCAAACTGTTTAAAGGCTGCCTCTGAATTTTAAGCCTATAAAAATTACTGAAATATCACTTCGTTTAGAGACTATTAGTCAATGCACAGATTTTTAAAATTATAAAGGGTATATAAGTCTAATTATTAACTGATAACCAAACACTTAACACACACACAAAAGCATACACACATATATATGTACATATGAAACTGGACTTTAGAAGAAGCACTAGGTTTTTCAGAAGCATTTAACAGCTTAACTCTGATAGAGGTAAATCTAGCTCATAAATGACTTTTACCACCAATAAATATATAAATATTTAATGACAATCTATTTTCCCCAAATAAAAATGTGCCAAAAATTTCATAGCAGGTTCTAATTCAGTGTGCTGGTAGACTTTGAAAAAGTCCAAGCAGAATAATTTTTATAATTAGATTATCCTCCCCATGGATTGAGCCCTGCAGAAAAAAATTCATAAGAAAAACAAGGAGCAAGGCTAAGTCCCAAAGTACTAAGTTCTACAGAAAGTACTTGATAGGTCTCTTCATGAAAATAGCATTAGCAGAATCTGAAGAGAAACTGAGGGAGAGCTGCAAATGCTAATCACTTATGTACTTGGATAAGAAAGAATTTCAGTATTTAAACAAGATGACCATAAATAAAGTTAGAAATAAAGACTCCCCTAATTAATATTTTCATGTTTAAAGACTAAAAATTTCTCAGTTGTTTTTTCCAGTACTTATGAGGAGGCTGGCCTTGCAACACCACTGTTGCCAGCTCAAGGATTTTTAAAGCTCAAGGCAAGCTCAAATCTGTCTGTCTAGCACAGCCTAAAAATCATTCACACAATAAAAAGCCCAATAAACACTTCATTGCCTCTAGCAACCACCTGCTCTGTCCATATGTGGTCACTAATCTGGCATAAATCCTACCTTCTTCACTAGCCATTATTCATAAATGAAAGCAATCTTCGATTTTTTTTAAATTGCATGGCCAGTATATGGAAAAAGCAAATGACATTAAATCTCATTCATTCATCTCATATTCCTGCCTTTACTTGAGGCAGCGCTTTACCCTTTGGAGCATATTGTACAAATACCAGTATCATATTGGACATATCTTTATTCCATTATCGGGATTCAAAAGTCCCAGAAACCTATTGTCAGTTTCCAGCAGAACGGCATGAAGGAAGGAGGCGAATGGAGGAATCACCAAGAGAAATGTTTCCTCACTTTCATTATATTACAAATCAAGGAGAATTTACTTCATAGTGTTGGCTCAAGCATCTCATGATTCCATGCACTGCAAGCTCTGACATGCAAATAATGACTCAGTGGGGGTTTAAGAGCTGTCCCATGGATAATTCAAATTACTTGCATTCAGTGGATGCCTAAGTCCTTAAATATCTCCTCAAAATTCTGATTTTATATTAGTCCATAGAACATATCCAATTACAAAGTTTATTTTCACCCAGTTTCTGCTTCTTCATACTAGGCAGTATAATTCATTTTATGGCTTGTTAGGTTCATCTGCCTACCACTGTGGCATACAGTTCATTGAATATTTTAGGTTTCCCATTATATTAAGATGGTTTTTCAAGAATCAACAACTTGGATGTAATTAAAAGACTACTAGAACATAACAGATGGATTCAATCCTTAAGTGTAATAAAATCCAAGAAACAAGAGGAAGACAAGAGAGAGAAAGAGAGAAGAAGAAAGAAGGAAGCCCTAGCAATAAACATTCAAGGTTTTGGAATTTGCAATCAATGCAAAAAGTTAATTGATCCAGTGTTTAAAGACACTGGTCATTCCAAATGACCAGTTACAAAAGTTGAGGCATATAAAACAAGATTAAAAGAAGAATTTTATTAATTGGATATTGTAAAAGGAGTTTTGTCTCCACCACCAATTCAACAACTCTGCAACAAAGCTAAAATTGGGAAACTTCCCACCTAGTATTCCACCTTCACAATTTTCACTCAGTTTTTAAGAATGAAGCAAATGAACGATGGAAAATGAAGCTTTTCTGGTAGAACACAGTGCCCAGCTGCATCTAATCTTTGATTAAGTATTAGTGCTCAACCTTTTTGCTAGCATCCTCACAAACCATGAAAATTAGCCAGAGCTGGTTGGAAGCAGTTGCTGAGCAGCATACGCTGCCAGTGTTCTTATTACATTTGTATTGTGATATGAGGCCTTCAGTCTTCTTGGCTGTCAATCTCGTGCTCTTCTCTAGAATTATATTCACTTAACAAGGAAGAAAAAGGATGCAAAATAGTATGATGTCTGTGTCTAGCTTCGTGCCATAAAGTATGTACATAATTATATACATCACTAAAGATCTTTGTCAATACAACACTAAAAGTAAATATCTACAAAGATTTCCTCTTTGTCACAAATTGAAATAAAATGTTCATACTGTCCATGTGCAGAACAGAACAAGAAGCCCAGACTTATTCATGTTTTGAATGCCAAGTGTCTCTTTGCACATCACACAAAGAACATCAGACCTATATAATGAAATGCATGATGTCAGCTGCTGTGTCTGGATGCTGTAAAAGGATGGAAAACATCCTGATGCTGTATGTAAATTGACAGGGCTTACTATATTGGGAGTTTTTGCTGTCTCAGTGGGAGCCCAGGGACATTGCTGTCAAACCAAGAAGCAAAGATTGCCCTGTGAAGGGAGCCCTGTCAACTTCTTTTGCATCTTCCACAGTAAATTTTTCTCCATGTTGTTCATACTTGGAGACTCCACGTGCTTACTTCAGTTTCAAATCCACATCTTTAAGTTGTCAGTCATTTGAAAAAAATTCCCCCACCATTCCTTTCTATCAAATCAAAGTGAAGCTGAATAGTAAAGAAATCACCACAGTGCCACGTTTTCTGGTTAGAATCAGCACCATCAGACCAGCTAATTCCTATTTACTGAAAAATAAGCAAAATGAGGAGTCTGCCTCCTCAACGTCAGTGAAACTGCTGACCAATCCACCCTACATGTGGCTGCATATTTATACTTAGCATATAGTTCTGCTTATCAAAAGCTTGCCGATCTCATGCAAATCAGATTAAAATACATTATACAAGAAAAGCTATATATTCAGTACAGCAAACAAACCTATTCTGACCCAGAAAAAATAATGCTGCTTGTGGCGTATCTCTAGGCTTTGCAAAATCCACTTGCCAGCTTAGTTTGGCTCAAGTAGACCAGGAAGGAAGGGAAGACAACATGGAAATTAAGATTTCTGTGAGACTGGCATTCAGACACACGATTAAACAACCATTCGTTAAGCTGTCTTACCTGAACTCAGCAGAAATGGAAAGAAAGGTAGGCTGCCCTGCAGATTCACAAGAATCAAATATAAAAAATGGAACAAATAAAAATTAATAACTTCAGTTGTATCCTTAGTCTCTTTGAACATCACATTATTCACACATAATAAAAAATGCCATACAAATTTTTAGTAGTTTGCTATCCTAACAAGTGTTTTGAGATTTTTTGATAAACAGATACTTTGCAGTCATACACATTTGTAGGGTTATTTTGTTGCATGGATTAGAATCCCAGTCCTTATTAGTTTTTACAGACCAAGAAACTAATTAAATCAAATTAAGGTGGGTTTTTTTCCAAGTAAGAATTTCAGGCCTAGATCCACTAGGAAGGACAATTACTATTCTGTATAAATATCTCTGCCATTGGTCTCTAATACTCAGATCTCTATTTTCTGTTTTTATTATTCTTAGATATTGGTTGTACTGCAGTATAAACACAGAAATGGATGGATATTTTCTCTTGTAAACAGAACACAATCTGAATACTCAAAAGTGGATTTAGAAATTACTCTAACATTCAAATGACTTATTTTTGTATGAAGAAAACAGGTTTGTCAATGGTCTGCTGTTGGTGCTCTGCTTCACTAACATCTACCAAAGAAAAATTGTAATTTGCTACTGTCAATCAGAACAAGAAAAAGCTAAAGTCTGTTGTTTGGGAGTTCTGGGTCCCTGGAAAATTAAGCCCCTGAGACTAAGGCGAGTAAAGAAAAACTGGGGTACTTGGCATTATCAGGTGCTTTTAGTCTTTGTCATGATTCATATACCAGAAAAACAAAACTATAGCTAAACACACTGCATTTAATTTACATCATTGAGAGTTTCCAGTTAGGTACTGAAAGCTGTTTCCAAGCAGTAAAAGTTAAGGTCTTTGCGGAAAGTTTCTGAAAGGAACAGCCCCGTCAGCTTGTCTTTGGCATGCTTAAGGCTGGTAAACCACTTTCGATAGAGCTGAATAACATTACTTACCAAATAGCTGGGAGTTCATTTCCTTTTTTTAAAAATAATATCAAATAACATAATTTGCCATTTCTTACCCACTTTTTAAGTTAAAAGAGTTGGTATTTAATCAAGCTTCATTAACAATGATATATGTGAAAAATACCTATTCCAGGCAATATAAAATTCATAGCTAGCCAGCTTTCAAAGTATAGATGAAACTCAGGACATGTCCCTTTAATTGACTTCTAAGAACAAAAATTTGTCTGACTGATGGACAGGTGACACTGTAATGTTGCCTTCCCCTGCAGCATTGTGACAAGATGAAAATAACTTAGATTTATTGTAATGAATGCTAATGCCAAACATTCAAGCTGAAAAATAGAGAGACATGCTCATCCTGCAGCTCAGTTCTTACAGAGGTGTTAATTTGGAAATCCTAGAAATCCCCATTATAGGTAGTTTAGTTATGCTTAATTTCTTAAGGAACATTAGTTCAAAGATTAGACTTTACATTAATCATACCTGTAGACAAGAGCTTGCTTATGCACCCAAGTATATTTCCAGGCACAATTTTATACTTTGTGATTAACAAAAAGAGTAGGGTGACACTAGTTTTCAGTAGAACAGAAGCTTCATTAAAGAAGAGCTAAAAGGTTTGGGGAAAGAATCATAGAATGGCTTGGGTTGGAAGGGACCATCAAAGGCCATCTAGTCCAACCCCCCTGCGGTGAGCAGGGACA
>JAVKLA010000093.1:16346850-16364198 GCA_034782735.1 Sagittarius serpentarius | reverse complement strand
TGGGACAATCACCTCGCTTAACCAGCTAGCTATGTTGTGCTTGATGCATCCCAGGACACGGTGGGCCCTTTGGCTGCAAGGGCACACTGCTGATTCATACTCAACTTGCCATCAACACAAACCACCAGATCTCTTTCGCAGGGCTGCTTTCCAGTCTCTCATGCCCCAATTTGTATGTATAACCAGGATTACTCTGTCCCAGGTGGAGAATCCAGCACTTGCTCTTGTTAAATTTCATACGGTTGGTGATTGCCCAGCTCTCTAGTCTATCCAGATCTCTCTGTAAGGCCTCTCTACCCTTGAGGGAGTCCACAGCTCCTCCTAGTTTAATATTATCAGCAAACTTAATTAATGTACATTCAATTCCTGTGTCCAGATAATTTATAAAAACTTTATAAGAGCACTGGCCCTAAAACTGAGCCCTGGGGAACCCCACTGCTGACTGGCTACCAGCCTTATGTAACCCCATTTACTACAACTCTTTGAGCTCAACCCATCAGCCAATTGTTCACCCAACATATTATGGACTTGTCCAGCTGTACATTGATAACATAAAAAAAAAAAATCAGCTTCCGAAATCAACATCAACTTTAGTAAGCCACTCATCTAACTAAAATCACTTCCACACCACTTCTTCCACATTTCAAGCTATGGTATTATTCTCCAAACAGGAAAACAAGAACAGGGTACAGCCTATCAAGGAATTTCAAGAGTTTTGTCTAAGTGCCTTCTTCACAGAATATGGAAAGGAAATCATGAACCACAAGTTATGACAGTTTTGGGTTCCCCACCCAAACAGAAATCAGCTCTGAGTAAGGAATGAGCTTGAGACGACTGCTCTAATTACAGAGATGGTTAAACACACTGGCAAAACCCATCTGCAAGGAGATCCAAGAAGAAGATACTGTCAAAGTAATTCAGTGCATTAAACATTTAAATGGCTTCTCATATAATATTCAATAAACAGAAAGGTGAAATGCATTTTCTTTTTATGCAGTTCTTTTGTTTCTCAGTAGATTAACTCTACTTTTCAATGCAAACAAAACAAGAAAAAAATAGACAACTTATTTGTGTGTGAATCATTACACATCAAAACGCAGCAAAGAATGAAAGTAACTGCATAAAAGACACTGTTACAATTCAAAGGCCTGACTGTGTAACACTTGCAAAACAATTTATTATGATAAATAGATTTTAATTTCTAAAAGCTGCACAAACTATCATGAAAAAGTCTTGAAATGGAGATGGAAAAAAAAAGACCCTAAGGAATTTTAACAATTCTGAAATATATCTCAGACTTAAAATTAAGACCTTAATCAAATATTAACCATAATAATAATCATCATAATCTTTTAGGAGTGGTTTTTTTAAATATATTTAAATGGCACTTTTGAAAACCTAAGCTGAAAGAGAAGCATAAATTTAAAGAGTTTTATTTAATTGTGTTAAATATCAAAAACAGTAGAAGTCTAAGCTTCTTTACTTATACGAAGAGACAATATTTTTTTAACAACTACAGAACATAAGAACAACAGCATAGGAACTACCTGCATCTTACAGGGTCTACACAATGAAAGAAATAACAGTATAAAATTGAGGAAAAGTAAATTGTGGCTAATTAGCTATCTCAAATTATTTCCTAATATTGAGTTCTAACAAGGCTGCAAAAACCTGGCAAATTCTTGATCTCTTACAGCAAAGTACTAAAAGATACAGGGTGATGAACTGTTCTTAGTACTTACAAGGCTGCATCTCTTCCAGTTGTATACAAAGTTTATGAGAGTAATCAGAGAACTGAATTTATGAATTTGAGAGACACGATGGTTTGTGGAAAACGGCCTTGTCCCCTAGAACTCCATAAAGTGAAAAGTTACGAAAAATCACTTTTGCCACATCAATATGGCGTTGGTAGCCCATGATGACATGATCTGAATGCTTTCTACACACAACTGGAAAACCAAGCTCTACTAAAATTCATGTATGTTGATACGGATATCCAGCAGACTATCTGGAAAAGTTGTTTAATACATCAGTAATATGTATCATATTGACATGGAGATGACAGAAGGAAAACGTTATCAAGAAGAGTCCCTCCCTGACTTGGATAACTTGAGGCTGCAGATTATCCACACTCTTACTTTTAGGGAACAAAATTTCTTTCTCAGAATTTTCTGGGTTATTACATTTTACCTACAGGAAATACGATATACCAGAGGATAGCAAAATATTATAACGTACAGTGCACAGCTAATGAAATCATTCTATAAAAAGTGAATGCATTCTTAAAAGCTGCCCGACTCAGCAGATTTATTGTATACAACCACTCCATCGTGATTAGTAAGTGGTTTTTGTTTTTTTTTTTTAAATTCAATGCAAAACTTCCTTTTTAAAAAAAAAATATTTTAATTCTCTTTTTTCCCCGTGTTTTGTAGGCAGAAAGATTTACTCCCTGGAATGTTAAGGAAGCAAGAATTAAGTTTATTATAGGAAATGTTTATCATTGTTTCTAGAGTTCTTCACTGGATTTGCCACTGAAGTACAAATAGCTCTTCCCCATTTGAAAAAGACTTCCTTCATCCTTCTAAACTTTTAAGGTAGTTCCCTTCTTTCTAGAAAATATTATATAGATCATTTTGTTTTCTTAGAAAATTATTCAAAAACTATTTGCTAACTGGAGCACTAAATCACAATAACATGCATGAAAAAGTAACCCAACAAACAGTGAACATCATATTTGTGTCTTGTGATGAAGGGCACATACTTGCAAATCTATACTCAGCCAACCAGTCCTCCATAGCATGGGGACCATTATTATATTGAAATCCCTATTGAAGATCTTCTTGTTTTGAATTTAACATGACCCTGACTGCTTCTTGTCATGAAAGAGCTAATGCCATTTTCCATGTAAATCAAGGTGTTGACAGGGATGTCCTGAGAAATTTCCAGTGTGAATAACTGTATTCTTTCTCTTCCCATCCTTGACAGATACTTAGTATTGTCTTGTGGACTTACTAGTTGCCAGCTGTGGCTGCAAGTCACTGGCACCCTGAACATTAAGGGGAAGCTGCTTTGTATATGCAAATGTTATAATATTCATGAAACTGAAACGCTCAGATATTTTTTCAGTATAAAATGGTTATTCATGATCATGGATAAATTAAAATACTACAAATTACATTTTTGTAATAGCTTCCTAGTTACATTTATGGTAACAACTTTTTTTGGAAGACCTTCTTTACTTCACTTTTTGTGAAGACTTTTTCCTTTGAGAAAATCAAAGTAGAAGAAAAGTATTTTTTAGGAATGTAAAACTCCAAATTGAATTTTTAGCTTCAAAACTATTTTATTGACAGAGGAGTGATTTCCCCCCCCCCAAAACAGAGAAAAAGATATTCTACAAACATGGCTGTTATCTTCTGAGACTGTTATTCAAGCCTGCTAGGTTAACTATTGTTTAGAAGTCACTCAGTCATGTAAAATTCCAAACCAACTGAAGCATCAAATAAGCAATAGGATCGTCATTATATGACTCTTCAGTCTAGAGTGAAACAACAGCATAAGAGCAGGAAGTGAGCTAATACCTTTCAGTCTAGTGATTCACTTTTAACTGTTTTACGGGGTTTGCATCAACATTTAAGACATTGAGTACAATCTTATGTTATCTTGGTTTTAATCACATTGCTGCTTGCAGAATAGACTTGAATTTAACTAGCACATGCCACTGGAACTATATGAGAAAATGTAAGTGAATGCCACAGTTAAAAAAGAAAGGTAAATGATGAACTTCCTGAATTTATAATACAAAACTTGTTTGAACTTGATATCCTCCTTTCCCAAAGCAAAATTTGATACTGCAATTTAGCATATTCAAAGATATTTAAATTTAATTTTAACAAAAAACTAGAATAGTAAGATATAGGAATGAAACCAGTATGTAGATTAGATAAAAAGTAATTGGGACGTTTTAGAGTGCAAATGTCATTGCAATTTGCAGAAAAGTTCAAAAGGGTATTGTCGGGTTTTGCCAGTAAAATTGAGTGAGACTGAGGACAGATGTGAGCGAAACTGCATAAAGTCATTCCAGCTAGCCTTACCATGCAACCAAATACTCCTAAGTGTGCGTAGGTTTTCCACCCAACACTTACGCATGGGCGGATTTTCTTATATTTGATCATTTGTCTGGTATTTTAGATGTGCAGATAAAACAGAAAGAACCTACTCTGTCCACTCCTACTACATGATCAGATCAATGCTTTGCCCTGGGCTTTGAGCATGAGCAGGAACAAAAACTGAGTCACACAAAAAAGTGTGGGCTTGGAGCACAGCAGGCTGCCAGCCCGCAGTGAGCTCTGCCTCTACCGGCTGCATTAGCTTCTTAGAGCTGCAGCACATTTCTTCAGATTGCCATCACTGAAAAAGCTTTTTTCCATGAACCAAGTTACTAGAGTGAATGTTCAGTTGTTATTCAGTCCCAAAATAGCACATCCATCTGCTGAAACAAGTGTATAATTAAAAGATTTATTGTTACATAAGCTATATATTCCATACTGTTCCCTTGTCAATTTTGGAAGGTGTTAAGTCAAATTCTCTTCTGGGGCTTCCTTTCAGTATAATTTAGATGAACTCATGATTCAGCCCATTATTTGGCTAATAACAAGCATAAGATACCGAGGGGATGTGTCTAAACTATCATGGAGAAACAAGTCAGCTGCAAAAGGGCCAACTGATCATTATTTCCCGAACCATCCAATTTCAGCCAAGTCATCCTTCTACAACTCCAACCTACACTGCAAGTCACAGCTTCTGTCTTTGTATGTTCAAAAGGGATCTGAGGCTGAGGACAAGGCTAGTTCACAACGCTACAACACTCAGTCTAGATGCCAAACTTCCCTCTGTATCAGGCTTCCTTCCCTACTATTTTTAGTTTCCCAGTTCTTAAGCTCTTCCTCCATATTTTTTTTTTCTCTGTCAGAAATGTGGTAGTCCAAACTGCGGTGACAGAACTGAGACTATCCAGTTTCAAACAGTCCTTGTTAGAACCTTTCAGCTCACTTGGTTGTTTATACTTAAATTTCAAGTTCATTATATGATTTTTTCACAATTCAACTGGAGGTCAGCACCCCAGTATCATTATGTCTCCTAGCACCAGTTCAAAACACAGATTCATAGAGTGCCATTTACCCTCTTTCCAGTTCTAAATAGTGTGCTGAAGTAATCATGCAACTCAATCATGCTCTGCAGGCTCCAAATCAGATGTTAATGCAATATGAAACTACCAGAAACTGCTGAGAGAAGCCATCTCAGAGCTGAGAAACAAAATAATACACGAGTGGATGCTTATACTTTTATCAAATTCTAGGCACATACAATGATGTTGTCTTCATATACAATCCTGTACTGCAGCACAGCTAAAGTAATCATTCATGAGAAGAAAAAAAGATTTTAAGATGGTAACAGAAACTGTAATTCAGGATCCAGAAAAAGTCCAAGATATAAACCTGTCCATTACAGAATTCTGGAAAAAGCCTTATTGTACAGGTTTTCATAATCTAGAAAGTACAGAGTACAAAAAAAGGGAGCTAATAGTATGTATTTTTTTGTAAAATTATATAGCTTTATCTACTGAATGCTCATTACATCAATGACATTAGTTAATTAACATCTGATTTCATCTGCAATTTTGAATACAGTGTACTTCAAGCAAGGAGCTGGTTCAGACAAAGGATCTTGTAGAAGCTTCTAGTATCCATACTAAGACTTCAGTATCTGACTAGGCAACCAAGTTTGTTCTGACGCCATGAAGCTATTAAGTTGGGCTTTCACTTGATTACAGGGTTGAGGCTTAACAGTCCGTAGGACAGCTATATTCACTCTACAAGGCCACATCCAGCACAACACTTACTGAGGCCTTATTTTGTTTCTATTTTTCTAAGCCATCTCAGAACTCTGGCTGACTTCTCTTTGAACCACAAAAGCATTTATAAACTAAAAAAAAGAACTCTTAATGCAGATTAAAATTAATAATAACAAAATATAGTGTAATGCTTATATCTTTGCCAACAACAGACTGTAACAATGCTTTCATTAATTTTCCCTGTTATCACTGATCACTAGAGCAACCTGTATTCAAAACATTTTTTTGTAGTTTTCATATTTCATGTTTATGTTGGCCACAGGATAAAAGTGACTATGTTTGAACTAAAATTGATTTTAGAAAATAAGAGTTATGCTATTATTTAATAAAATTTACGGTTGATACGTTCCAGGAATAGCTACACATTTAGAAGATGAGCTATGAATGTAACATAAAAAACTATATGGACTGAAATCTGCTAAACAGTGGAATAATTCACATGCTAGTTATTCAAGAGTATGCATTTGCTTGAGGGTTTTCCATAATGGCAATCATTGAAGTACCTAATGAAGCAAAATTCTAAAAATCAGAAGAGAAGTCTATCATTCTTCCTTCCTATCAGAACAAATGCATTACCATTTGACATCTATAAAGAATTCTGCTACGCTTTACAAGGTAAGCGTAGTCTTGCATCTAAATTTCGCAAGAGCAGAAGTAGCAATCCAGCAAGCTTGTTCCTTCCCCCCAGGTAAGACAAGTGTTCCTATGACATTTGACAGAATTAACATTTATTTATATTGCTGATAAAACTATACATTATTAATCAGCTTTTCACAGCCAAAATCCTGTGCCTTACATAACAGTGATGCATAACACTTTTCCCTAGAGAAGCTGCTCTTCTCAATAAACAAAGAATCCAGGGAAGTCTGTAGAATTTCATAAATATAAAATAATACTATAAATACGTGTAAATATATTTTGATACTTTGAGGTAAAGTCGCCATATTAGGGTGGTTTTATTGACAGAACTAAATTTATTTGAAAAAATACTGTAGGTCATCAACTTAGTAATTTTTTTGTTTATTATTTAACAGAGAAATCATCAGCAATTTTTGGTACTAATTCCTTGATTGACTTAATGGCTGATGTAATAATATCATGTGTTACCCACTTACAAGCATATCAAAGAGTATAAATTAATATGTTAGCATAGTGTAAGGGAGGGGGAGGGGGAAAGAAACTAAATGTTGTCTTAACTATGTTTTCCCCAAATAAATTGATACAATAGTAGATGCTGTGGATTTAAATTCTATAGAATTTATTCGTTTAACTCAACTCCCTCATACTGAAATGAAGAGATGTAACTATTTTTCTTCTGCTGCTGTCACACAGTGGGTATTATGTCAAATTCTCTTAGGAATGGAGGTATGCATCATACATACATTTCCTAGGATTGGAACCAATGGCTACCTCTTAACCATTGCAAAAATCATATCTCCTTCCAAATGAATATACGCACCTCTCATTAATATAACTTTTTACCCTTATCTATACTTTTCCAGTGGAAGTATGTTTGTAAAAGTGTTAAAACACAGCTCCTGTACCTAATTCAAAAGCTTTTATGCAAGTATGCATGCTCTAAATCCTAAAGTATCAGGATAATCCTTGCAAGCTTCATCCATTACACATTCCTGTATAGTGCTCAATAACTTGTAGCTGAGTTATAGAGTGACTATGGACTACAGGACTAATCCTGTATCGGATCCGTATCGTCTACAGTGAATGCTTTAAACACTTAAGTAAAACAAATTTAAAATGTTACAATATTTGTGTTTCTTAGCTTCAAACACTCTGGAGTCTCATCTATTATTAAGACTCCTTAGTCTCTGCAGCATTTCTACTCTGTATGAGCAATTAACCAAAATGCATCAGGCAATTATATAAAAATACATATGCTATGAAGGCATCGCTCCTCTTGTGTCTGAGATGGACAAAAGCAGTTAAGAAAATGAATCCATTTTTGTGTAGAATGGATATTAACTATATTAGAGGTATGGTGTTATTATTATAAACCTAAAACCAAAAAATCCATCATTTTTCTAACCCTCTATCACAGTGATGTCAGGGAGGTGGGGTTGGGGTGTGTCCATAGTTAAGTAAATCTTTGAATGAATGAGTATATTTAGTTTTTAGGATTCTTCTATGGTTAAGATTATCACTTTACAGACAGCATTTGAAGCACCTGGAATGACAAAGGAAAGAGAGAAGAAAGCAGGGATAAATAGCATGGAAACCAGAGAGAAATATTTCTGGATAGATGCTAAATTGCACTCTAGACTTGGATTAATGGAGAAATAATGGTAAAGCATCTGAGAAAAATTTAAGCAATCAACACAAGGATTTTGTCAAGGAAAAGAAAATATTTGTTAGGTAAGGGAGGGAGAGAGCACCCCAGGAATCATCTACAGTCCTTCTTGACACATCTTTCTTTCAGTCCTACAGCTTTGCCTTTGCATCAGCAATTCTGTATTAAATTTAAGTATCCTACTTACTTTATATAGCCCCTGTTACCATAGTACCTAACCACCAGCTACATGAAACAGCAGGTTCCACAAGGTAAGACAATGCCATAACACATATTTGGGAGGGGGGAAGACACAGAGTGGTTGTCTTGCCCAAGGTCACTTATAAAGCCTATGGCCAAGGAAGAAAATAAATGTCTCTCACAAATTCCATACTGTTGTGTTAACTGTTGGACCATGTCTCCATTTTAAATGGAAAGGGAAGATCAGTGAACAAATACTAAGGATAGCACCAGCTTTTGCTCAATCTTTTTGTTAGAGTTGTCCTTTCAATTAAAATAAAGTTGAAATATGAAGAATTTTGATCCTAGGTATCAGAATATGTGGGGAAAAGAAATAATCATTAAAAGGAGAAAATGTATTTCTTGCTGAAGAACCCACCTGAAGTCCGATTACAAGGGCAAGTAGTGTTGTTTGAGAAATACAATGCATTGTCATCACCTGTCAGTAATATCCCATTTTGGAAGAAACACCTTCTTGATAACAGTTGCTTTTTCACTTTTCAGGAGACTTGGGATTTTTACAGAAGACTGAAGTAGAACAGTGCCAATTTAAGGTGGAAGGTCTACATACAGGCACCTGCTCAGGAGGAATTTTAAGCCAGCTTTCCTTCTATAGAGGCTGTCAAGATGTCATCAGTCAAGAAAAGGGGAGAGTCTCTCTTCTTTTCTGAACTTGCGCAAAGGTTGATCAGAGATTATATAGCAAAATATTTATATCATTTCTTCCTTGACAAAATTCACATATTCTCCAAATGGAACACTGAGATGTTGGCTGAAATCCAGTGATTTAATAGATGAGTGTATGGAAGCAATTAATTAGAAAATATATCTCCAAAGCCCCATACTAACAATACATTCATTCAGCAGTTCACCAAAAAATGGAAAAAAAAAAAAAAAAAGCTATTTCGCAGATCTCCCCTGAGTAAGCATGTAGCTTGGGTCACAAAGGTAAGATTTCTGCCTCACTGCTTGCAAATGGAGGAACACTGAAAAGAATAAGCACCTCCTACCAGCTCAGCACAGACATCTTCCACTGGGTTTGGGAAAAATGTCAGGAAGGACTGAATTACTGTTCTGTCTGTACTTGCTGCGAGACCCTCTTACCAGCAAAACACTTCAGCTTTCTGCATTTCTGTTCCTTTCAAACTGTTCAGCTGACTGTCTTGTCTATTTAGACACAGGCTTTTCAGAGCAGAGCTGGTTCCTTATTATTATATTTTTCTGAAGCTTCTACCTGGCACCAGCCTCAGACGGGGCTTTTGAGCAGCAACATAGTGTCAATGCAGGAGTTAACTGTAACACAGCAATAAGTTATTTAAATATGCCAGTGATTTGCCTTCAAAATACATATTTATCCCCGAATGAACCAACACACTGAATCAATACAGCATGACCAGCAATACCAACCATGAGGTTTCTCTGTATTTGATGCATGGCAGCATTCATTCCTTGACACGCTCAGAATGATTTTTTTTTTCCCTTAGGTAAAAGTTTCCCCCAGCACTTCCAAAGTCTAGTCATATGAGTGAAGCTTTGAGAAACAGATCTGGACCTCTTCTGACTAGGTAAAGGGAACAAAAAAGGCTATAGGAGTAGATGCTGGAGAAGACGAAAACACAAAATAATTTGCTTGCTTTAGTCAGTAGGCAGATGTTGCCACTGGAGTCAACTGCTATGTCCTAACAGCTTGAAATGGTGTGAATGAGAAGCAAATTGAAATAAATATAGAACTGACCAAAACATCCATAATTAAATTTAGTAAAGGAAGGATCCTGTGGCAGGAATAGGAATAGCAATAGCACTGGTAAGGCTTGAATAAAAGCTTGTTGTGTTTGGATACATATGTCCCAATGACAGTAGATCTGGTAGAAGTGTCTGAACAAACAGAACTCCTCTTGGCTCCCAGCTGATATTTTTAAGTGCTTCTCTAATGGGAAAAATATTGCTATCATATTCCTGACTCTCATGATTTCTCATGACAGAGAACAGACAGGTATAAGACTAGTCAAACTTATAAAGTAAACTGAAAAAACTGATGATGCAGACCACACTTACATTACAATAAAGAACATCCATATAAAATATCCACAGAAAGTACTACTGTAAACCTCAAGAATTTAGCAAGCCAATAAAACATTAATCCTTGTCAAACTTAAATATCTTCTATTTTTAAGAGTTCATTTGGCTGCAAAAGGCTGTCATCCCTAATCCAAGTACTGTTCCTGTAACAGATGTTGCTTTAATAAAGTGATCTGTGCCGGAGATGCTTTTTAAACTGCACACAACAGCACAGGATTTACTGCTCCAATGCTCATCCTCTTTGATTTCAGCTTCTGTTCCTTTCAATGGAAACCTTCTATTAGGCTGGCAAAAGCAGATTTCAAAACACAGTGCAACAGGCTTTGGCTGACCATTGAGGGGGTAGTTTAAAGGATAAAATAGTGCAAGGCATGGACATCATAATGGGCAGGATCCCCAAGGCAGCTAGAATATATTGCTTTGAACATCTACTTCATGCCAGTTGTTTAGCTATCATGTCAATTACCAAGGACTAGCACACTTATTTTGGAGCACTGCTTATAAATATATTCAAATTAACTGAAATTAATCAATAATTCCAGTGACACAGTGGATGGGAAGACATATTTATTCTTTTCTTCAACCACCAGTTGTGACTGTTACTTAACTAGCAACAGGGGTGGAAAAGCATGTTTCACAGCTGCAAGAGACATAAGGACACAGCGGGGTTAAGTAGACTGTACGCAAGGAAAACCCAGTATCTGTTCGTGGACAACTCAACCTCTGTTCTGGTCCTCTGAAAAGGCTTTATTTTTAATGGAATTTTAAAGTGATGTAAAATACTACCTTTACAAAAAGAGCGGAGTACTTATTGATAGATTATGAGACAATTCAGAGATACAACTCCTGATCATATTACTATCTCCCAACATTGCCCTGCAAATACTTAGTTTGGTGGATTAGACTTTGAATATTCTTCCCTTATTGTTGAAGGAGTTTCAATATTCTGTGCAGATACAAGTTATGAAATGGAAACCCATTCTAGTACTTTTTGCTTAAGTGCTGTAAAACGCATTATTCTCAGAAACCTGCACAACTGAAAACTCCCAAAAACGTTATAAACAAATATCAGAAAAGACATAGCACTTATATCTGCTTGCCATCTAAAGTAGTTTGCATTTTGATCTGATGTGTAGAAATGCTGGTGATACTGAAGGAACAGCAGACAACCACCAACATTCAAAGAAAATGAACATACTTTCTGCTGAGATACCTTTTCATAGGTGAAGATGGACCCGTGTAATACCAAAAAAATTGGGATTTTTTTGTTCTAGATTTGGTCTCCTTTACTCACTATCACTGATTAAAGGATCAGGAAAGCTGAGATGAGGGATTTTTTTTTTCCTTTAGTGTATAAACATGAAATGCACAAATACACCAAAACAGGTAAGGTATGACTATAGAATTTTTAAGTTAATAATTTAGAAATGCTAGAATAATTATTTATTTATTTGGAATCCCTGTGTACTGTCTTTGCTTTCCAACTGTTGTTGCTGTCCTGTTCACAAAATTAAGGCACAAATGAAGATTTCTTTTTCTCTTAAAAACAGGCCTAAGTAAACTAACAGGACATTTTAGTAACTGGACATGGCTCTACTGTGTGTTAACAATATAAACATCATTGGTGTTGAATGTAGAACTGTCTAAATTCAATAGCTTCAAACAGCTGGTGGGCAACGTTAAAAGAAAATGAATCAGCTGAATCCCAACTAAGTGACAGGAGTTGGACTTTTTGCATATTCAGATACAATTCTACAGATGACAACTATTGCCGTGCTGTTGGCAGTGACAACTTCATGTGAGCTACTAGAAACATCAGTCCTTGCAGGACTCTCGCTCAATTCATGCAACTACAGCAAATCTTAAAAAAAAATATTCTACACACAGCACACCTAGAATTTACCTTACATATTTTATAACTGCTAACTTAGAAGAAACTGAAGATCTCTGCTTACTAGAACACAGTGGCAGTGTTTCCCTATTTATGGTACCATTGCTTTCAAGTCGGCTGCTGTGTCGCTGAAGAAACACTTTAATTATTGTTCCTAAATCAGCAATTTCCTTCTCTTTGACCTCCCAACTACAATTAACACAACTCAAAGCACTTCTGTAAATATTTACGCAGACTGTTGCTAAACTGAAACCCCAAATGTAGGACTAGGATACAGGGGGTCAATACAGAGAGTAAATAGGATTTAACAGTCAATGCACAGTGCTCTGTAGGGACTGTTTAAAAAAAAGGCATATTGTATTCCCAAAAGGAAAGTGAAACTGGTGTTAGGACAAAGTTATTAAAAAAATTAAGCACTACCACCTTCTTTCAATGGAACCAATTTGTAAAGGTGAAAGAAAGATACCATTAAGACATTTTGCTGGTTCTTTTGGACAGATTTCAAAACATGAGCACTGAAATAAATGCTCTGCGTTCAGTTATCTCCTTTTGTTACCTAAACCTTACTGAAGGAAACACCTGCAAGATCAGCCATTTCTATACTCTATTTTATTCAAGTTCTTGTAGTTATGGAGTAACTTCTGATATTCTGCAGAGGGTTCAGCAGTCACAGGAGGTTACTCCTCAATTCCAGCTGCTAAATTGCATTGTAAAATAGACTAACATTAAAATATAATCTTTCCTTTTAATACTTGTTAGAGTTACCATGGATGGCTAATGGTCCACAGTTGCTCATAGGAGGTTAGGTAGATTTACAGGATAACGTATTGAAAAGTAAGCCATCCTAGGAAGTTTGAAAAACCCTAATCTAAATGACTTTCGGTTTCTGAACAGCAAACTTCAGCATCTGTATGAACTGTATTCCTTTTTATAGCATCAATGACAGTTTGCAATTCCAATTAAGCATTGTCTTCCACATCGTAAACCAATCCTCCAACCACCATGCTGTAAGAAAAATACAAGCGGTCTCTCTCGTCAGACAAAACTTTTCCCAAAACAAGTATATGTTCACAAATGCTTATGTATTATACAAAATGCTCTGACCAGGTCTAACTCACATATCAACACCATGTCATATTTTTGTGCCTCTAATTTCTACTCTTAAGTTAAAGAAATCTCATAAGAATGTTAGAGAAGTTTGTTCCTTACACTAGGAAGCATACATTTCTTGAAGAGTTCTCCAACTGATTTATCATTTGTATGACAATTTTTTTTTTTAATTCTGAACACTTTTTAAAACTTATAATCACGGTATGACCAAGTTATAAAATAGTTAACAAACAGGAAAATTTTAAAATACTGGAATTTCAACTACGTAAAAATGGAAATACACCTAACATTTTTTCCCATGCTAATTATTTTCAGCCAATCACTCAATCACCTGTTTTTCATGTTTAGTTCCATGGCTATTCGGGGCGGGGGGGAAGAACTAAAAAAAAAATAGAAAAAAACCCGACATTTTCTTCAGTTTGGTCATGGTAACTGACACACACTGGTGAAATATTTTCTCACTCTTCTGACAGCTCAGCTTGTCAGTCAGAAAAAAACCCTTCATTTTTGGTATAAACCTGCACAGGGTATAGTTATATCTGTATAGAAAATACAATGTCTTGCCCAGTTTTATAGTTAGAGTGTCAGTTACCTCAGAGGTAAATCACTTGCATTCTAGCTAGAGGTATAACTGTAGAATCCAAAGTTTAAACAGATCTTTTTCCACTTCTAGTGGGCTATTCAGCACAATACACACATGGCAAATACCCGTTTGATAGGTTGCTTTTTTTAAGTACTGCTGAGTTATCACTTCAGACTTTAATTTCATCCACAATAAATCTCAGCATGCCATTTATTTTATTTTACTTTTTTAAAGCAACTATAGTGTTTGCGCACATCTTTAACTGGGAAAGATTTAACAGGAGGGCAGATTATCACCAGCGCCACTTGTCACAAAACTTGGGCAGGCAACCACATAGCTTCTGGCTCCTTCCCAGTTAGATCAAAGCTGTTCACATTTGAACAGACATTTCAGTAACAGAATATGTAAACTCTGAAAGATTTTCTTAATCTGGATGTTGCTAGGAGGCATGAAATAATAGTCAAGGCTTCATGTTTTCAAACACTGGCCATTGTAATGAGAATGATTTCTGCAGTATTTAATGGCAGTCTGACATTTGAAAACAGAATTGAAACTACTATATTTATTCTATATGGACTTGAGAACTATCAGGACAGAGAACATATGCTCAGGAGAAAAGTGAAAAGCAGGATGTGAAGATCTGCCACTGCGAGTTTCCTAGGTTATGTAGTCTGACTATCCAATCATACAATTTAACCTGCTTTAAAAACCAGACACTTGTATTTCCTAAATCTACTACATATTCTGGAAATGCATTTCACGCATTTGGCAAAGATAGTATTAGGTGACATTTTTACCAGCAGTGGAGTCGAAGATATCTACTCAGAGAACATTCTGGAAGAGCTCTGAAATTTGGATGCTTACATACAAACTATAATTAATAATTTCTGCATCTTTAAACCCTGGCAAAAACATAAACTGCATAACAGCCAAGTTTGCACAAATATCCAAATTTCACACAACTTTCTATAGAATCTTGGCGGGGAGTGGGGGGAGGAGAATCGAAGAACTGAAGAGTACTCTACCTCACAATTAGTTAAGGAAGAATGTTTGCAATCAATACTGAAAACCAGTCTCACGTGACATTTAAATTGAATTTCTGTGAGCACAACCCACAATTCACAGTAAAAATTGAAGCTATTAAAAAGTCTATGTACAAGATTAACTTAGAACACTATTTTAATAATTAAAAAATCTAAATTTCAGAGTGCTGTCATTTTTAAGCTTAACCAATTTTAAAGCATTTAACAGATTATACAGAATTCACAGCAACTGCAGCTATAATTTCCCTTCAATACAGTGTTGCCACAAGAGTGAAAAGAGAAAGCAAGGATATGAATTGGCAGGCAGGATATAAATTACTCTCAAAATGCAAAACTTCTCCCTTTTAAATACTACCTACTTCCTAGGAATATAGTCATTTGATGCAATAGCCCAGGTTGGTTGCCTCAGAATTCACATTATAAAATCCGTTATTTTACACATCCATTTGAGGGCTCAGTGCTGCCTTGTCAACCCAGTACTGAATTGGGGGGGAAATAAAATCTAAAAATATTACAGTCTTTTGAATCGCCACCACCAAAAGTGTATGATTATGTTGGCTCTCAAAATTGCAAAAGCTCAGCAGTATCCTTTGTTTTGCTAGCACCTTCCCTGTAAATTAAGCTCTTTTAACATGACAAGTTATGTACATAAAATCTTGTTTGTTTTTTATTTTATCTAGAGTTTTGCCTTGGTTTTAACTTAGAAGTTCCCTTGACAACATTTACCTTGAGAAAGCTAATAAAGAAATACAAAAGTACTGAAACAGTTAAATTACTGCATTGTTATCTATAACAAAAAGATACTTAAGGTCTTCTTAAAAAGGCTCTTCTCTACACATGTGACACAGAATTGAATGAAAGGCAGGATAAGTGTAAAACTGGCATCTTCTTTTTCTAGATTTCACAAAATGTTTCATACATAACACGTAAGTGAGACTGAAGGACAGACTATATAGTTTTGTCTTTTATTTTAAATAAATGTTTTCAATACTACCTTTGTTACTGAAGTTGACAATATTAAAACTGCCTGGATCATAATAACATCCAAAGCTAAGAGGAACTGTCCATGCAAATCAATTAAGTAGCTATGCAAATCCTATCCCAGTTCATATTTGCATATGGTTTTCAACTTCTGTTTCTCTAGGTTACAGGGGTGATACTGTCCTCACCCTCTCTAATGGAAGAACGTGCAGGTGTTATCAACCCTCTTAGGCTGAGAGTTTCTCTGCTTCTAAATAAAAATGCATACACATGTAACTGGTATCACACTATTTTTCCTGTTGCTTTATATGATTTATGGCTATTGGATTACAGAAAGTCAAAGTATTTCAAAATATTTGTGGGGTGGGAGCGTAGTGGTGCTTATCTGTCCACAGAAATACAAAATGAGACTTAGAATAAAAATCAGTACGTACCTAATTCTTGGTAACACAACTGAAGATTATTTTGTATTTTTAAATTACAAGTGGAGAAGACAAAAGAAAAAAAGAGCCCATTTTATTTTAACTCCATTTGCAGGCCAACATCTGTGATGTTTGAATCAGATAACAGCATTTGAATTTCTCGTCATTTTAGGATGGAGAAGTATCAACAGAGGAATAGCGATTTTTGCTTTTGCTGATATTATTCTACATGGTGAATAGGGCTGATTTTTTTCCCCTCAAACATAAAATTGCTCTCCTCAAACTAAAAAAGTTCAAATCACAAAAATACATACGGGCCAACAGAGAGGTCTTCAGGTTCCATGGTAAATTAGCAATTGAATACTGATACACAATCTCAATAGATATTACCACAAAGGAAATGTCACCATCAGTCACCATCTCATAACACATAAGACTAACCACAAAGAGTCTGAACATGTAACAAAGATGGCAAGCCAATCCCACGGTACTCTGTCAGCAGCGTTACGATGCTATGACACTTTTTCCTTCACTAAAAATATTATGGATTAAATTGTTCGATAAATAGCAGGAAAGCTCCAGGGGAAAGTGTCATTTACTAGCACCTGAAAGGTCAGATTAACTGCCTCCAACTCTGTCAAGCCCACAGATTCCCAATTTTAAAGCATAATCAAATCACAAGACCCGAAAAATTGCATGCTGTCATTTACTTCTTTTTAGTTCTGTCTATGGAAAAGGTCTCTCCATCAAACTGACATTTCCAAAAGAAATAAAAACCCTTACATTTCCTTCCGATAACAG
>JAVKLA010000093.1:16316407-16338647 GCA_034782735.1 Sagittarius serpentarius | reverse complement strand
TGTCACTTTATTGTTGTTATTAGTGTCATTGTTAGTTTCTTCCTTTCTGTTCTATTAAACTGTTCTTATCTCAACCCGTGAGCTTTACTTTATTTTCCGATTCTCTCCCCCATCCCACTGAGCGGGGGGAGTGAGAGAGCAGCTGTGTGGTGCAGAGTTGCTGGCTGGGGTTAAACCACAACATTATTCAATTATTACAAAAATTATTCAATAAAAACCCAATACTAGCAATTCTGCACAAGCATTCAGTCTTAGCTCCCAAAATGAAAATTAATGTCATCATCTACCAAATTTCTTGGTCTGCCTCTGAATCACATTCTCATACAAGATGTCTGCTGTTGATCAAGCCTAGTTCAATATATTCAAGAAAGACCTAAAGCAAATGAGCCACAGATTGCATTCTGGTCAGCAAAGAAAGAAGCTTCAGTTCCTCCAAAGAAAACTGCTAAACATGCTTGGTTTTCTAAATTTCATACCTGAATTCAAGCCACAAACTCTTTGTTCAGATGTGCTGCATATATTGAACTCTTCTATATATATGGATCTTTTTATTTTATTATTTCAGTCATATTCTAATACTGACCTACGTTTACACTACTGAAACTCCACTGAAATCAATTAAATTAATTCAGATTTATAGTGCCACAAGATGCAAGTAACAGCAGATCCTCAGTTCTTGAAAGGATCATGAAATTTAAAATATCCATCTTAATACAGTAAATACATTCCATGTGATACAGATGTGTGCGTAGCAAATGCTGAGGTTTGAGGGCCTCTAATTGCTCTATAATGATGTGGTACTACTCAGTTGAAAACCAGAGGATTCTTTAATAGCCCATGTCATTTACATCATGAAAGACTGATGTGAATTTTAGCTGCAATAACTGAAAACCCAAATTATCGTATCAGTAGAAATTATTGTATCAGTAGAACAGCCCTCTCTATGTCTCTCTTTAATCAGTTTATGAGTCACCTTAGAACACCAGGCAACCATCTTCCAGTTGTTGAAAGGTTTTGTTCCATGTTGCAACCCAACAATGACAGGAACGAAAGCAGTTACAGTATGCTAACAGCAATTTATAGACGTACACAGGTACAGATTTCTAATATGGGGACTAATGCAGCATTAGCTACAGCTTTCTGTTCCCACATCGTGCCACCCACATGTGGCTGCTGCACAGTGCTGCAGCTTCCCCATGGAACTCTAAAGCACCATAATTTAGTGACTCACAAAAAAATTCAAATATCAACTTCCAGGATGTTATTTCTAGAAATCTGTTCCATAAGAATTTAAGGTGGGATTTCCAAATCAAATTCAAACCAATATATTCCAGCTATGCTGAATTTTATAGTATAAAGTGGCTCAATTTCACTGGCTTTTGTCAGCACTGAAAACAGGAAAACACTAAAATTTTTCTTGCTTCTGGAAAAATGATTGCAGAATTATTTAATACAGTTTTCCCTGAGGGCCATGAATAAACAAGCATCAAGAGAATGAGTAAATAGAAATAATACAACAGCCAAATACTATTACAGCAAGATAATGAGGCAACCATGTACACTCCCTGATAGTTACCAAGAGAGACTTCCCATAATTAAATTAAACTAAATGTCAAGTAAGTTAAATCAACATCAATTCCTCAGATCCAGGGATCTATCTAGAAACAGATTTATTCCTATTTCTATCATTCATAATGTTACGTGGAAAGGGAAGGGGTGAATGTAGCATTAGAGATAGAAACAAAACTAATCAGACTACAGTCAAAATTAATTTAATAGGACTCCTGCATAAATCCCAGTACAAGTTGTATGGCTGGCTATACTTTCTCATGCATCTTTGTTTTGTCTCACAAGGGCAACAAAGAATAGGGATGTTTCCTTGTAACATTTTTTTCATAAAAACTGGACAAACCCAGGATTTTCATTGCACAGGAAATCTTCTTGGAGTTTTTCCTTTCTTCATTTGCCAGCTACCTCTGACATGGTTAAATAAACTAAGCTAAACGACAGCTTAATTAGAGTCACTCCAACTTGGTATACAATACTTAACACGAACATAGTGTACTGAAGGCTAAAGATGAGGAATATTACCAGGTACATCACAGACTGAAGTCTATCCTCTATATCATAGCATCTTACATTTTGCGTGAAGTGAAATTTGATAGGTGGTGTTCTTTCTGATTTACAGGAAAAAAGCTAAAATAATTTATATCATTTTGACAACCTAAGATTATTCTGCATATTTCAGCATGTTCAGACATGACTACAAGTGAGGTGCAAATGGATTTTGCCATGACTCTATCTATACTTCAAGGCACATCATCTTCAAAGACTTTAAACATTTTTAGGCACATGATGACAACAATAAATTCTTCTCAGTTGAATTTATTTAAGAGAGAATGGGAAAATGTCCAGTTCCCTTGTGGTACCATGTGCAACCAGTGAGCTTTGAAGTAAAACAGACTTTCAGCCATTAAATATACTCCTTCACATGGAAGAGATTCAGTTTTTATTCCTATCCACATAAAGTTCCGCTAACCAATGAAGAGACTATAATGAAATATCCACTTCTACCTACACCAGTGGATACCCTTCTAGACATTAGTCCATAATTTTTAAAGCTAGAAGCTTCTTAGCATATATTGTATTATTTAACCATGTGAAAGGCATATTGTTCTAGGTCCTACATTGTATCAAACTCCCCCTAAAAATTTTGCATTCTTGATACGCAAGAATACAAAGTTGAAGGTGGAATTCAGCAAAATTTTCACTTACAAATGGGAAACTAAGACCAAGCAAGATCAGTGTTTGATATGGCACAGCACATCATCGGCAAAGTCAGTCCCAATTTGCAGCCTTAAGCCACAGATATATTCTTTATATATGCAATATATACATATACACACATATATTCTTCTAATATATATTTATATATATATATAAACACATACATATGCACACACATATACATGGGAAAACTTTCTGCCAACTCAGAAACATAATAAATTTTTAATGCTAATCAGGAATGGAAAACACAATGTGACAGTATAAGCTTTCAATTTTAAGAATCTTATTAAGGGCTTACTTTTAATTCTGCCTTCCTCCTCTAATATTATGAGTAATTAAGTAAACAGGCTGAAAATATTTACAAATTTGTTCAAGCTAGAAAAAGGTGGAATACAGGAGCTGGAACTGATATGACACTCCAGCTGTTCATAAACTGGAAAATAAATAAGCTGCAATATTTAAATGAGTTCCACTGAAGATGTGAAAACAGACTGGAAAGGAAATAAAGCAGCAAATTCTAGAAATTGCACAGGATTCTCTAAATTAGTCCAAACAGGAAGAAATGCATGCCTGTTTTACATGCTTCTAGTATCACCTGCATGCAGTCCAAGAAAATCATCATGGAATTAGAATAGAGATTATATTTGTATTTTTTAACAGATTCTTTTCAGTTGGAAGGATCATCCCCCTTTTCCTTACCCCTGAGAAGTGGATGGGATCAAAAAGCAATAGGGGCCAAACGTGACAAGTTTTATAGTGCAACTGGCCGTGAGCCTTGCAAAGGTCTCCCGGGATCGGCAGGGCTCAGTGATGTGGGTGGCGGCTCTGTCAGCAGAGCACAATGAATGGGCACATGAACAAGCCCAGAGAAATAAGCTTAGGCTTTTCCTCCTATAACCATTACTTATTAGTCTTTATTAAGCCATCAAGTATTGCCACTCTAGAAAAGTCCAAACCACCACCTTTCCTCAGGACATATTCCCCATGTCCATATCCACCTGAGACAAGGAACAGTATTTCAAATGTTTAAAAATGTTCAAACTTCTTTAAGCCTTCTTGTTCAGTCTGAAAAATGGACAAGATGTTTTAAAGTTATCCAGCTTCACAGCTAGAACTTTTTAGTGTATTTCAATCGAGAGGCTTCTATTCTATAAGCAGTTAAAAAAAAATAGAAATAAGTTAAATTTATTTTTTAAAAGGAAAAAAAGAATAAAAATGAGTCATAAAAGATAAACAATAAAAAAATTGTGTTATGCAGCTTAAAGAAATGTAACACTGAAGAAAAAATGTAACAAAGAGGGGGACTCGCCTGACAGTAAAAAATCATATGAAAAGTATGAATGGATAGAAACAAAAAAATGAAATGTTAGAATTACACTTCTTGCAGCAAAGTAAATGAGATGTTGGAAAACTTGGAAAATATAACCAGGGAAGTACTGTCATTAGATATTTGATGAGAACTTAGATTAGCAGAGAGGGATAACTGTGGTGACGCAAGGCAGTAGGACTTGATGAGTCAAGAACTTGTTTTGAGCCCAAATCTGCAATACTTATGCAATGCAGTATTTCTGTCAAAGTTCTGATCATTTTGCTTTTAGAGATTCTAACATAACACGCTGCATACAATGAGGTATTTGAATATGTGTTTAAAGAAAAAAGCAAATACTGTCATAGTACCAGGTACTGTCATTAATTTCCTTAATGCCTAGGATTTACAACAGAGAGATTCTTCCAGTTTCAGTCATCTGACTACCAACTAAATCAAATGTTGAGAAAAAGATCTAAGGACATAAGAAGTCATTAAATATCTAAGCTTTATTATAAAAATAATTTCAAATTTTCCAAGCCCTGTGGATCAAAACTAATTCTATACAATTAAAAATAACAGAACACAAATAAAATAAACCTTAGTGTAGACAGACAGGTTTTTCTAATTAGAGGTTGTCCTAAATATACTGCTAAAATTATTTAATTACTTAACTGGAATCCAAATACTATAGTTAAAACTGATTCTTTCAAACTCCTTGCTATTAAAGACTACATGACATTTAGTATTTGCATGTAAATTATAAGTCTGAAATGCAGTTCATTGCAATTTTTAGTCACTGAAAGTTGGTAGGGAGTTTTTTGTTCTTAAATGTATCAGAATACATTAGGCACCTTTATTCAGTTTCTAAGCACTAATCACTTTGCCTCACCACGCTAGGCAGAGAGCTACCTGGCAGCACCTCTGATAATCACTGCTGCAAATGAAGGTATTGATATTAAAACTCCTTGACCTGGCCCTCCTTGTAAAACTAGCGGATTCCTCCTACCTGTTTTGTTAATGTTTCAGACTAAGCACATTGAATATCCTTTAGAGATAGTATTAGACTGCTGAAAAACTAAGCGACAAGTTGCCAAGATTTTTGGAAATTTCTGTTACTTATTTAGAATAGTCACCTTGTCAAAGACTTCTGCAAATTGCACAAATTATCATCCTGCCACATAGGATGATAATGGAATTATTGTTGAACAAAAGTTCAACTTTAAACACAGTGAAAACTAGAAAGTAACACATAAATCTAGTGTTCCATAACATTTACTACTATATTATTGCCCTTACATCCTTCATTTGTCTTTTTGCACTTACGCATTAAAACAGTCCACTTGATTAGAAAATCACCTATCACCTTTTCCAAATTCTCACCGAGATCAGGAGATAAATAGTACGCTGCTAGCGCACCAAGACTATGTAATGAAAGCCATTCTAAAGACTGCATTCATGCTTCATCTGTTATTAAAACTTTAAAGCTGGGTAGTAAAAACAGCAGACATTCTGCACAGAAAAACTCAGTTCAGACTGTCAGTGTCCCTGTATTTTAAACAAATTGGAAGTGACTTATTTCAAAATGTGTTTTTAGAAGTTATAACAACCTAAGACTTTTAGGATATTTTTGCACATATACAATTTGTGATGTAATAAATGCTTTAGCTCCATGCCACTGTTAAACATGATAGAAGAAACGTAAAGATAAAAAGATACAAAACCCCTAAATGTGCTTAGTAACAAGGTATAGGCAATATATAAATTTCTTAGCCAGCAGATAAAATTCAGAGTCCAAGGATTACAAGCCCATACCTCTGCAGCAGACTATTAAATTACAGAATTAGCTCCCTAAAGAAGTGCACGTTTGATCAGCTGGATGACTTGAACTGGACTAGACAAGCCAGCGTCTAATCAGTATGGAGCATATAGACAGGTAAGACAGCACACATTCATGCTATTATCGCTATCTATAATTGAAGAGGCAGATGAATGAGTTAAGTGCCCCAAACAATCTCTGTCTTGTGGAGATTTTTTGTGTTTTGTTTTACATGTTGTACTATTTTAACTGTGTCCAATATTAAATCTGGTGTAATCTGTGTATCATTCCAACACAGGGTGTCAAAGGTAAAGATGACATTAAGAATGCCTTTTTATGATGAGAAAAGACACTTAACAGTTCTTCAACTTAAATTTTCACACATGAAGGAAAAAAACCCCACACAATCCTCCTGCAATAAATGCCAGCAAACTGGAAACCTGAACAAGGTCAAAACCCCATCAAGGGACAAATGAAGAACTATACATCTGAATAACAGAGTTCTGCTACAAGGACAACCACTAGACTGCAGAAGTAGATAAGCTTTGTTTAATGATGACATCAGTTCAAAGACTTTTTCTGTAGAAAGAAGAGACTAATTGAAGAAGTTTACTTCACAAATTACTTAATTATCATGAAACTTTTCCAAGGCAGCCAGGATTTCTTCTGAGGGAATGACTACGTTGTGTCTACAGTTTTCAGGAATTACCCATTGTTGCACTAAATATTTAGAGATGACTAAACAAATTCATATGCAACTTCATATATCAAAAGATATAAAAAGCTAATTAGTAACTCTATGTTCAGATGCAGAGTTCATAGAAAATATATATTTTCAGAGAACAACTACAAGTCCTTATTGAAGTTGTTAAGTGGTTCCAACAGATGGAAAAGACCACTAATATTTCTGTCATTGTCTTCAGTCACAGTCTGTCAGCTAACCAACAATGGAAACACCAGGCAGCAAGTCTCAAAACCTCTTATTTCTTTACCAAGTCTGGAGAAGAAATATCCCTAGATCATCCTTGATTCAGTTTTCCTTTCATACAGTCAGAAGTCAAATGACATTGTTCTCACTCTTGTTCAAAATACGCCTTGCAAATCTTTCTAGTAAAGGGGCATTGTAATTGAATAAAATATTTTGTTGCTGTTGAAGAATGCTGATTTATCAAAAGAATATCTCACTTCACATTAAAACTAGATTGCAACATCAGGTCCAGAACCTGAAGTTTCCTGTTCTGCAGTTCTAGGCAAGTGTAGAGTCAGGACCACAGCCTCCACATTCACATGCATACAATACAGAAGGTGACAGCTATTTCTCTCCAGTTCCACTGTGTTTAATTCAGCATTAAAATTAATGCTAAAAAGTAACATACAGTAAGATAAATAAGGGACTGTTACCATAATGAAACTAGGGGAACAAAACCAAGCTGAAGAGTATTGCAAAGCAAACATTACAAAAATCCCATTCTACCATCATAACACAAGCTCACTGTGCAGCACCTCTGTCCACCTGATCATTGGCTTTTCACAACACTGCACAAAACTAATTGTGCAGTGGTAGTTTTGAAAACCTGACAGATAATCTTGGAATTTCTACACTTCATGGTCGTACTGCTTAAAACCCTTGCCGAACAGCTACATTATTTACAAGTAGCATTAAGTTCACTTCAAGTTGTCAAGGACATGGGCATAGGAGGAGAATAGAATTCTTAAAGCACTCAGCAGGGTGATGTAGAAAGGTCAGCTATGAAACTACATTCACATAGATTTGCTTTAATGGCTCATATTCCAAAGGTTTTTTTGAAGTTTTTTGGTTTGGTGTTGGGGGTTTTTGGGGTTGCCTTATTTTGGTTTTGGTTTTGGGAGTATTTTTAAAACTTTTTAGGATACAATTCATTTTTATATTTCAAAGCCTATGAAATTACTTAAACAGAATAACAATATTTTTTTGCTTATTCTAACCTTAAAGGGTTTTTTTCACACACACAAAAAAGGAACCACCTCTACTGTTATGCAATAATATCACCCTTCTCTTCCAAACAAAGGTAAAACAGGAGTTTCTTGACACAATCTGACAGAACTGGCCAGGCATGCTATTTAGAGGTAACACTATTTGAAGGCAGGTTACCTTTTCTAAAAAGGCTGGGAAATAAACTTTACTATAATGCATCTGGGCTACAGATCCTGAGATAATTCCCCTTATCCAAGTCAGCTTCACACCAAGTCAGTCATAAAGTAGCTACCTGAGATGCAAACTGAGACAATACTAATTATTCCCAAGTTATCCTGCTGCCATGCAAAGTTGGAAAGGGGGTATCACAGATTTTATTTTTCAGTGCTAGGTCTCCTTCAAAATGAAAGAAATCATAACTCCCTTTTTCTTAGTACTACAAGACAAACAATCAGAATTTGATATTTCTTCCAGTTAGTACAACGTGGCTAAGTAGCTTTACGAACTGACTTTGACCCTTAGTAGGGGCTAAATGACTAACTGCAGAGTCGTGAGCTTCTGAAATTGGTGTAGTATAATATCATAAAAAGGGGGAATTTAACTCAGGTAGAGTATTGAATTAATATTCACTTTGGAATTTTGGTATTGACTTCCTGGGTAAACTTTCAGTTTAGAATTTGAGTTTGGGTCTCATGTCCTCTTTCCATCTTAATCAAACTGAAAGCTGTCTAGGAAAGCATCTCTTCATGTGCTTGTGTCTTTGCAGTGCTTAGCAAAACATAGCTCTGATTTATGAGACATCATGAAAATCTTACGGGTTTTTATATATTTGTTTCCTAAACCTAGACAAGGTTCTTTTACTGACCTTTTTTGCCCACAGGGCATTAGTAAAATACTAAGAGCTTAAAACTTTCTGTTGTATTAGAACAGCAACCCCATCCAACATTTGTTAAGTAAGACTGATATGACAAATGAGCAGCTATATAATAAACAAATATATAGAAAAACGTAAATAATAAAAAAAGCCTTTACATTCTGAGCACGTATGAAAAGACACACATATGGGCGAAGAACTGATTTTATTGAGAACATTTGGTCTTGTTTTTTTCTTTCTTTCTTCTGCTAGTAGATACTTCTGCCTCTTACACAAACTTTCAGCCTGTATATCGTAATTCTGACACTATCTCTGTCTTTCAGGAAAAAGAAAAAGGATTTTTTTTGCTTTTGTTGAACATTCTACGTTCCTTCAAACTAAAATCTAACCTGAGTGTGTTAAAACTGAAGAATGCAAGAGAACTTTTATCACATGTTCCATGTTATTATCCAGAAGTTATGTAATGAATCATTCTTACCATAATGAACGAGTCTTACATTAGCATACCTTGCCAGTAAAAAAATTCTTTGTACTAGGTAACTGGTTTTGCTATTAGAAACAGGCTCTCCTGGGAAGACAACTTTTGTCAATGTAACTGCACCTGTAGTAGGGCATCTGTAAGCACCGACATTTTAGCCATCATACTGTTGACTATTGTACTGGGGGATGGGGGAGGAAATTAATAATAAATGCAGTGATTCCAAAGTGATGACTCAGTGCTCTGTGGTCTTCATCCAACTGAACAAGATGCAGGGGATTACTGTGCTCCATAAATGGTGGCACATAACCACATAAAATGTGGCTTTGAAACGTCAAATGTTGCTGGCTTCATCTGTACACGTAACTCAGATGAAGTAGTGTTACATACCTGTCAGAATGTTAAGTTATGCCACTTCTCTTCTGTGGCATTTTACATCAGTGCAAGTTAAATTTCCAATCACAGTTAATTGAAATCATTATGTTGTCAAGATATTTCATAATATTAACAGTGGATTGATAGTCTTTTCATGTTACTATTTCAAAATACTTCTCAAAAGAAATGTTTTGCAATTTACTATGTTAATTAATACATTGCCAGATCTATTGATTTTAAAAGAAAATGTTGACACTAATATAATGCTTTTGTTATAAAATGTATTACCTTTTCCAGAAGACTGGTTTAACCTGGTTAAACATGAGGGGGCCTAGCACAGTAGGACAAGAGACAAAACATCATTTTCCTTTTGCTTTTCCAACTACCATTAATAAAGTTGAAATATGCCTCCCACGCAAGAAAGTCTTTTTACGTCTAACTGATGTCTCTATTCAGTGAAATACTATGAGACTTCATTGCTGCAATGGTCACATTAAAAACATTGTTTTGTATAACTACAAAAAGAAAATATTTTGAGGAAAGGAAAAAACCTAAACATTAAGCTTTGCATTACACTTTCCCTTGACCTTGCTTTATTAGATAGCAGTACTAAAGTCTCTATGCACCTGTGTTAAAAAGTTTTCTGGAAAAATCTATCTATAGACCAACAGGTAATATGTCATGCAGTAGTAGGAAAGTAAGCAATTATTTCATACAAAACTTGCATTTTTTTAAACAGTTCTCATAGAACACTGGATCTGTCAATAGACCTAATAATTTTTCGTTATTTAAATGGCAAGACTAAAATTCATCTTTGCTTATTTATTATCTAATATTGATTTATCCATGCCAGTTTAAGGGTAATCAGTATGGCAATAAAGAGAAACATCCTCACTGTCCTATGTCAACGCCTATAGGATATGCAACAGAAAAACATATGTGCAAGATATAAATCATTAAAGCCATTCCAAAAGCACTTCCTTCCTGTGATTTCATGTCAATGCTTTTAACAGTTTTAAATGACAAGCAACACCCTGCTTTCCACTTACTATTCATAAATAAAGAAGGAATTACTTTAAAATTCAATTATTTGCTACAAAGATTTTTAAAATGGAGAAACTTTGAAGTAATGTTTATTCATCCAGGTAAATTTGCTGTTGAGTATTTTATTATCAAATTAGTAAGTGCATTACAGAAATGCAGAAGTATCATAATCTCTGCATTATACATATATGATTGGGAAATCAAGAAATATAGCAATTTGTGTAACATTTAGTAAGACAAAGTCAAAAAAGCAATGAAGTTATCAGATTCTGCATTAAAAGCAGGTGTCTTTGTCTCACTGTAGTGCAAAATAGCAAGTGCTACTTCAGAACACTAACCAAATCTAATCCTTATACTTTAAAACCTATGCATACAGTTTAAATAATTTAATAATGTGGCTAAACCCTGCTCCCACTGAAATCAACAGAAGACATACAGAATCATGAGTTT
The DNA here is from genome assembly GCA_034782735.1 of Sagittarius serpentarius. Lineage (NCBI taxonomy): Eukaryota > Metazoa > Chordata > Aves > Accipitriformes > Sagittariidae > Sagittarius > Sagittarius serpentarius. Next base: position 16,327,560 of record JAVKLA010000093.1, on the reverse strand, counting down.
GTGTTTCCTTTGCTGTCTTTTGAGAATATACTCACTGAAGCACTACGTGTATATATACCTGTGTCCTTGGGTATAGCTATCACACCGATCATTTCCGTATAAACAGATTTGCACATTTAATGGACCTTCAGTTCAGCAGTCTACAGGCAGAAAGCACACTATTAGATAACTGTAAGAGAAACTATATTTTTCTGAAACTTCTGATTACCTTCCTACAAAAATGGGAAAAGGAACAGTTTATGATTTATTTCATGTCATTTACCAAGAAAAAAAAAAAGGCAAGGCTTCCAGAACAAGATACAATTAAGGCTTGGGAATGAAAATATGATTCTGTAGTCATACACGAGAAAAGACCTCACTGATAAATTTGAAAATTTTTACTAAAGTGTCCAGCATCAGTTTCCCATCTAGAAATTCAGACAGACCCAGTCTGCAAGTAAGACCATGGCATTCCAGAACTGAAAGGATGTCTAGAAAAGTGCAAGTCCTATAGAGAACCATTAAAAAAACCAGAATGTCTCCAAACACATAAGAAGTTGCTTCAGCCAAATTTTTGCTCAACGTATAACTATTACTACCATTAAATATGAATTATATGTGCATATCTGGTCCTGCCAAGGGGAAGGCTTCACAGAGGGAGTTTTGACAGGATTTCATTTCTATTCAATAGCATCTGACCTTGAGCCGAGAAATTCCCTGGCAGACTGTGGCAGGCAAGTTTTTCTGCTTTGGTTTTTTTTTAATTCTAAAGCCTATTCATCTTCCTTTAAGAAACAACCCATATTTAGTTTTACATTAACAATATACCTGCACATATATTAGTCTTAAAATTTCTTTTAAAAAGGCAGATGTCTCTAGTTCTGATAAAGTTTCATTTGGCTCTCTGACAGGAACAGGCTCTTACAAATACGTTATTTTTATCCTTGAAAATAGCAGACTACATCTGTCCTCAGTTAAACCACTGTAAATATGGATTGACTGCACTAACTTCAATTAAACTACACTGATATGGACAAGACCAAAATTTGACCCAGAAGCTAGAAACAAATTTAACTTTGTGTTTTAAAATGCTTTCAGTCTTACAGTTCCTTAGATTTTTTTTTTCCTTCCAACCTAGTTTTTGACATTTTCATAATGAACCATACTATGCATTTTTTAACCCAAACCAGTAAGCAGGGAAAGGTAATTCAACACATTTGCCAACAATTCTGTAAGATAAATTGTGCTTTTTAGATATTTTTTTTCTTTTTGCTAGCAAATAAGGACATGCATTTTGTTTTTACAATACTTGACTGTTTCAATGGCACTTTGAACTAACTTCTTATCATAGCAGACACACTCCTGTCACCTTTTCCTACATGGAGAGTTTAAAATTAAAATGGATTACTTCAAAATAAAAAAAGCACCAAAAACTTACAAGTTTTTTAATTATATTGAGCAAAATAGCTTTTCTCCTATTTTCAAAATATTTGTCCTCTAGTCTACAAAGTAGAAAACATCCAAAAATGGAGAAAATAAAGTCAATAATACCTTACTCCTAACATAAGGTGAAAGATAAAGCAGTAGAACTAACTATGCACATTCATGCTTAATCAAGGTTTCCCAAGTGAAACTCCTGTTTTAGCTGAATTCTTTCTAGTCTGCTATTCATTTTTATGCAGTGTTAAACCGTCATTTCACATCTCAACCTGAAACTAATCCAGCATCCAAGACCAACAAAAGAAGATCAGGAGGCACTTACTGTCTTCGTTATCACTTTTTTAATGTCTAAACCAGAGTTCTTGGACTTTGTTAGAGAAACTGAAGGACTTGATATCATCCACAAGAATAAAATTGTAGAAAAATCACTATTTTAGGAAATAAAAGGCATGCACATAGATTTCTGAAGGTGTAAGAGAAGCAAAGATGCACTGCTTTCTTTTTAACCTGAGAGATGAGAGCAAGTCACAGTTTCTCAAAGCACACTTTTTATTGTTTGCTTCTACTTACGGGTAAAGCACAAGAGATTACAGCGCATTTCAGACTAACAAATGTTATAAATGAACTGCATCTTTAAGGCTAATAGTGCCTTTTGTTGCCTTTATACAGTCTGACAGTGTGTTAAGACAGCAGGTTTACCCCTTTGCCAGCCGCCCTGCCCCCCGCCAGCTTGGAAACGGTAAAATAGACACTATCCAGCTCCTGCATGTTATTGCCTTTCAGTTGAACACAATTCTGATTATCTTCTTTAGTGGATTAGGACCCCCTGCAAAAAAGTTTCCTTGACAAGCAGATCCCTTTCTCCTCCCTGAAAGCAGCTCTCCTAGACTAGAGATAGCCTAACGTTTACAGAAATCATGCTTTTGTGGAGTAGTGTTTGAAACAACAATCTCTGCTGGTAATCTACTCCTCTTATCCATTATAAATTTAAGATAGGAAAAAGGAGTAAGTTAAAAGACCAATTTTACAATAAAAGTGAAGTAGTTAATCTGATACAGAAACACCGTTCCTCATGTGAAACAGAATCCTTGAACTGACCATTGACACCTCCCAGTCTGGTACTATCTGACACATTCAATAAAAAAAAGAACATATTGTCAAGATCAGAGAATAGGAAGGACCAAGAGTTTTGAAAGTTGAAGACTAAAGCTGCTGAACCAATAACAAAAAAACATTTAGTCTTTCATTTGCAATAAACGATATGATTAACCAGCAGAGAACTGGTCAGTTCATCTTACTGTATTTAAATTTGTATCAGGTGCTAACTATCACACCAAAAGGAACATAAGAGCGTGCCTTCCTTTAGTACCAAGTGAACTGGTTGAAATACTCATTAAGATAAGAAAAATTTAAAAGTCTAGAGAAATATGGTATCATCAGCACTAACCTCCAGAGTTCCCATAAAGTAAACACAGGGCTTTGCAAATGTCTATCAAAATTCTCTCTGTATTTTAATAGCAAATACATATTAAATCCTCATACAGTTCAGGCTGCCATTATTTGCTGAAGAATGCTTGGGAATCTTGAAATCCGAATCCCACAATATCAAATGGTGATGCCTAATTTACTGCAAAGAAATCATGGAATAAAAAAAGAAAAACAAAAAACCCCACACCCCACCACCCCAAAAAAAAACCCAAACCAAAAAAAACCCACACCACTTGGAGCTAATTACAGTATATATTTTTAAAATACATCCCCTCAATTTTTATTCTGGGCAAGCATGAATGCTTTCCACTACGTTACAGTATGGTAAGTGTTGAAAACTGTTCAGTTTAACCTCTCAATGGTCTCAAAATTCTGTTGGTCAAACAAATCTGCATTTCAGCAATGTCTTAAACTGTTTCTTCTATGCTTTCTGTGTTACTAATGAAATCAATAGAACTTCCTGATAATAACGGCATTACATTGAAGTCACAAAGAAATAAACGAGGTTCCTGAATTGTATAACAAGCTTGGGGGGGTTAAAAAAGTTCTTTCGCACCAACAAACAAAAATTGAAACATTATTTAAACCTTCTAGTGGCTAGATGCAGTTCATCAATTAACTCCATTGGTTTTTAGAATCATTTTAGTATCTAACAGGTTGGTAACACGGTCATTTTTATCAGTCATAAGGGTTTACCCAATGGGAATCTGAACACGTTATCAGTAAAATAAAAACATTCATTATCTGATCTCTTTATCCATAGCTCTATTTAATGTACTGTATTTTATTTCACACTGATATTGTTTGTTTAAAAAAAGCTTGCTATTCTTGATATCCTAACCTTGTAAACCATATCAAATTGTGACGCCTAATTTGCAGTGAAGACACTGTATTTGTATTCTATATAAATGTAAATTTATATAACACATAACAACACTGAAATGCAAATACTCATGCAGAGTCAGAGGTTGCTGTAATACTAAACCTTATTTAAAACAGAATGGGAAAGAAGATTCCTACATACTCATCAGTGTACCTGTAAATGAGACCTAATAGCAGGTAATAAAGCAGTTTACAATTAGCATCCTCATTCTGAAAATGCAAAAAAAGATTTATTTCCTAAGTTTTTTCACACATTCTTAATTCCCCAAATAATCAGAAAGATAATACAGTAGAGAATTCCCTTATAAGTGCAAGCATCTCATGTCAGTATTCTTAACTATACTAGATAAGATAAAGCTGAAGTCTCTCTCAATCCAATACTTACTTGGTGGCAAACCAAAAGTTTTCAAACTTCAGCTTCTGCTTATTCCTGTAATTCCATATCAGTGAATTAATTCATGTGATTAATTCTCAACTAGTAATATAACTTAAGTTTCATAAAACCAGATTTAACATGTTTTTACCACAAGGTACATTCTCTTAAGGGAAATAAGGTCTCACATAGACAGACTTTTCATTTGTAGAAGTAAAACAGTGCTTTTGGATATGGAACAGAACTGCATCATTAAAAAAATAGGTCTTTCATATCAAGAGCTATCAGCTATACAGAGACCATGAGCAACTAGTGTTGATGCCCAAGGCTCTTTCCAAAAGAGAATATATAATGAGTCTAATGGACTGAATGGCAAGGAAAAATTCGGATTGTTTATCTGTCTGCACCTATCAGGCCTAAAAGAGATAAAAAAGCAGAAGTGCAGAAGAAAAAACACTAAGGAAAAGAGCCTCTATAGTAAAAAAATATTTTGATACATGAATATGCCATCTTCAATTACAAAATATGGAAGTAAAAATAATTCATATATATAGAAATATGTGTGTATAGATATACATTTATATATAAAGAAGACATAATATATATTTCATAATACTAGATGGATTTAACTATATAGGACAGAAATGTATTTTGGACCTGAAAACGTACGTTGGAAGAGCTAAAAAAAAGTCACTAAATTAAGTAAATTCCTGATTTCAGTACTTTTTAAAAGCTGATTTTGATACTTTTTACAAACATGGGTAATTATTTTTAATTCTAGCTTGCACAGAAACAAGGGGAGAAAATCACCCAAATTACTGTTATAGCTGAGAACAGAAACCACGTCAAACTTCCAGTGCTGTGCTACATTTACTGAATCCCACTGCTCACATTATTTTTTCTGGGATGACAGAAAATGCTTAGAAAATTAAGAGTTACTGTTATGGATTGTACCATCTATTGTATGTCCTCTAGCTGCTGCTTCAAAGACAGGAGAGTTTTCTGCCCAACTAACTCCTCCAATGCATTTAAGCCAGTGGCTGACAATATCTTCCAGTCTGGAGACCTCTAAAAATTTTCTATTGTACTTACAAACGCCAAACAGCAGCTGTAAACCTATAAACTGCTGACTTTGTTTTCTTAGTTACTTTTCACAGCCTTCTACAACAGGAGATTGAAAACCATCAAACAACTCACCCAAAACAACGTTGTAATATTTGCCATGAAAGAAGACAAGGCAAATCCAAAAAAGTAATCTATAGGGAAACTTTCCTATGACAATTTTTGAGCTTGATAGAAAAATATCTCTAGGTTTCTCAAACACCTTTCTGTTAGTGTGACATGCAAGCCCTTTCTGTTCAACATGCTGATTTATGTTGCTCTTTTGTAACATGGAAGAATTTCTGATTTGCATGTACTTCAGTGTTTTCAGTAATATTTCACAGTCCTTTAAGTATAGCAGGAAAGGACTTTAAAATCTAGTCTTACAGAGTGCAGCTTGATCACAGTCATTTAAACAAATCCTTAGGCATAAGCATCAACGACGAAATTTGCTCAGGCCTTTGTTGAGAACAAAAAATAATGCAATCTTGAAAAAAAAAAATGTGAGCAAACTGCTATCACACAGTCAATAAAGATCCTGCTGAATTCATCTTTTCATACCTATGCTGGGTTTCCTTACATAATATTATGCCAGTCATTTGAGGGGTAGAAGAATGTGACACTACAGCTTTGTTTACACTGCTTAGAGCAGAATTCTCTGATTTAGCTAAAACAACAGAACTGTTTGTGGCAGGTTCTGTTTACATATGCATGGTTGCTAAACTGTAGCATGGAGTAAAAATGGTAGCATGCAACACTGTCCAGACAGCCTAATGACACCCAAAACCCATACATATCAACTGCCCTAATGGTGCGCACTGCTGATTCTTCTAGTTCAAAACTCTCCGTGTAAGGTTTAACCTTACAGTATTTGGGTTGGATAGATTTAAAAGTCAGAAACAAGGTAACCAAAGTCACACAGCCAGACTTCCTTTCTTTTCCTGAGGAACAGATGAAAAAAGGACAAATTATAAAATTGAACAGCTTACAAAGATGTTGCAAACATTTTGCATTGACACTAAAATGCAGACAATATACTCTTGCTCATTACCAAGATACACAGGTATACTTTCTCAAGGTACATTCAGTACGGGATTAAATATAATGGCTGACAATAACAAAGAAAATAGTGCATCTGTGTGCAAAAGCTTAGCATTCTGCTATCCTTTGCAGCAGGCTCATGACAGTATTACATTTTGTATATCACAACAATCAGATGGCTCACTAAATCTACTCATCTCTACAGAAGTAATTTTTGCAAGATTTTACCCTGACAGGCATAAATTGTTTTTTTAACAGTACGTAGGAGTCGCATAGAACTGGATGGCTTACTTTGTATGCAGTGAAGAGCATCTGTCTATGCAAGGCAGGATCAGGTTCCACATTTCACCTTAGTTCCTAATGTGGTATCCCCATTCTAAGCAGTAACAATTACCCTGTGTTTGAAATCAAATTTTCTGAAGTTTGGACTAGAAATAAAGAATCAGATTATGTTTCCTACTCCATTCTATACCTACCCTGCCTCAATCAAGTTAGTTTTGTGAGCCCCTCTCCATGACCACAGTCAGTGGTTCTATAGCTCGTTAGAAGGCATGGAATTACACTGCAGACATTGCCTTTTCACCCATCTATCCTAGCTAGCTATGCTGAATAGAAGCAATCTTCACAAGGCTGAAAGAAGCAGCAGGACTGCTTCAAACTTCTGAAAAGTCCCATCCGTTCCCCTTTTGAGAAAATATTAATAGCTCTTTCCTTTTTTCCCACATTCTCTACTCCAACATTTCTCCTATCCTCATCCTGAGATGAAGGGAAGTGTCTGCAGGATTAAGCCTCTTTTACTAGGAAGGAGGGAGCAGGACCAATCAGAGCAGACATGCAAGTTTCCCCCTTAAACACATGGCATTTTACTGTAGACTTCTAGAAGACCCTGAGAGCTTGCAGCTTCTATGTTAAACACATTGAACAGTCAGTTAACATTCCCTGATTTTTACTTTGAATTCACAACTTCTTTGTCCTAGTTTCTACCATTAGATTTCCTGCTCCTTTCTCTGAAAGTCAAGTATGTTGTGCACCATTACTTGAGACTGAACCAAGCCTTCCGAACCTTACCAACTGGAAGAACCATTAAAAAATATATATATTATCTAGGGAATATGTCAAATTAGGCTTGTGACTTCTACATGTCGGTAGCCGGCATTTTAACCAGTTCCAACTGAATGGCGTACTATTTTTCCAGCCACAGGACAGACATTAGACTTCACAGGAAAAGTGGGACTTTCAGCAGCTTCAGTGGTGAGCTGTGAAGTTATCTTTGCTGCAGCATTTGAAGCTGAAACAAAGCATTAATTACAACAGAGAGGAACCTCCTGTGCCAAAGCAGTGCACATTTAAGGAGCCACGTAAAACTAATGAAGCCAAGCAGAATATGCTGAGGAAACTTGTACATATTCAAGAAACTATCAGACAACAGTTTTAAAAAGAACACTGAATATTTAAGAAGCAAAAGGAAACTGATTTTGATAGACAATATTTTGTATGGAAATTAACTGTTACTTTTTGCTGAACACCAAAATGGAGATTTTTTTATTCATTTTTTTTAACCACAAGTTTAGCAGTTCGTTTCATTTACCTCACACCTGAGAACAAATCATTGATGGCAGAGCTGCACAAAAATATACATAGAATTATCATTAAAAATATGCATTATCACATCAGTGTTTTGATTACCAGCACAATTTTATCAAATACGCTAAATGTAAAGAGAAAAAATATTAAACAAACAATATTACCAAGTGCATCATCAGAGCAGCCCTTTGCATGGGAACAGTGTAAATGCCTTAAGGGGAAGCCATCTGTCTTCTCTGGTGAGCTTTGCAAACATGCTTCATTTGCAACAGTTGTGTCCATATCTCTTGTTCAGTATCTGACTACTGTCAGTGGCCCACAGGTGGAAAGTAAATTTCTCCTGCACCACACTCTTATCATAAGGATGCAACACAGCGTTATTAGAAGGAACACTTCTGTATTTATGTACTTTCCTTCTAGCTGTATTTAAGAAAGAAGTAGCAAGGACTCTTCCTAACTTATGTCTGACATCTTAGAGATATTTTTCAACAATAAAGACTTGTATAACAGAAGTCACCCTCTACAATAGTAGTTTCCCTAAGCCAGTTTTGCTATAACTGTCTGAATACTAACCGTGTTCTTGACTTTCTCCAAATAATCATACCATTCAAAACTTGATACAACATGATTTTTAAATGTTTGCTCTTCTTTGTTTTAATGATAGAATGCCAAAGATACCTTAATTTAGAAAAAAAGGAAGTGGTAGATGTCAAAGATGTTAGAAGGGTATATTTATTCCCACTGTAGGAAAAGTCACATGCTTTATATCAGAATAGATTCTACAAGTGTGGCCATCTATCTATAGGTCACAGAAGTCACTGCTGCACAGCAGAAAGTTTCTGAAGATAACTTTACAGTAGGTAACTCCACGGCAGCAGCTATAAGCTCACTGAAACACCACAGAAATGGGGCAGATTAGACTACACTGAGATCTGGCTTACAAAAACGTGGCTTTTAAAAATTAGCAATTTTAATTAAGATAAACATTTATGAATTGTACGTGTGATGTATACACTTAATTTTCTATTTCTCCACTTTCTGAGCTAAGAATTCAAATGCAAGCTTTTAAGTCAAATCCAGTTCTCAGTATAGTTTGTGTCACTCTTTTTTGAAACATATCGTTTATCCTTTTCTTGATTTGATTTTAGCATGTATGTCTACCTTATGATGACCTAACCCATCTCCACATAGCAGTATTTAAAACTGGTAAAATTGAGGAGAAAAAATACTATTTAGGTTTAATTAGCCATACACTTCATGGGAGACTTAACAGAAAAGAAAGTTTAAGATTGGCATATATTAACACTAAAAGCAAGCTAATGGAGAAGGAATTAGTCAGCCACCTTCCCATATTGCAATATCATAGCTGATAATAATCTAAGTTCTTGGTCCTAGATATTGCCTCACACTGAGAAATTAGCATGTTCTTGTTTTTATTATTTTAGTTTAACCACTAATTTTTTTATTTTAACAAGACAAGACCCACTGAAATTACAGCAGTTTCACAAAACACAAGGTAGCTGTCTTAAAGGTGTAGTGACAACCAGAAATGCTACAGCTACATTGCAGAATTGAATAGTCCAACAATAAAGAAATACGTACACTAAAAGAACTTAGAATTCTCCCACAGGACTGTGGACAGAAGCCGACCCTTTGATCCAAAGCAAAAACCCTGCAAAACAATCCTTGGTATTGTCAATAATACATAAATATTCAGAAAAAAAAAAAAAAGCATAAACAGAACTTAAACTAGCTGCAGTTACCATAGAAACCAGCAAGACTTACTCAACACTTCCTACTCTATTCCATTATCATTCAGTATCTCATGAACTCAAATGGAGAAGCATTGTTCCTATTCCTATGGAAACCCTGGAAATAGCCCACATCATTGTCACTGGAGATTAAAGCAATCTAGAACATATCACTTGGATTCATTTATGTGCCGCCAAGGCCTATGAAAGATTAAAAATAACTAAACAAAGTCCATTTCTCAACAGAGAGGGGCAGAATCCAAACTATTCCCTATGAACAGTAGGTAAGTAACAAACATCGGCAAGCAATTTATAATCTGTGAACAATTGCCATGAACAGATCTGAACAGTTACGCTAACACACTGAAAGGTACATTCTCAGCAGCTTTGTGTACTGTCTTTATACAAATGCCCGAAATTGATGAGTATGCCCTTTAGTCCTTATGACGTTATTTGTTGATCAGGGTGAGGAAAGGAGAACTTTTACACAGATGTAATAGTATATAATCTAAAATGCATATACAACTCTTTCCATCTCATAAGACCTTAAAAAAAAAATCCACTACACACAGATTCAGAAATACACATACTATTAAATAAACAAGATTGATAAATATTTGAATGACTACATATTAAAGGTAACATGCTTCCCCATCACTCCCTTTTGACTAGATAAATGTCTTCTTTTTCTACACTCTTAATCTAAAGATGGAGAATAAGTAAACTTTTGATCTAGTCATCAGAAGGTATGACTGCAAACCATAAAAAATGTCCCCCAGAGGCAGTTCAGTTGTCTATCTAGAACAGAGACACATCTCTAACCATGTTAATGAGACATGCTTTTTAAGAAGAACAGGAAAGAACAGTAGCTTTCTGTAGTCCATTCCACTCATACAGTCTTTGGAACAGGTATGTTGGAAGATTAGCCCTTCCCATACTCTGTAATAGCTGTTCGGTATCTGTTGCTCATTTGTCCAATCCATTTTTTGAACCTGTTGACACCATCTACACAGTCTCCCTTTACAGACATTAAAAAAAAAAAAAGTAAAAAAAACTCCAGAAGTTCACTGATCCTCATATTTAAAAAAAAAAAATTTAAAAATTCTCTCTTAAGTTGATCTCTAACAACTTTCATTAAGCTGCCTTTGTTAAGCATCTGGTTAATAACAGTTTGGCATAGATTGTCCACCAATTTCCTTTGTGAATGCTGACCGTATCTCACACTAGCCTTTTCTCCAAACTGAAAACTCTCAGTAATTTTTACCTTGTAAGACAGCCGTTTCGCATCCTTATTGCTTTTGTTGCCTCTGTTCTTTATTCTGTCCCTCTTAAGATATAAAAATAAGGACTTCACACAGTACTCAAGATGTGGGTATATGAAGACTTTTTATAAGTAGCAAAATCATGTCATCTGTCTCGTTCTTGACAATGCCCAGAGTCATAGAATCATAGAATGGCTTGGGTTGGAAGGGACCATCAAAGGCCATCTAGTCCAACCCCCCTGCAGTGAGCAG
>JAVKLA010000093.1:16303458-16316307 GCA_034782735.1 Sagittarius serpentarius | reverse complement strand
CTTCTCTTGATGCAGCCCAGGATCTGGTTGGCCTTCCGGGCTGCCAGCGCACATTGCCGGCTCATGTCCAGCTTTTCGTCCACCAGCACCCCCAAGTCTTTCCCTGCAGGGCTGCTCTCAATCCCCTCATCATTTATTTCAGAGAACTATCCATGATAATGCCAAAATCTTTCCTCAGCTATATCTACCAGTTCTGGCTTCAGAGTCATTTAAGTGTGGTTTAGTTTTTTCCCCTTGATACATTGCCCTGCTTTTACACACACTGAAGTTCATCTGCCACACACTTGCTGCCATGGTATGACTGTGCTGCTAATTTCTACACTTTGAGGTCATCATAAGCTCCTTGGTATTTTACTTTCTTCATCCATAAAATAAAAATAGTCATCTGCCTGAAGAGATAGTTGTATACTTATTAGCAGCTACTTATTGTACTGTCATCCTCAGGAATATGTAGAAAGGCAAATTAATGGTTAATGTGATTAGATAACTTGCAATCATTATAATGTTCCTGAAATGTTCAGCAGTCCCAAATGGTCAGGTAAAAACTCATTTTTATGCTAAGAATTAGAAGCAGATTCACTACTGAGTAGAAAAAAAAAAAAAGTATGCTCTCTGTCCTGAAACAGGATGACAGTAAACCTTGTACTGAAACTTCAGTGTATGTTTTGAAATCTTTCAGCCACACCCTGAGAAACACCAATTTTGCTTTAACTTTTGTGAACTATTTTACTTGCTTATGAAAACAAGTCTTGATATGGGTCTTGGTTCAGTGAGCATATATAAAACAAAAACACAAACAAAAACCAAAATCAAACCAAACCAAAAAAGAAAAAAAAAAAACAAAAACCACCAAAACACTGAGAACATGAAACATCTGTGGTTCCTGCCTGTACAGTCAGACCTGGAGGCTGACAAGGCTTCCTCCCTCTCCTCTAGTTCAGAAACCTAGAGCACAATACAAGGAAAAATATGGCACTAGTTATATGGCCTAACCAGGGGATTTTATAGGTCATACCAAACTTTCCTTAACTATTTAAGAAAAATTGTAATGTCACAATCAATAGACTGCAAAACAAATCCAGTTATCCAAGAATGCATGTGCTGCACTGCTGAAAAACTAATGTCAGGTTTGGATTTGTAAAAGGCTTGAGTATGAAAGACTAAATCACTGAAGAATACATTCCATTTCTATTGTCAAGTCAATTAATACATTTTATTCTAAATTAAGTCCTATTCAGATTAACTGCATCCTAAGAACATCACAAGTGCTCAGAAAAAAACCTGTATATTAATTCCACAAGAAGATTGGTTGCAGATGTCTTCAGGATGACAGGGTCCCACAATGGAAAGAAAAAGAAACACCAAAATTTATGAGAGCTTTGTTTATCCTTGAGAAAGCTTGTTAAACTCCATATTCAAATTCTGAGATGTTACATACTCAAGGTTGCTCAAGGTTTCTCTTCCTGCTTTGCAAATCCAGTAAAATAGCTGATATTGTCAAGAACACTGTCAAAAAAACTGTATGTATACCAAATGTACCTGCCCTCTCCAAATTCATATCTGTCAGGGATACCAAATTATCCTTTGAGCATTCTCATTAAAGTCATGAGAGAACTGTTACTGCCTTTGGAAGTATGGAGAAACCCCACACAGTTTCTGTGCTGCTAAAATTCTCTTTGGCTGCTAGGCAACCGTAACTTATTGCAAAAGGTGGTGGGTTTTTTTTTTCCCCCTCTCAATGTTAAAAGAATTTGAGTCCTCTCCTTCAGGGAAAAAAAAAAATACAGCAAGAGCAGAGAAAGCTGTGAAAATGCCCTGAAAAAAACCCAAGCAGTATATAGCATACTTACATTTTTTCCAGGAAAATCTACTATAACTAGTTATATATTTTAAAATCTACTGGTTTTCCTTACTTGTATTTTTTCAAAACACTCCACCAGCTCTCAAGCAATTCACCTGAATACAAACAAAAAAAAAACCCACAAAACAAAAAAACACAAACAATCACCAGTACTTTTAATTCCATTGCTTCATGTATGTTTAAGGTACTCTTACTTGTAATTTTTAATGAATCTCCTCTTTATGACATATTTCTGGACAAAACTTATGTCTTATCTAAGTAAAAACATCTGACTTACACTTAAGAATGTTCGCTTGAGCAAGAGTATTGCAAATTAGTTGCACTTCAGTACCACACATATTTATAATCAAACTGTGATCATTATAAACAAATCGGAAAACCTGACGGCTTACATTTTTATAGAGTCATGGAAAGATGCCACTCTTACCTTTCCCTGAATGAGCACTGAGGCCTTCTAGCACTTTTAACAGTTCTTCAAAAGTCCAGTCAAGGGTCTAAATCTTTCCATAGTAAGCATTTAGTGCACTCTCTATTCACTGGATGGTCTTTGATTCAGACTTTTAACCAAATTCTAAAGTTTTGACACCGTCTTCTCAGAAACTGTAATGTTTAGACCTTGCAGAATGAGACCCTCTGCCAAGTGGAATCCCAAGTTTTATTACTAACCTCAAAACTTTGTTCTAGCTTGCCAAAGCATTTGTAAGACTTGCATTTTTCAACCTTTGAACATGTAGGACAGTTAGAGCTGGACAAAAAGAATGACTGCTGGATTTTTTGGACAGATGAAGAGAATGTAGCAACAATTATACATTCCAACCAAACTACATTACAGAAAATTTCTATTTCATTTTAAATGTATAGAGTCACTTTTTAATTTAAGAAAGCACTTTCATATACCGTTTCCTCATGTTTAGGTTTTTAAATGTAGTTAGTAAATATTAAGAACATTAAGAAAGCAGCCTAAATAACCTTCTAATTAAATAAATTGGTAATAAACAACTTAATATACTAGTGCCACTAATTGCTGTCCCCTCTTCCCTCCCACCAAGGCTTTTCTTCCCTCTCCTTCAATGCTGCCAATCTAAAGTTATTTTCATCATGCAGAGATCAAAAAGCAAAGCCTTACACACTCCATTTTAACACAAATTTGCCTGTTTCTGACTGACTGTTTCTGTTAGGTACTGTGAGAGTCAAGGCAGTAGGCAAAACTACCACATTGCGCTTAGCACAAGCTAAGTAAAGCTCATGTCTCTGCTACGTGTTTACAGGTCACATGCTAAAAATGGAACAAACAACAATTTGCTCCACCATTTCATCTCCTGGATTTGTAATTGAAATAGAGATTTTTCTTTCTTTGTCAGTTTAAAGGCAAGTCCACATTCAGCTGTGCCCTAGATTGAACTGTGGTAACTTCAACAATATACATACGACTTTCTCTTCTATATCAAACACTTTATCTAATTAAGGAAGTCTTTTTCTTCTTACTCAAATGATTAAAAAAATTAGTTTCAGGAAGCGAAATCAGTTCATAAACACCTTTAATTTCCTGCTTCTTCAGATTAATTATGAATGTGTCTGCTTCTTCTTTGAGAAATCCACCTCAGGAATTTTTATCTGATACTTCCATCTTCTACAGCATTACATAGCACTTCAAAAGTAAATTAGTACTTCCCTGAACAGATTTTAAGTAAACTGTTACCTTTTATTGTTATTTCTATTTATGCCACTCAACATCAACTGCAGACAGAACTGCATGGGTTCAATTAGCATGTTCTTAAATCATGTGCTTATGCAGTTTAATATGGACACAGTTTTAAACAGTATGTAAAATTCTCATCCACATTACTTAAGAGCAAAAGTCACATTTTCAAAGGTTGTGCCACCAAGAACATTAAGTTCCAGTTGTGCTTTTAAACATAAAGAATGAGGAGAAAAGGATATTCTGACCACACAACTGTAGGCACCATGCCTAGCCGGCTCAGTTTTCTGCACTACTTCAGAAAACAAAAAGGGTTCCTAACTGAAGGACATTCTGGATCACCCTCTACAATGCCTTCCTCCAAAGCCTGCCCTTCAGATGAAACTGGGTAGTGTGAATATTCCTTCGTGCATAAACCACTCCTGAAATGTCAAGTGTAGAATTTAGCTTCTAAAGCAGTAAGAATCTCTAGTTGTATTTCAGTACCTTATCTCCACAACATTCACATAAACTACAGAATCAACTGCAACATTAGCAGAATCCCCTGTACATGCCACTCTTATGTCTATTCTGTCTAATCTTGCTGTCAGTAACAGACGAGAATTACATGCTACAAGACAGTTGACGTAATGATAAAACAAGTGATGGTCAAATGCTTTGGAAATTTGATGGTTTAATTATTCAGCAGTAAATTTCCCATTCTAGTTTCTTGTGCTGCGCCCTCACCCCTCCCCACCCCGAAAAAAAATTTCTTTTTAACAAAATGAAAACTACTTCTAGAGACTGAAAGAACAGAAAGCTGTTTTCTAATGGTTATGGTTCTTTGTTGGAATTTATACAAAAAACACTCTGAGGAGCAGGGAACAGGGGGAACCCCTACCTCATGTAACCAAGAGCTAAAGGATACACATGGAGCTATTAGCAGGATATATTTGAGACACTAACCTTTCCAATAAACCTGCTTTTAGATACTCACATGATAAGGGAGAAGCATACTAAGAAATGACACAAGGCAAGCATTTCATATTGAAGAACCAGACATAACTGACCACTTTTGTGGAGCAACGTGTGAAACTGGAAGCACCAATTCTTCTGTGCTCCAAAAAAGTAAGAAAGAGTAGGTGCAAACAATACTGAGTTTTACATAAAAGCACCAGTATGAGAAGCTTTTGTGCCAGGGAGACAGTTAATTCTGCCAGTGTTCAGAATCACTTCCACAGAGAATGTGTGAAAGTCTTTCTGTATACAGGGATTAATTTGCACAATACGCATATCTTTAGCTTCACCTAGTTAGCTCTAACACGTACACATAAAAAATACTGCCAAAATTTAAAGGACAAGCCTGGTTTTATCAGCAAACACTGCTAGCAGGCCCAGATATCCATCACAAATAGGTTTTACAGAAAGTTTCAGATACTTAAAAAGGTTGACTTATTTTTATTTGAAACAGAACATTTAATTGGAGTCAAAAGCAAAATATTTCAAGGTTTGAGGTTTTAATTTCCCCTCTCTCTGTTTAGTCTTTAAATGTAATTCTTCCTCTTTTACCAATGGAATGGAATGGGAGGGGAGGAGAGTAAGAATACGTTGGGGGGTGGGGGGTAGTTTAGTTTTTTGGTTTTTTCTTTTATTTCAGTTACAGAACTCTTCCCTTCCCTACAACCACCAATGAACTAAAAATTTTAAGAAAACTAGTGTGGAGGGGAATCATCTCTTTCAAAGATTTCAGAGCTGCTGTGTTTCTCAGCTATGGATTAAATCATTTCACTGTCTCCAATGACGGAGATCATGAATAACAAGCAACATCCCTTACTTTCCAGTAGATGCACTGAAATGCATGATTTGGAAAACGTGTTTTCCAAAATAATTTTCAAACAACAACAAAAAAATTGTTTTCAACTAGTTCTACAGCTACAATGTTGAAGAAGACCTTCTAGTCTGTATTTTAAAGGTTGCCTACTGATTTGCATCTATTGTCTAAACAGAAATGCTTGATTTCACAAGATAATTGAGCAAATAGTCCTATGTTGATGTAAACGTCCAATTTTGTACTACAACTACACAGATGTGAAGATGTGACCTTTAAAAATAAATTTTGTCCTGTATTTTCCATACTGTTGGCCTTTTTTTTTCTTCACCTGTGGGTAGCCATGAAGTTTTAATATTAAAGAGGCAATTATAGGAGCAGCCACTATATAAATATTTGTTCCAACACTCACAAAGCACTTGGACAAACTGATCCCATAAATTAGGAAGCTATTTTGTAAGGTTACTGGGGAAGAAATAAAAGCTAGACCAGACATGTCAAAGATATGGTGAGAGACTCCAGTAGACAGAGGTCCAAAAAATACTCAGTTTTGGTTCCACAAAGAGCACTTGACCTTCCACTAAGATTCAGTTTGGAGAAAAATGACTGTCCGGGTAAGAATAACGATGAGATTTTTTCTATGAGCAGAAAACACAAATAAGACACTGAATTGCGTTGAACACTTTGCCAACTTGTCTCCTTCAGTTGTCAAATAAACCCAGGCAGCAGTTACACAACAGCCTTCAGGTGATCATGTTGAACTAAAAATCAATTATAACATTTTTCCCAAGTCCATTTTCAGTGGACCACCTTTAAAACTTTTCTTGTAAGCATTGGATGTATAAGATTGATTTTAATTTAAACTCTTGCAGTGTAAAAATGTACTGTAATTTCTTCAACTGGAGGTATCTCATACAATTTTGATTTCGTAGCACTATAAAGCCACCAGTTCTTTCTTCTTCAGGGGGGAAAAAGAAAAGTAATTCCACACTTTGATTCAGAAATATAATAGCTGGCAGGAACAGGTTGTGTTAAGTTAGTAGGAATTCATGAGTAAGTCCTAATATTTTCAAACAATATACTTTGATAAAAATATTGACTTGACTTAGCTATATCCTATATCTACAAATAATGTGAATATCCTCTCTAGCACAAATGTTCATTGAAGCAGTTAACCTTTAGCAAATATAACTATAAAGTGAAATTTAAATGAACAGTCAATGTTCATACTGGAAATGGTCCTCCAGAAATTACAGCCTGTCAGTTCAAATCCTGAAACTGATGAGTGCTATATTAAAATAAATGCATCTTGTTTTCTAAACTGAACAAAATTAACTAACAAACTCCATACATCGCTACTTACTTCTCAGATGGTTAGTCACATTGATGAGCCCAGATGCATACAATACCTGCTGTTATACCTTGACAAGAATATAAATATACTCTCAGAAATAATCTGACCCAATTATGTTAGCCAGCTGTCTACAACAAACTCTGGAAATAAACTAGTCCCTTATAAGATGCAATGGTAAAATGCAAGTACAAAAACAAAAAAAACCAAAAGAAATAAAGTCATCAAATGGAATTGAGTAAGTTCTCCCAGTATCTTGAATAAAAATAAGTAATAAAATGTGGTTTATATTTTAGGTTTTGGTCTTGATTGTTGATTTGTATTTGTACTCACATATACCTCAGTAAAAACAACACAGGCCAATTTCTGATTACATAGCTAGTAGCATAGGACTCTGGTTTTGGGTGATTTCCAGCCTTGATACTTAAATTGAAACAAGAAGCATGGCTCTAAGATTTGTCATTTTTAATGCTGAAGATGTCAGGAAAACATGCAAAAGATCAATATGCCACTTCTCATGAGATGATCAATATGTCACTTTCACATAGAAGACGTAGTGCTAAAGGCAGCAATGGAACATGCTTTCAAGCTATTGATAAAAGTCAGCATTTAATATAAGCAAATGGGCAGAAGGTATTTTTAGAAAAAAGAAATAAAAATAATATTATTGCAGAACTAAACAAGACAGTAGCAATTGAGCCACCTCAGCTTTTCACTATGAAAGACTTGATTGGGAAGTGCAATTTCTTTTCCTTCCCTTCCCTCCCGCCACCCAAATAATTACTCTGTAGACCAAAACTGACTCACAGTAAAATATCTCTTAAACAAAGTAAACAGTCAAGAACACAATTCTGTTTTCAGTTTAACCCAAACTAGTTCCAAAGTCTCACGGGGATTCTCAAAAGTGTTAAATGGGATTTAAATCACTTTAGCTGTTAGTTTGTAAGTACATGCATTCTAACAAGGAAACTAATCAAAATCACACAGAAGACACCTTTTACTGCAGTGAACTCCACAGAAAACCCTTGGCAATTAAGTAGGATTTGACAAGGCTATAAAATAATTATATTCGAATAAAGTGAAAACTATAAAGCTTTTTCAGTGGAACTTTAAACCACATATTATCAATATCCAATTTGTGTCTCTACTTGATACATAACTGTTCACATGTTTGAAGGATTTCCTAAGTTAAAAAAGGAAGATCAAGAGACCTTAAAATCATTATTAGTCTATTGAAAGTATCATAAATCCCATTGCATGGCCAATTCAAACTTGTCTTTGCTTTACAGTTCTGACCATTATCTCCATTTGTGACACTGTGCTTATTTCCCCAGTTGGCTTCCATTTTTGCTAGCACAATCTTACTTCCAGACAAAATAGACGTATAGTTTTACCACATAATATGAAATTACTAAACTGAGTGTTTGTTGCATAGTTCAAAATCATGGTGCCAGAATACTGAAATAGGCTGGGTGGTGGGCTGGAAGTTGGTTTTTCTTGCTGTTTCTGCTTCTCTTTTGCGGCGGGAATTAGTCTAATGTTTTACTTCCAAAAGAGAAAATTGGTAATGACCCAGCACTGATGCAACAAACCAGTCAAAAATCCTCCACTAATCCTGGGACACAGTGTTTGTTAAAAAATGTTCTTTAAAATAAGAACATAAAAAAATATTTGAAAACTTACAAGTACTCTGCCAGTTAATGTCTGGGCAGATATCATGACTCCTGCCCAGTCCTTCACGGAGGTCATCCATCCCACTTCTGCTGCCACATTCTCCTCTTTTTCATCTGTTGGTTTGCAGGTCCCATCTGCCTGTGTATCTCCACCACCATTGATCTTCTGGGCCTCCTGCAAAGTAAGTATTTGGGCTAGTTAATGTTTAGCGATTTGACAGTGAAAGTCAGTGTAGAGTTGTGGCTAAGAAATGCTATGAAAAAAAGCAATTCAGCCTTCCTGGACTCCTGCTAGATGAAATTAAGAACCTACTTGGCCATATCTCTTCAGAAATAATAGAAACAGAAATGTTCTATGAGGTACCAGACTAACAACTAAATAATAACACTCTCCTTGACATTACATCTTAAAAACATATATTTGGCATCAAACATGCTAACTGTTCCTTCCCTATAAGCAGCATAACTACCAAGAGCTATGTATGCAATTATAGAGCTACATATAAATGAGTTTGTCAGACATACACTGAAGGACCTTTTGATGTATTAGTTCAAAACAATGTGTACTAGGTGTGAATATAATTTATGTACAATTTTAATTTACTATCACTAGAATTAATTATCTGAGTAAACCTTCACTGAGAAGCATAATGTAACAAGACAATAATTATCAAGTGTGAGGGGAACAAAATACACCATAGAGAATCTGCAGGGAGCTGCCATGCTATCAGTGAACCACTGTTTCAATGAAAGTGTTTAATACATCACAGGAATTCTTCTGTCGGTAAGTGGCTCTCGTAGAATGGAGAGCTAGAAATTAAAGAGAAGCCTCAGCTGCGCTAAGCTGACTGATGAGTCACATGTGCTGGAATTCATATCAGTCTGTCATGGATGCTGCAGCAAGAATGTTGTGCTCTGTAACTGCCTGCTATGTGCTACAGTCACGGATGCTGCACAAAAATCCAGGGAAATGATAGGAAAAGCCAGCCTAGATTGTACAGCATTTAAAACACATCGTATGCAAAGAATCAGAGCGTGCCGTGAGCATGCCTTTGGTGACAGCATAATACTGACTTCCTGAATAGTTGAAAATTTATGCTAAACAAGCATAGGGGAGGCAGCAAAAGTCAGCGACGAGGCAAGTACTGAGCACTTGAACTGCACCCATAGATCTACATTAGTGCTTCAAGCACCCTGCACAGACCAACAGCTTTAAAGATCTTGTTTATAGATGACTTGCCTATAGGCCACTAAGCAGGAAATCAATTGCCATTAATCCCCTTTGGGATATCCATTGCACAAGCAAAGATGTTTGACGCTGGTTCAGTGATTACTGCTACAGTAGAAATACTACACTATCACAGTCAAAACACATAGCTGTGAGATGGCCTTGAGGACGCAGCTAGACATAAAGGTAACAGCACTTCCTGAGAGCAGTACTGAACTAATAAAGCAGTTGCACTGAATCTGTCACCAAAGGACAGTAGAGCAACACTAAAAACGTAATATGGAGACCAGCAGTTGTTTTGAGACAATCTCTGTATTGCAACTTAATTAGCTAATCAGATTCTTCTCTGTTAGTCTCCCTCCCGAAATGCGTGCTCTACCTTCTTACTAGCAATTACAGCACAGTTCACGATGTGGCTGTATTGCTAATAACAAATCATTCAGAGTTACAACAGTAATTCAGTACTTCCTAAGCAAATAACCAGACAGAAGATAAAAAGCTATTTTGTGTTTGCATAACTGGACGTCGCTCCTTGACAAATGTGGATACAGTGAATCAGATGTTTTGCAATCGGCGTTGGAAGACATATACTGCATTGCACACGCACAGAGCATAACCTAGAGAAATGAGCTCATTACTTAGGACAGTGATGTATGGTACAGCACAAGGCATTTCCAGGAGAGTAACGCTTGGCTAGGGACAATTTGTGACCCATATCATCACCAAGCCGTACAGAACGGTCCCAAAGAAATGTCTTGACCATCAGTGATTTGATTATAAACCACGAAAGAGAAACCTAGTTGCTTTTTTTTTGTTTGGATGGGTTTTTTTGTGGGTCATTTTTTTTTTTTGAGTGGATGGTGTGGCTGTATTTATATACAGGCATTGTAATAAAACAGAATATGGAGGTTTAGGCAACCTAGACACATCTCCAAAGCCCTGGGGGCACTCAAGAGGCCTCACTGGCCCTGGCTGCTCTTCCCCAGGGTCTGCCCCCCCACCCTGCCTGTGGCCCAGGGCCACCAGCTCCCCATAGCCCTGTCGTACCCAGCCGTGGGCCCCGCTGAGCCAGGCCCCACCAGCTCACAGGCGGTTCCCCGCACTCTGCCTGATCCCAGGCTGGCCCCGGCCCAGCCCCAAGGAGTTCCTGACGCTCAGGGCTGGGGCTGTCCCGGCCTGCCCCATTCCGTGGCTGGGGTGGTGGGACAAGGCCCTGACTGCCAGGCCTGGCCCTGCTGGCCTGGGCATCCCCTGGCCCTCAGGAACCCCCCCAGCCCCGCAGTGCCCTGACAGCTACTGACCTGTTAAAAATTACATGTGCCATTTATTTCTCTCTTCCCACCAGTTTGCCTGCCTTTTGTACCTGTTAGAGCTTGTCTTTCAGACTGTAAACTCTACACGCCAGATTTTACTGCATGGTCCTCCTCTGCGTAGCACAGTGGGCTTTTATTTCTACTCTGTACAAGTTTATACTGAATAAAAGTATTCATGTGGTTTTCCTAGTAAAGGAGGTGTAATTATCTCTTCCTCTCTGGTAAGAAACTGAGATGGTGATTAAGTGCCTAACTCAGTCACCAGAGAAGTCATCGGCAGAGCGAGGATGAAACCACAGACTGTCTTGATTTTTCCACCCAGCAGCCCTATTTAACATGTCAGGGATGCACACCTTGCTAAAAACATTCATAATTACGGATTTTGGTATAGAAAGTCACAGAACTACAGATCATTAAACAAAAAGAGATGAATGGAAAAGTCCATTTCATAGTAGTGAACTTGAAAATATTAAGGTTGGAAAATTCTGTTGTTCTTTACATACTCCTTCCTTATCCCTAACGTTTTTGTCAATATATCAAACTGAATTTTAAAGACATGATTATTCATAAGACTATAAAAATAAAATTTCCTAATACTCAATAAAATAGTAGACAATTTACTTCATGGAAGGAGAAAGGTAGATTTTATATTTTCAAAAGGTTCTAATACCCTACAGTTATTTTTGCTGTATTGACTTTGGGTTGCCAATAGAATAGAGCAGTAAGATGTGACAGACCTATTCAGTATTTGATTCTCTGAAGGTACTAAAGTCTGCGATACATTTGAACGGCTGTATTTCTGCATTCATACCACTTATTTCACCTGTATTAAAGTCTCCCACCCATATTATTTCTTAATTAAGATATAAGTGAAACAATCATTCCCTGCCAAGTATCATTTGGAGCAGAGTCTCATGATCAGCTACATACCAAGACTAACTCTTGCCATTATTGTAGCTATAATTAATATGCAGATTAGTTGCTGTTAAGCAATATTTGTATTCAGTTGGGATATTTTATATTTTTCTTCTACATGGCCAGCTTCTTAGCTTACTTAATTGGCACTTAAGTATTAAGAAAAGTTTATTCCCAAACCATCATGCAATTGTGCAGAGACCACTAAAGGAGATTTAAGGGCTGCTTTCATTTACACTGGGTACAAATCAGTCCTGTTATTAACTGTATAGTCCTGTTCCATTGCTATTTCTTCACCTCAAAGCATTGAATAACCAACACCACAACCTGAAAAAGGTGCTTAAAAAAAAATAACCTGACAGTGACAGTAATTGTTTAATTATTTACAGGCTCAGTATCTACAAGTAAGGTAATACTATCTTTATTCACTCTGCTTACCTGTTGTTTCACAAAGTATTCATTATTTTAATTACTTGATGACAAGAACATTCAGGTAGATTAAGTGAGAAGCAGCATATTTTGTTAAATACGTATTTCCTGAACTTAATGACAAAATGGAAGAGAATACATGATGAGAAGGGGTGTACAGGAATCAGGACTCACTGTTCTACCAATGGTTTGATGCTGACCTGGACCAGATACTTCAATGATTTGTCTTATACTTTCAGCGATAAATACTGATT
Source organism: Sagittarius serpentarius (assembly GCA_034782735.1). NCBI lineage: Eukaryota > Metazoa > Chordata > Aves > Accipitriformes > Sagittariidae > Sagittarius > Sagittarius serpentarius. The sequence goes on along the minus strand of JAVKLA010000093.1, from coordinate 16,303,777 downwards.
TAGATTACACAAGTGCTGGGATGCTTAAACACAATTATCTTAAGAAAGCAGACTTCAAAAAGGGAAAAGACACTCAAAAACGGTTTTCATTTTTGAAAAGGTAGTTGTCCTGGTTTCGGCTGGGATAGAGTTAATTGTCTTCCTAGTAGCTGGTACAGCGCTGTGGTTTGGATTTAGTAAGTGAAGAATGTTGATAACACCCTGATGTTTTCAGTTGTTGCTAAGTTGTGTTTAGACTTGGGCAAGGACTTTTCAGCTTCTCCTGCCCAGCCAGCAAGGAGGCTGGAGGGGCACAGGAAAGGTGGGAGGGGACACAGCC
>JAVKLA010000093.1:16234273-16285690 GCA_034782735.1 Sagittarius serpentarius | reverse complement strand
AGCGAGTGGTGAGCGATTGCATTGTGTATCACTTGTTTTGTGTATTCCAATTCTTTTATTATTATTCTCATTTCTTCTTATTATTAGTGTCATTATTAGTTTCTTCCTTTCCATTCTATTAAACCGTTCTTATCTCAACCCACGAGCTTTATTTTTTTTTTTTTTCCTAATTCTCTCCCCCATCCCACTGGGTGGGGGGGGAGCGAGTGAGCGACTGCGTAGTGCTATATTGCTGGCTGGGGTTAAACCATGACACTTGTGTAAATCTGTTCCCCTCTCAACTCCAGTCCCCATGACTCCCCTTATAGCTTGACTATTGTGCTGTGACTTCTCCTCCACTTTCCAGTAATTTAAAACTACAATCTATGGTTCATTTCTTATATCAACTGTATTGCTAATTCACACTCCAGAGCCTTATAGACATTTTTACCATGCAATATTAATGTCAAGTGATCAATTATGTAAGCATGAGACCCTTTATGATTATTCCATACAAAGATTTAAATCTGGTTGTACCACAAATACATATATATAATTTTGAAATTAAGAAAGAATAAAAAACATATTCCAAAACCTCCCATAAGCTTCTAATTTGTAATGATCTATTATTAACAAGATTTACTTGTTTAACCAAGAAGTTTCTACTCACTATAGCAGGGCTGCAAATAGGATAACTAGTTTTACCATCACTTTTGTTTGTTTGTTTGTTTGTTTTACAACCCTGAGAAAATTACAATAGGGTTGCCTATTTATATTTGTTTCTAGCATGAAAATACAGTTGGTTCATGATTAAACAAGTGATGAACAAATTATTTCAGAAGAGAAATGATGGTGCAGTCAAAACAGATAACAATTAAAGACTTATGTTTGATTCAACTAGTCACGAGCAGAGCAAAACAAATAAGCCATCACCAGGCAAAAAATGAAATCCAAAGAAAAAGCTACTTAGAGCCAGTAGCAAAATTTACTTCTAATAATGAATTAAAAATAACCAATCAAGTGTCTCCAGGCTTGGACAATTGTAAAACCTCTCCTGATACTGGTATGCAGATATGTAAAACATGAATTATCACATTCACTTTCATGTCTGAGTTAAAGGAAGTGAATAAAGTTAACTAGCTAGAAGTTCATCAGATTGTAAACAGAAGCATTATTCATTATCTAGTTGCTGAGTATTCTCTTAAGATTGATAACATATACCATACCAGTACACACATATAAATTCATAAGCACAAAACCACCAAAAAAATACGTAGCCAATTAACATGTATAAAAATACTCAAATATAGATCAGAAACAATTTTTTTCAAATTGGTCATGCTTTATTTCTTTCTTAATTGAAGGACAAATTAAATAAAAATGCCAGTGATAACTAATTGCGAGCTAAAACATCCACAGAATCCATTATGTGACTTCAGTTTCATTGGTTAAGTGGTGTTTGGGTTTGGTTTGTTCAAAATGCAACGGAAGAGCTTTAAAAAATTCTGTCAAAACAAAGTCTTCAGCATGATAGATGCAATGGGGAAAAATTTTCTTTCATAACAAATAATTTTACTATATACTACCATCTAATTCCATTTTTAAAGAAAAGTTGGATGCTAAAGCCTATTTAAGAATGACGGAAGCCTTTTTACAGTTTTCAGCAGTATCTCAGTTAGCCCTCTGCTATGTATAATTCCCTTCCCTAGCCAGGAACAGATAACTAGAAGAATTGGACATTTTGCTGTGACAGATCTGATCTTTTGTTTGATTTTGGAATGTGGGAAAGTAAAGCCCTCATTCTTTGAGAACACAACTTTATGCCTCCATAAGGGTGCGTTCTCCTGGTAGCATCAATGGACATTCCAAAGTGCTCACTAACTAAATATCAATACCATACATTGTTACAGTATCATTCACCTGACCACTGTTGGTCACCATCAGCTAATGTATGATCAATTTTTGAAGAAGGATTTTAGGTCCAGGGGAAGTAGCTTCCAAGAAGCTGACACCTTTGAAGCACTTACAACAAACTAAAATCTGCCTAAGTAATATGATCTTCTGTGCAAGATGGATGAGAAAAAACAGGATTCTGAGGATTCTGTAATTTTATTAACAGGAATGGGAAGAGTAGCCTTGGGATCCAGAAAACATACATATTAACCAACGTGAAGACTACTTTCTCCATCCTCTTAGGACAGTTCATTCTGCTCTGAGCTGCCTAATTTTGTATGTGCTCAATTCATTTAACTTTTCTAAAAACAGAAGACAGAGTACATCTGGAGGCAAAATAAGCTTAAAGACATACTATTGTGTTTACAAAGCATTAGTTTTCTGTATGTGGGAAGTTGTATTCAGTCTCTGTCAAGAGACTCAATAAAAGTAGTGGTTTGCTGGTTCATCATAAGTCACATACCTCTACAAAAGAAATAACATTATAATTTAATTTTTTTTTTCCTACAAAGGAAAAACAACAAAAGATAACATGATAAATACTTTGGAGCTTGATTTTGTTTTCTAGGTAAATAAATATGTATACATACAAGCTTACCCTTACCTAGGAATAAAAATGTATTACAAATATTTCCTTAACATGCACAAAAAACCAAATTATATCATATTGTAAAGCAGGAAAACATACACTGAAAATACCACATAAATAGAAATAAAACTGACATTTTGATTGTACATGCTGAACAAAGGCAAAGCAAAAATATAGTACTATATAAGAAAAAAATAGAGTTAGATTTTTAAAAATGAATGTTTCACTTTTGCTACTAGGTATTTGCCAAAGTATTCTAAGTAAAGACGTTCTTTAATTTCTAACCACAACACCCTGAAACTAATGAGAGTTCACTCAGAATCTGATTTGGATGCTGCCACACAAATAATAAACATAAAATATCTACATATTATAGTATTCCCCCTCCAACAGAAATCACTACGCTAATCCTGTGAGTAAAGACTACCTACATTAACATCATTACCATCAACTGAATACCAAAAATCATTCATTTTCACACAGTTACTTCTGTCAAAGCACTGGCTCTATAAAATCAGACATATTTTTTGCACACGGCAATTTACTAACACAATCTGGGAATTTCACTTTAATCTATCACCAAGAGGTTTGGAGAACAGGAAGTTAAACATCTAAGGGACAAGATGGGGACTCTGAGGTGTGACAAACTGCCTTCATTAACAGTGGAGAATTTTGGGGAGAACTTAAGATGGTAACTTTCCAGCCTCAGTTACATCATTTGCGCGCTTGAGATCGATTAGCTATATTGTCTGGAAGTGAAGAGTTTTCATACTACGATCATCATCAACATTTATAAAATATTTCAAGCAGCTAGGACCAAAGATAATATAAATACCTAATTTTTGCTTATATATCTCACTATTATTACAATAGTATCAAAACATCTCACAGACTTCAGGATTTACTCAGAACACTGACGGCCTTGAAACATTTGCCTTTAGATTATTTAGACAAAGCAGGGAAGTGTTATTTGACCCGTTTTTCCAATTTAAAAAAGCAGGTACAGAGAAACTGAAAGGCATGCAGGAAGCCTGTAAGGAAATACAGATCTGAAATCAGGTGATTTCAGGTTTTAAGTTATAGCACTAATGAGTGGACTAACCTTCCTCTTTCATGTGGTGTACGTAAGCAGAATACCTTGCCTTGCTAAATAAACTATACATGGACTTGAAGTTACTTCTGAGAAATCTTTCATGAGTGCTTGAGGTCACCTTTTCAAAATAACCTCATGTTACACAGTGTATACATAAAATTCCTTATAGTCTGGGTCCTTTGACAATTTCCCATTATAATTAGTTTTCAATGGGCTAGAAAACATAGCACTTCTCCGGACTGTAAATTTAGCCCATGTCCTAATTTTTTTTCCCCCCTTCCTTAAAGAGAAAGGGTCATCATAAAATTCAGGCTAGATCCTAACTAAGTTTTGGCAGTGTTTTTGTAAGACATTGTCTCATCATAAGAATCCTTGCAGCAAAGTTGCCATTTAGAAAACAGATTACCAATTTAATTCGTTGATTAATTCCTTGTGTCTGCTACAAGCAACTCAATCTTTGAATGTAATAAAGTAAGAGCAGATGGACAGCTCCCAGATACAGCAAAACTGAACAAAGCCAGGACAGTAGCTTCATCCACACACTAATCCTAGACTCCTAAGCCCAAGAAAAAGTTGTCCTTGCTATGAGGAGATCCATTTTCACATGAATAACATTTTTTAGGGTAAGCGTATCTGAAAGTATTCTCAATCGAAAAACGGAACTGCTACTTCAGTTGCTGTTTAAGAAACTCCTGCATACAGTGGTTGAAATCAATCTGGATTCCTGCCTGCCATGCCAAGGACTGTACTTTATTCTTTTTCTATCAAAAGAACTGTTAACAACAGTCTGTGAAGAAAATAAATTTAGTCTTATGGATGAGAGAATAAAAACTTTGCATTTCAAACATGAATTTATTTCTCCACATACAGTTTTAGAAAGCAGAAGCTAGTAATTTAGAATCAAATACAGAGTACTGCTATACTTTTCTTCAGAGACTTGCGGTGTCTACAAAAGCAATGTCCTCTCTTAAATTAAGAAGACCAGCTTACTGGCTGAGAACTATACAGAAGCAGTTTCTGTTTTATTCTTTTTGGTAGCCTAGAGAGTAAGAGGTGAACATTAGACTAAAGATAATTAGGAGCAATAACTGCTTCCATCTGCTATGATCTCACTTTATGCCTCAGCTGTGCTAATATCCAACATTCAATAAGCTGAACTATCACTGTATTAACCAGTACTGTAACCAGTTAAGCATGTTAACCACCAGATTGCAAGCAGAAAGGTGAACTGCCCAATCTTTAATACACGCCAAGGAAAACAAAATTTAACCATGGAAAACATAAAAATCTCCTTGAGCATTTTTGAAGCATTACTCTAGAGTTCAAACGGTACCAGAAGTTCTTTAAGAGCTACTAAGTTAACAGCAAAAAATAAAAGTCTACATGGAAATTTCCAAACAGTCCTTTGATAACAATTCATTTAATATTTAGCAGCAACACTTTTGACAGTTATGTTTATAAAACAGAGAAGGCTGTTCATGGAAGCTCTAATACTGAGTACTTTCACATTTCTTAAATCAGCATATGTTGGAGAACAGCTCTATGAACATCAGATTACATATGTCTAAATTCTTATTGTGCTTATTAGGACTCAACTTTTTCATTTTTTATTATATTCAAATATTCTTTATACATCTCACAGGATTGTTTGGGGTTTTTTTGCTCCTGGATTAAATTAAGAATACAATGCATCTACATCAGGTTGAATTACAGATGATGAGATTTGATTCACTGAACTCAAACAGTACTCATTCAATATTTAGAAAGCTTATGTACAAAAGGAACTTATTTGGGATTTTCTTATTGTTGTTTTTGGGTTGGCTTTTTTTTTTTGCCTTTGTAGCTAGCATTGCTGTTCCACTTAATGATAGCCACTTTGTTGTAAAAAAAAAAAAATCCTAGCGTCTGTGAGGGGGCAATAAAGAATGTCTTAAGATGGAAAAACACTGAGGAGCCACTTCAGTACATTTTTTTAGACAACAACTTGTTTGAATTTCATTCTGTAAAATGACACTAGAGGTTTCCACAGTACAGAAAATTCTCTCCCAGATTAGTGTTACATTCTTTCAGCATTTTCAAAAGACACTTCTGAGTTATACTTCATACCTATATTCACTAGCCATAAAGGCAAAAATGTGTGGCTCAGATCATAAAAATCAAGGAATATTAACCCTTCAGCCTTTCCCTTTTTTTCCCCTTCCTTTATTTTTTTAAAAATGGAGAAAGAAATTATGCTACTTGGAACCCATAAAATAGATAGAACAGTGACAGTGATTCTACTTCATTTTCTCTCTGATGAGCAATTCAGTGACCTATTATGAAACAAACAAAAAAACCTCACACAAGTGCATCTATTCTTGAAAGTTCCCTCTTCTGTAATTAGCTGTACCTTGACTTCTTTCTGAATATATTTCCACATCAAGGATTGTTTTTAATAGTAAAAGATGTACATACAAAATTTTTGTTAACTGTTTTAACTTGACCCAACAACTGTGACAAATTACTATACAATACAATGTAGTTATAGTTGTCAAGCTATCACTTAGTTGAAGTGATTAAACATTTACCAGAACAATTCTAATTTCCATTAACAAAGTATGTTCAGAATTCATATCAAAAGGAACATAAGCTAGAGGCCATAGGAAGCTTCACCTGAAAAATAGGAACTTGAAGTGAAAGTATACAACAGTGATATGATAAAAGTATGGATATGTACTTATCTACCAGAAGAAAAATATTAAATTATTACTTAGTTTTGCATAAAGAAAATATGAAACAGTCCTTCACACAGGATGAGCAAAAACCCAAAGACTAGATTTTATTGATCAAGCAATACCATGTCTTCTGTCCAGTTTTAATTTGCTTAGATAACTGTGATAACTGAATATAGATATGTGTGTAGAAAAGGGCAGGAAGGAAGCAATTTCCTACTCATTCTGATTGCACCCTTGGGGATTTGGTTTGTGTAGTAAAGAAAATATTGATCTGTAAGTCTTAAGCAGTTGTGTAGCACTCATGAAGCTTCTGCATCTCCACAGCCTGAACAAAAGAAAAGCAAAAATTTCTCCTCTCACCCATGGAAATGCAAGTGTCTACTAATCACCTATAAAATACAAGTTTTTGAAAACAACCTCAAATTCAGAGTGCTTAACTTTTGTTTTCAGAAATGGTAATACCACTTATCTTTGCCCTGAACTTTATATTGCGTAATTTTTGGATTTGTATCAAACATCATACCTATATAGTAGATTAGTCATAAATATTTTTGGCCACAGCACTGCATTCAGTTGAAAAAAACCTGAAGCTTGATGCTGTAGATGCTATGAATTTGTCTGAGTTCAAGAAGAAACCGAACAAACTTATGGAAGAGAAATCAGCTGAGTTGTTTACCGCACACCAGCTATATTAGGCTCAGAAAAATCACTCAAGTGGCAAACAGCTGAAGGTTTGGAGAGGAATAGGAGGGATGATTATATATGCCAGCTTTGCTTAAATATTCTTCTATGGCATCCATTTTTGGATACTGTTTGCAAAAGAATATTTGGCTATATGGATCTTTGATACAAACCTGTTCATTATGTTCTTAATCAATAAAAGGGAATTATTTACTTAGATTATTGAAAAAAGTGTTTTGCTTTGGTTTAGCTAAATTCAAATGGAAGAAATCAGGGCAAACAAACCTTCATAAAGAAGTTAAATTCTTGGAATCAGTAAAGCTGAAAGGGTTACAGTCACCCGCCACATGCAAGGTTTGTGTCAAAACCAGCCAGTTACACACATGACTGTGTCAAAGAATATGCTCCTTCTATTAGCTAGCTTATAGGTAGAAGCAAAAAGAGCTGAAGAAAAGAAGAAAGACAAAATGTCAAAGAAATCTGGTGACTTAAAGCCTATGAACAAAATCTAGCCTGTACACCTTTGTGTTTTCATTGTAACATTTTCTTTGTTGTTACATCTCGGGAAAAAAGATGCAGAATGGAAATACCTATGCCTGATCACTTTAAAAAGACGTGAAACAAAAAACATGTGAAACATGCATTGAATCCAGTGCTCTCGTTTTTTTTTCATTTGCCATTCTTCACATGCTCCTTCCTAAAACTGTCCTTAGACAAACATCAGGGAAAACATTCTAATTAACTTTGTTTTAGAAAGACTGAAATAGAAAGTGTCATTCTGTAATTGAGGGACAGCTGGCTGTTACTGTGATAATGATACGTCAAATGAAGATCTTTTCCACTGGAATATGTTTCTACCCCTGATTATAGGTTAAATTCCCAGAATTAAAACCCCATTCATAAGGATTTGAAAGCCTGAGCTTAAGACTTGTCTTCCATATGTACCTCTTCTCACAGAACAGTGGATGCTAGTAACTGCCCACGAGAGCAAACAAATAGGACAAAAACACGGCTACAGCGAACATCTTTAAACTATAAATGGTTATTAACTGAGATACAGTGCATGCTGTGTACCTTATTACAGTCTAGCAAAATGACTGTGACTGGAAAAATGCCAAAAGCCTTAAGATTTCCTTAGTTAACATGTAACATTTGAGCAATACAATGATTTCTTAGGCAATTTTTATGCCACTGGCCATCACATTTATTTTTGTAAGTATTACTGTATAATAGTGTTTCTGCAATCAAAAATAAGCATTTTCTTTACCCACCATTGCAATTTTCTACTGATTTAACAGGAGGCATAGAAAGCAGAATGTACTCAAACTGGTTTTTTTAAAATATTTTCATACTTTATAAAATCCAGCCATGCATAAGAAGAGTATATTTGTAGTTCACAGTGTAAGTGATCATAAACTATACTTTCCTACATCTCAAAGGCAGTACACTCCAATCCTGACCTAAATGCAGTTCGCACCGAGTAACTGAAGACCACAAGACAGCACTCGTGAGTTTTGGTCTCAAATACAGAAAGAAATTTCTGAATGGCTTTCTCTAAGACATGCACAAAGATCCACGTTGGAGTACAAGTTTCAACTGATTTTAAGAGGAATTAATGTGTTTTAGTCTGCAGTACACAAATACCACATGTTTACCATTCACTACAGATGCTACATGCATCATATTGCCCGCTAAAGTTACAAGGCTGAGTTGCTGCTGCAGGCTAGAATGCTACTTCTTTTTCAGCAAATGAATTTTGTTTACTGCCTTTGCTGCTCAGTGAGTGAGAAACCATCAAGTTTGGAGCTGAAAACGCAACAGAATCGGTAGATAAACTCTGTGGATCTGTGCAGCTAATTGTTTTGCTTTCGGCTATGGCATATGTATTACTTGACTACTAATTTCACGCTCTGATACTGCTTCTTTATAGCAGCAGATGAAACTGAAGCTCTAGTACCCTGTTCGAATAAGCTGATAAATATGTATTCCACCCCTTTGCAATATGTTTGACACACTCCTCACCCATTGTTATGCTTCCCTTTTATGAAATCTAAAACAGTCCCCTATTTTAGCTCTTATTCTTGCCATTGTCAAACCAAAATTATGTGTTCTCCTGGCTTATTCAGTATGCAAAAAGGAATTCCAATTTTCCTGTTTACAGAAACCCTCTTAAAAATGTATTGTGTCTGTAGAATATTTAGGTCTGAGGAGCGGGTGCACACTGCTGTACACTTCTAAAAAACTTCAAGAGAGTAACAGCAGCACATTTCTCTGAAGAGGGACAAATAAACCCTGAAGAAATCATACTGTTCCATGTGCACAACTGAACATACCAATTCAAACTGAGATTCAGATTCCTTCTAGGAAGAGCAAGTACTGCTACTGTAATTAATTCAGACCTACCTGGCTCTAAGGACTGTCTGAGATGAAGACACAGGATTGTAGGATAGCCTAAGAGGGTGGCTGAATAAACTAAAGCTTTGGCTGGACCCTGAATTATTTGAACACAGTGAAGTGAAAGCAACCTTTTAATGTTACCTTTAAAAGAACTAAAAGGAGACTAAGAATATGGAAACCTATCAAATCCATGATAATTACATAATAGTAGATCATACAAGAACGATAATAAAAAACAAATGGTTGTGAAATCAAGAACAAATGGGATGAAACCAAAAAGCAAGTCTAAGGAGACAAATCCTGCTGGTCTAATTCAAATACATATTTATTTCCACTGAAACACTACAGTAAGGTTATATGTTCTTACACCACTGATATAGCAGGATCTATAATATTTTAGCTGTGAAAGAACCCATAACTGTTGCATTCCCATATTTTTTAAGTGGAATGCCTCCCCTTTTTTTCTTGGGTTTTGGGTTTTGGTTTTTTTAAGGAGGAGAGATTTTTTTGCATAATTAAGGAGAGGATCTAAAAGCCATATAGTAAATAGGAGATGGAGAATGAGAAACAAAAATTAGGAGAACTGAGGCACTCCAGGCATGTCAAGAATGATAGGACTTGGACTGAGTAAGTCTTCGGTATACTCACGTATGAAATCTGAGAAATGAAAAAAAACCTCTAGTGTATGCAAACTTCCAAGTGCATACTTATTTGTGAATTTAGCAAATATATATACACACATGCATTTATATACATAAAAATAAACACACACACACGACAGGCATACGATTTTAGATCCCGGGCAACACCAATCTGGTTTTCTATAGAACAAATCTTCATCATTGCCTAGCAACCAGAGCTATTTTTATGTCAAACTGTAATAATACAACATTTCAGCTGTCTTTACTGGGATTTGGGAGTGGGGAAGATCACTTAAATCCCATCTCTTCCCGTTTGTCCCTCCAACACTCTGACATTTGAACTTTTCAAAACCAAAAATCATTCCTTCATAGAAGCCAAGTTAGGAAAATTTCAGCATATAAAGTGCAAGTCTGAAGAAAATTCTGAGTGACAGAAAAGGACACTATACAGCAAACACTCCTTTTATTCCGTGTATGGGTATGGTTTACTGTAATTTATATTTCCTGTTTTCAGAACCCTCTGTAGGTTCTGATGCAATAATAAAAGGTCTGTGCAGCTAATGCTGTGTAATGATGAGTAGCTCAACTGGTTCTTGTTTTAAGGTCTAAGTAACTCATAACAGTACAGTCTTGGACATAAAAGGCATTTTATTGCCCATTATAAACTGTTGTTTTGCATTTTAATTACAAAATTCACTAGAAGAAATGAATCAATACTGTTATCCTGGGATTTTGTACAAACAAGTTAACGGAAATTGAAATTCCCTTACAAGAATTATAACACAAACATGATGGAAGAGGGGATGGGAGTTTAAAGCCAAAAACCAGGTATAATGCTTTCCCAAATCCAAAGCCTGTTTCTATCAACAAAAAAGCTAGATACATTACATGAGAATAATATCCCTGCAAATATATAAGAAAGATATGAGAGATGAGGTATTAAAAGATTTGGTTCTGCATATTCAAACTGCTTGGGCTGTCTTGAAGATAATCTTCCCTATCTTCTTGCACATCTCAACTCAGATTTTGTTGTTTGGTTTTTTTAACATGTTCTATGGGTTACTTTTTGAAAAATCAGAATCAAAAAGACTAGAAACACAGGTTTTTATTTTAAGTGAAAGATTAAATTCTGATGTATCCACATAGCACCGGAAGGTAAAAAGATGTCTCTATGGCAATTCTCATGATGAAAAATAATAAGAGCTGCTAATGTTACATAATCTGAAAATGCACAAGACTCAAATCCCTGAGGGAAAGATGAACCAAAATACAGCCTTTGCCTACAATTTTCCACAAGTAATACATATAGGTAAGAAATCTACAGACACTTACACCAAAGCATTCTTGTGGCAAGGTTACCACTTCCAACCAAATAATTACCTTTGGTCACAGTGTACAACCGTCTTCTATACTGTCTTTAGGTAAGAATATGAAAACTAGTGCAATAAAAACTGAGAGGTTCCTTTCAGATAAGTGTTATTCCCGGTCTAGAAACAAGGAAACTGGAACACAAGGAAGTTCAGACACCTCCCAATGACACTGGCTTTAGGGTAACAGAGTTGCAGTGCTGGGTTCCAAGAGTGGAAACTACCCAATTACTTTAACATGTGCTACATGTTCGAAAACATGAGTGGTTAGAAGATTGCACAGAATGGAATCAGTAGAACTTGGCTAATAATAATTTACCAATTAATTTTTTTCTTTTCTTTTTTGTGGTAAGTAATTCCCGTATGTTTGGAGATAAAAATCAAGAGGCGCTTGCAATTGTTTCTGAACTATGAGATGCCCATAGTATTCACTGTGTAGAAACTGACCAACTCCAGATCTTTTCTTTTTTAAATACTGTAAAAGTCTGTAAAGCTGCTTTACTCTGAAGGAGTTTTCCCAGAAATAGGTGTAGGCAAGGGAGTTTTTCTCAGCTGTTCCTTTTGGTCTACGGCACTTCCAGGAAAGCGCTGCTTGATGGAAAACACTGCTGAAGCCTAAGAACCATGTTCAATCACATTTCAGGAAATAATTTTAATTCCTTAGAAAAATCTATGGATCTATATAAAAGCAAAAAATGAGACTATAATTTGATCCTTTAAATGTTCATTTTTGTCCTCCAGTGTGATGGGTCAGTGACAGCCTCAGTGCTTTTACTAAATATTAACACAGCATTCTCTAAAATAAGTAAAGGGTATTAAGATAACATATTCCTGATGCTAATATAAAAATCACCTGTAAAAGACAGCATAGAAATACAATTCAGAGACTAGGACAAGGAGCCAAAGAAAACACAGATAAATAAATTCTGATTAGAATTACAGCTGACATAGGCAAGACAAATTTCCTATGCTACGCAGCAGGCAGTATTTGATTTTCTTCCCTAAATTGAAAACATAGCAAACATTACGTGTATCAACTGTGTTTGGGATCTCCAAGCATGATCAGACCTGAAAACTGAGGTAATGTAAAAGTATTTTATTACATATAATACTTGTCCTTTAAGAACTTAAGAGTTTTAAAATAAACAAACAGATGAACATGTGAGAGCCTCAGAAAGCATAAACCCCCTCAGAGAAGAAAACTATCACAGCTGACATAATTTGCATCCAAACATGCTCCATTCACTAGCCTATGTTATTTCTTCCAGCTTTTGCTTTTCTATACTGCTTATTAGCAAAATTATCATGGAAAGCTGGAACGACTTTTTCTTAATTGGGCTATTATTACACCACTTGCTCCTCCTTTTTTTTTTTCTGTTTTTGAAGATTCGACATAAAAGTCATGTCAAAAAGTTCAGATCTCTAAAACATATAATCCATGCAGGTGCATATATATGTGTATTGAAAACATTTAAAATACCATTTCCCACACAAACAAAGGCAAAGAAGTCTAATGATACAACAAAGTTTTTTCCTGGCTCGGATGTCAGTGGTTATGTGTTAAATTATAAAAATTACTTTGAATACCTCCTAATGTAAAAGGTTCACTTTAGGAGCTTTGGGTATTATTATAATTGCAAATTATTATCTCTTATATTGGCTCTGTTCTTCCAACAGTCATCAAAAAAGTTAAAATGTCCTCAAGCTACCTAATTATTTGCCAAAGATATGTCCCAGTTTTCAGTTTATTCAAGTCTAGATTTCTAACATTACATATATTTTCTAGAACATTATTGCGTGTGTGGTAATAGCAGTGTAAATGAGGAGTAATGCAAATAAAATTTTAGAAAAAATAAAGAATAAGCACACACAGCAGCAGCCCAGTATCTTTACAAGTCAAGTGGGTAAAATAAGTTCCAACAGGTCTATAAACCTTCTGGCTTCAGTAATCTTTATTTTAAAAATATAATCTTATAATACCAGTAACTAGGAATAACTGCATTAATTGCTTAGAGTTTGGTTTTGGTTTGTTTTCTTTTCTTGTACCCCTCCTATTTTCCCCTTTGGAATATTATCTATTCCAGCCTAGCTAGGCAATGAAATGACAATTTCATTCTTTACTGGTAATGTCAAGGGGTGTAAAGTCCTTGGCTACAGTATTGGCCAATAGATATAGTTGTGTATCACTCTTAAATCTGGCTATAAAAAGAACACAGAGGTGTTCTTCCATGAAGCAGCAGAGGACTACTTGATAAAGAGGATATTCAAAATGAATAGCTTCAACATATAATAAACAAACTGAATAACAGTATTTGATTATTTAATTTGATACCTTTAAAATAAAAAAAATAAATTTTAAAAAATCAAAGAACATCTACACATTTTAACATAATTTTTTTAAATGCATTTACCTCATTCAAGCCTGTACAGTCTATGAAAACTAGGTCAGGCCATGTAATTTCATTCATGTAATTCTGTTTTTCTCTTTCCATTCATTTTTCATTCTTTTGTGGTTTCAACCCAAGAAAACATTACTTCAAGGAATAAATCAGAATTGTGCAGTTTGATTTTTTTTTTTTTAAACTCTTTATGACTGGCTTAAGAACAAGCCAGCTTAAGCTGAACAGACGCAGGATGAAGTTTATAATAAACAGGGGTTTCTGAACAAGAATCAGAATAAAAATATATGGTTCTACTTACTAGCATTCTCATGGAAAAAAAAGAAAGGATGCTAAGAAAGATTACACTACTTGTCTCACAACTGTGCAGCTAATGTTACAGGAGCAGGGGGAAATTCGCGCATCTTCATAGCCAGAACTTTCCATCAGGAAGACTTGTAATGAATAAGATCTGTCAGTAACAGTTTTAGGATTTGCTCCTTAAGCATTTGAAGGAAACTTAAAAAAAAGCTAAACAACTTTCCTATGAGGGACAGTCACAGCATGGCATGGTCTTTCACAGTTAAGTTTTCCCATGTTCTTGCTATTACCTTGATTTCTGTCTGGTGACCAAAAAAAGATCCCTGGCTATGAAGTAAATGTAAACTATCATGTCCCTTTCACTGTAAGCGCAACTTACTTTAGAGAACTTTCATTATTGTTAGTCATAGTTCAGACAGATTTATATTACCACTCAATTCAGAAATGCAACATGTAAACCTCTTATTTCGCAAGGCTTAATTAATGAACATTTATTGCATCTTTAAATCAGTGGTACAACCAGAGACAAACCACACAATGTTATACGGGTCATTCACCACAAAATAAAAGCTGCACTGAACACTTACTTGCTTTTCAAATTTAGTAGCTTATGAAATGCTTTCCAAAATTATTTCTAACCAAATCCTCTGAAAGGTGTTATAGAATGCTGATGCTAGACTGGCTAAAAAAAAAAAAAAACCAACCACCACCCTACCAAAACAACCACTCACACCCAGCTTCCACTATGTGTTCTCTCAGACTAATATTTTATTTAGAATACATTTGCTTTTGACAATTGCCCTCCTCAAAAGGATCAATATGGCATGCATTTTTCTCAATACTCCACAAAAAAATTAACAGAAAGCTTTCAATTTTGGATCAGAAGTCCTGTGCAAAGTATAGAATATTATAAAAGTAGAGTATTATAACAATTCTTTCATGAGATTGTTGTTTATCAGCCTTTTGGGTTGGGTTTTTTTCCCCTTCTTATTTTTCTGACATAAGCTTGCTCTCCACTGGCATAAAAATAAATCCTTATTTCAGGATTCCTAATAATCAATAGAACCTCCTCAAACAAAGCCTTTTTTAATTTTAAAAAGAATTACTAGAAAAGTTTCAACATAATCTTTGCCTTAAACTATTAACACATTTAAACCCTATCATCTGGACTATCTTCATTAGAATTTTACTCCATGTGTGTTAACACGTTAGCTTACACAAGTCAAGAATACATCTTTTTCACAACAAAAGTATGTCTAAGGGGTCTTCCAGTTTCAAGACCACCACCATTTATTGCTGTAACAAAAGGACATAGTTTGCAAGCTGTAGGGCGTTTCACAGCCATTTCTACCAGAACAGTATGGAAGACTGATCTTCAAAGGTGTAGTTACTCTACTGCCAAGAAAAACTGATGCTGTGTAAAGCATGAGTCTAACTCGCAAGAAGCTCAAAACTACCGCTGGATGAAATACACTCAAGTGTTTTACAGTCAGCATCATTACTGCTTTGTCACTTTCAAAGAAATGGAAAGTGTCATTTTCTTTAGCTCACTAAGATTACACTTATCAGATAAAACCTGAGGCTAATGGAACTAAACTTCAGATTACTTCAGAGATGATACACTTGGTCAGTTATACAGTTCTGCTGTTACAATGCCACAAAAGCAGTATTAGCTAAGATTTTCAAAACACTTAGCATTAGAGGCACACTAAAGTTTTTGAGGTTTTAATCTGTAATGCCTAAAATGGTCTAGTTTTACAGAAATGGAAATAGCTAAGCATATACCTTTTGGGAAGAAAAAAAAAAAGTTCAAGCATCTTAGAAAATTGCTAATTGTTTATGAGTCTGCTTTTTATTTTCTTTCAGTTGCAGATGTTTCACCTCTCTTGGGTATTTCCTACACATGGACAGAAGAGAAAAGACTTTCAAAGAAAAACGTTCAAAACCATCAATTGGTTGAAAGAATTACTTAAGAAGCAAGATTAAAAGACCACCAATTTGTATTTGTAGTTGATTACTAAAGAAAGATGAAGGTATTTTTCTGAAGTGTTTAAAGACTGCTGCTTACATAAACAGAGGTAACAAGGCAAAAGTAAGACAGAATAGTCATCTAGCTATCAGGGCAGACTTTCTGACAGTGATTGAGTGGAAATCAGTTTTTTTAAACTAACCCAACAGAATGTTAAAAATCAAAATACAGAAAGAAACTTTCCTACATTTTTGCAGGATGACAGAGATGGAAAAGTTTATTCTTGGCTATGCCACAAAGAAGAAAATGCTACAACACTTATGCAGAATTAAAGTGCGCCATAGCTGTTAAATGGCAAGAAATGTAATTGAGCTTTCTAAAATATTGAAGTAATATGCGAGCTTATAAAGTGATAAATGAAATGCACATCTGAATGTCTAAGCATGGGCATTAACCTAGAATTGTAGGTTAATTTCACATATTAAATGTCACAGAAGAAATTGTTTTTAGCAGCAGTGAGAACGTATTCAGGTTGAACAATGCAATCACAAATTGTATGGAAGTTAATTTCTGGTCACCTTACTCTGCTACTTTTAACTACAGAATAAATTATATATGTTCCACAATAAATAAAATAGCAGTGCTTATTCACCAAGCAGCATGTGTGTCTGTATTGTCCACATAAACAAGGGCAAATGGCAAACAGGAAAGCAAGTCAGGAGAGGTTTAATTGGCATCCCACTGAGATCCTGGCTTCTGTGATTCAGAAGCTCTAAAAAACTTTTTTTCTTCCATATAAATATTTCAAGAGACAGGATCAAAGCTCCTTCCATTTTGCAGGTATCTCATAGCTTTCATCCTAACTAAATATGAAAATAGTTAGAAATTATATTCTGAAATGGCAGCCAGAATAACTCTTCCTCAGAAAAGGGCTGAGTGGAACCATCTAATCCAATTAGAGGCACCTGGTGATATGACTGGCAAGCTCTAGAGAATCAAATCCAAAGTGGCAAACATCCAGCAGAGACAAATTAGGGTGCAAGACAGGGAAATGTGAATTTTTAGAGACTCGTATGTTGAGGTAAGACCTCAAACGGAAAATACTCAAAATCTGTGTTCTCTCCCTCCCTGCCTCCTCAGCCTCAACACCTAATCTAGGAATTTCATGAAAACAGGTTCTTGCAAAAATCCTGTCCTTCTTGCACAGGAACAAGAAAGGATGTGGAATATTGCCTTTCCACTGAGCGTACCATGTAGACACATCCATGGACTATAACAATTTCTCGTGTTCCATAGTTCATTAGCAACTCACATATTCTATTTGTAGGTTATTCTTAGTCACAGATGGACTGCTTCTGTGATATACTGTCCACCTGCTTAGCAAGTAGCTGCACTTGCTAATCAGAGCTCTAGTACAAGATCTTTTTCAGAAGGTTAACTGAGAATCAATAATACAACTGGATAAATACACAGACTACCTGATTTAATGTGCATGCATTTTGTTCATTCGACTTCATTTAAAACAGCAAGCTTCCTGCAGAAGTGCTAGAACAAGTTGGTTTTTGTTGAGCCAAACATGATAGAAAATTATCGTATTATAAGCAATGGGTTTTTATTTAAAAAAAAAGAAAGGAGAGAGAAAAAAGAATTTGCCTTCAGCCACAGAAAAACAGGTGGTCAGACTGGTTATGAGGACTCAACTTTTCTGTGCCACAGAAAGATGGTCAGGATCACACGTATTTGAGATTTTCCCTGTATCTCTTGTGTTGCCACCATATACAGATTAATACAGAATGCTGGGAAGCACTCCTTACTTTGTGATGAGTGGAATAGCTATGGATATTTCAAAACTACTTGTCTATGCCATGGCTGCCTGTGGAATCATAAAAACCTTGTCTCTTGCCTGGTATATTTGTGGGGTTTTTACATTGGAGTAATTGCATTGATTACTTACAAAGAAAGAAGTGTTTTGATTTCTTCAACTCAGTAAAATTCAGATGGAACTAAGAACAACTCACTAAATCTGAATTAAATTAATAGTGGGGATCATTTATTACTACAGAATGGGGCAAATGCAGGCATTAAACGCTCAGCAATGGTAGGCTTAACAGGTTTTCATGTCATGTCCTACCAGTGTTAGCATGATGTGCATCACTTACTTACACAGATTAGGTGTATCTAATTAAAAAATTAATAATTATACATTTATTTTGAAAATTATTTTTCAAGTCAGTGAGCACAGAGGCAGTACACAACAGTATAGATTTTATGAGGGTTGAAGGAAGCAATGAAAGTTATAAACTAGAATGACAAAATAAAGTATCTAGAGGAACAGGATGAGCTTCCTGCTGAGTGTCTCTAAACAGAACAATATTTGAAATTAATTCTGCTGTAAATAAGTACTGTTGCATTCATAATTGTCATTTACATTGCCACAGCATTGTAACTTTGCATATAAAAACAGATTTATTTTATGGCATCTCCATGCAGGAACTGAAATGCTATATAACTTCATCACGGCTTGTGTTTCTAAAACAATTTCCTGGAGAGGTCCAGATCCCTCCGTTTATGTGTATGTTCAGATCTTAATGCTGAGCCATTTATGGCCAGCAGAAGGGTAAAGTGTTCTCCAGCAACAGTCAAATGTTTTCAGGCAATAGCACTTAAAGATTGGTGATACTTAACATCTGCAAATGAACTCAAATAGTAATTTTGACTTGCAGGAGGACAATGTTACCCTTAGTGTTCAGAAATCACTTTCATTACCAAACTGAAAAGCATATGAAAATAATCTTGTTCAAAAAAGTTCAGTCATATCAAAGATGCCAAGGTGTGGAAGGATAAGTACCAAGAACCCCCTTACAGCAGCAACCTTAAACCACCAAGTTCAGTTTATCTTACTTACTGGCCCATGTTCAATTAGACACTGTTTTTGTATGAAAAAGATGTCCAGAGACTGGAAGAGATCAAAGACAAATCTGACTTGGAATTTTGCAATTGAGCATATGGAAAACGAAGATATAATCTATTCTTTTTGTCCAAGGGCCCAACCACTGCTATACTGAAGGAGGCTGTGAAGAGAAACTCTAGCTAGCAGGAAGGCTTTTAACCAGCCTGGAAAGAACAAAAGTTGCACCTCTCAGAAGCAATGATAGTGTTTTAAGATACATAATTCTCAAACCCTTTGAAAGTAAAATGTCCACAGGTAAGTTATTTTGTGTCTCTTCTCATGCTGTCCATGAAGTGACCAGATTAGAAACCCAGTTCTAAGAGATGGCGCAGATGAAGCACGTTTATGCTAAACATACCACTAAAGAGTGATGCTATTAGTAAGTTTAGTTTGGCTAATGCTAAAAGTGAGATGTTTACCTCCCTAAAAAATCAGCTCTATTTTCCCAGCCTTCCTTTCTTCTCATTACCCTTTCTGTTCTTTTAATATCACTACAAATCATAAGTACATCAGTTAAGTACATTAACTCTTTAGGGACGTAACAATTCTTTCCAGTTACTTGTTAGCTGTTTTTTAGTAAAACTGTTTTAGAGTTCTTTTTCTTAAGTTTCTTTAATTTTACATTAGGAAGAATCAAAGCATTTCATTAATTATGGCTTTATTTTACTTCACTTGGAATATTTAAAAACATAGATGTGACTAAATCTTCGCTTCCACTATGTAAAAAATGAACTGCTATTCTTTTGATTTATCATGGAATTTCACAAGACAAAATTCGAACATATATCCTGAAAATGTGTAATTAATATTGTATGCTGTGAGCATCCTGATTCAAAAAGGGAATCAGAGTAAGGAAATGAAACTGACTTGAAACAATAATTTGGAAGCTATAAAATATCTTATTTTACATACATTATGGTTTCACATTCTCTTAAGCAAAAGCAGGGGTTATTAAGTAGTTTTTAAGGTTACTAATACCAAAGGAAAGCAACTGCTTTAGTATTGACTCAGTGGTAAATCACAGACTTGCTGAACAACAAAATCCTCTGATTCTTTGTCCCCACTTCACTTCGGAGATGTGGTCCAGCATGAATGGCCACTGACTCGCTCCTGCACCGATCTTCCTAAAATTATCCTTCACAATACTTACCACACTTTCATCCTTACGGTACAGAGGCAGAAGAGAAAAAGAACACTGGGCAAGGAAATGAGATAAGGAAAAAGAGCAGGGCAATCAAAATACGTTGGCAGTGTCCCCAGAATGACTGGCAAAGAGTGGTGGTATGTTGATAACACCTGGAAATTCCTGAACAGGAACGGCCATTAGCAGGCTGTCCAGCTACTGACAGTGATCATCACTGCTGTCAGAAATGCAGTTCCTTCCTATAGTAACATCACATAAAGTGAGTCAACGTTTTCTGAAACCACATAGTGTAGAGGCAGAAAATGGTTTCCCTTAGAGGTTAAGAAACTATTCAGGTATTGGGTCAGTGTGACCCATGAGAACATGGGACTTGCCCTCTCGTGGAGCATTTAATTAAAACCATATGTTAACAAAAAAAAAAAAAATCAGAGTATGAAATAGAAAAAGACACTGGCATTGCCTATATGTTTTAGTAAAGACAAGATATGGTTACCGGTAATAAAATGATTCTTGGTTTTTGATTCTCAGTTTTTGATTCTCAGGCCAAGCCTAAGATTCTTTTTTTTTTTTCCTGTAGTATATGAAATTAAAGTAACCACAAAATAACATATATTGAGTGATAAATATTTAACCCCTCCTGGCAAGGATCTAGCTTTCAGAAACTTCTCTGCATTTGAGGATTTCAGAAATACTCATTATACTAGTTCTTGATCACAGCAAAGGAATTCAAAAATACAAGGAAGATAAACTAACCTTAATCTATGCATTACGTACAATGTTTTCAGTATTTTCAGGCTCATTAGGAACAAAATCCACCCCACTCCACCCCACCCCCCTTTTCTTTTTTTAAGTTAATTTAGCTGTGTCCAGATTTGGTCACAGTGAATCAGTGAGTGAATTGGGTTCCTTCCACAGTTCTGGCTTCTGACAACCACAGCAAATCATAACATCCTTACTGCTAACCAGTCAGTATCTTTCTCATCAATCTTATCTCTAGCTGCCTGTCAAGGAGAGAATGGAAACACAAAGCATCGCTTTGTAGAAACCCAGATAAAGCTTATCAGTGACTTAAATTTAAAAAAACAAACAAACAAAAAAACCCAAACCAAAAAAAGCACCCACAAACCACCCAGGGAGATAAACCTACCTCAGAAGGCCTATTGGTGGTAATTAACATCATCTTTTAAACTTACCAAAATCATTCTATATGGATTTCCAAAGGACGGCGTACTGTTACATGCAGATGAAGAGCTTTATTCAAGTTTACATTTCACATCAGGGATATAAAAATTCTCTTGCACAGGTGCCATTCATGCAGTCTACAGTATATGCAGATTAACTTGTTCTAAGAAGTTGTTATCAGGTAACTATTTGCAGGAGCATATTGGAAGCAATGTTTCCACTAACAAATACTTGCCCAAATACCTGATAAATTCTATTTATTTTGGGCATTAGGAAGGCCTCCATTCAGGTTTAACTCTACAGTTCTTCGTAACTGTTTCTTTAGAAAACTGCAACAAGATCATGGTATCACTCAATTGCAAATGAACCACCGATCCATAGAGATTTCCCCAGTGTCAACCAAGAAGCCTGTGACGTGACAGAGGTTTTAACTGAGGTCTCCCATGTCTAGTACTGTACTGTAACTACCAGGATTTCTCATCTTTCATATTTTGCTTTCAACAGGAAGAAATAAAATTAAATACTACTAAAAGTGGAATAACCACTTTAGTTGTGTAAGTAATAGAGATACATGATTAAGGAAAAAGAATACTTTCATGCTCCAGAGATATTAAGCAACAGGGACTATTTCAAACATAATTCTCTCTCAAACTGCACAGACTTTTAAAGTGTGCCCACTCTGCAAGCTCTAGCAAGTATGAAAATCAAAAAAGCAGGAAACACTGTAATCATGTTTCATTCAAATAATATGCAGGTTGCGTAGTTAAAGCCATCAGCATTTTTCCAGGCAAAATGCTGCTCAGTATGAGCCAACTTCCTCATTCTAGAGTTCCATTCATTTTTACCTCTTTGCTTGATAGCCTCAAAGGTTTTTAAGTAATTCAGGATGAGTTTTCTAGAACTATTAGAAATTAGCTTAACTCAGTAAAACAGAACATAATGTCTGCTTTATTGCTGACACCATTTTGAGTTAAACCAACAATAAGCTGTTCTGAAAATTCAGTTTCCTGCAGGTAAAACAGATAAACCTCCCATACTTATCCTTTAAGATCCTTATGTGCAGGTCTTTAGCAGTTTGGTTTTTTTCTAATAACAGAACAAGAAAATAAGCTTTCATCCTCGTGTACTAAATTTGCTCAATGTCCCACTTAGAGGAAAAAGATCCAGAGTTCAGCCAAAGAGCTCTTTCAGTGCTTCTCTGTAGACTACACAGCACAAAGGGTTTGATGACAATTAACTTTTTCCAGATGCACACCAGAACCCAATTGCTTCCTATCCTTCATCCTTCTGTGTGTACTCATATTTATATGTACACACACCAGATTTCCACATCTTCTCATGTGTTGAAATTGCTTTTTCACAAGCATTAAACAAAACACACAGCCAGCATATCACCCTTATATAAGATGCAAACAAAGCTCCAAAATCTGAACTGTAAGTACCCTGTGGGAAATATTGCTGGAGCACGAACATTCATTCATTATAAAAACTGATTAAACTTTTCCTTCTAAAAGCCTTAAGGATCCTTCCCATAATTGGGTCACCTTCACTTCCTACCCTGCCCCCCAATACATCATTTACTACTATTAATTACCTTAATTTAAAATAAAATCAAATAAGCAGAGCATAAGGAAAATTATTCCAGCAATACAAGGACTGTCTCTGGAAACATCAAGGGGATCAGAATCAAGCAAGAGACAAAGTAAACCCTTTCTTTTTAAATACCAAACAGAAACCCATATGGACTTTCAGGAGAGAAAAGACAACACTGACTGTTGTCTATACTTACTACTTTCTTGACAATTGCCTTATTTAATAAACTTTGACAAAAATAATCTACAATATCAATGGTCATGAACTTCCATGAGAGGGAATTTCTTTTTGGTCCATTCTGCACTCCAATCTCTCACCAGAAATATGACATTTCATGTACACAAGTCAGGATAAAGTATCTGTGTAGACACAGACTGTCCTGGTTTCAACTGGGATGGAGTTAATTGTCTTCCCAGTAGCTGGTACAGCGCTGTGTTTTGGGTTTAGTATGAAAAGAATGTTGATAACACCCTGATCTTCTCCAGTTGTTGACAAGTCATGTTTAGGCTGAAGCAAGGACTTTTCAGCTTCTCATGCCCAGCCAGCAAGAAGGCTGGAGAGGCACAAGAAAGTTGGGAGGAGGGGACACAGCCAGGATAGCTGACCCAAACTGGCCAGAGGGGTATTCCATACCATGGGATGTCATGCCCAGTATATAAACTGGGGGGAGGTGGCTGGGGAGCACAGATCACTGCTCAGGAACTAACTGGGCATTGGTCAGAAAGCAGTGAGCAATTGCACTTGTTTTGTGTGCATCACTTGTTTTGTATATTCAAATACTTTTATTATTATTGTCATTTTCTTATTGTTATCATTATTTTCTTCCTTTCTGTTCTATTAAACTGCTCTTACCTCAACTCACAAGCTTTACTTCCCCCCCAACCCCGATTCTCTCCCCCATCCCACTGGGTGGGGGGGGGAAGTGAGTGAGCAGCTGCGTGGTGCTGAGTTGCTGGCTGGGGTTAAACCATGACACAGATTTTGATACAGTCCTTGTGCTGAAGTACATATATTCTAACAAGGATGAACACCAACGGTGCAGTTGTTAGAAAAGACATAGCCTGAGAACTAATACTGCTGCCTCAGTCTGTAACAACTACACTGCTGCCACTTCTACAACACCAACAGATGTTCCAGGCAGCACGCCACCCATTTTGATGATATATTTTATTTGGACGTAGTCTGACAGTACACAAGGCAACAGTACACTGTGAACAAAAGATATTGTAAAAATAAGCTGCTATGGTTTAGGCATAGTTCTTGAAGCAGGGGGGAAATAGCAGCCCAACCTGTGGCCTCTCCTGAGATGACCAAGAATTACCAAGGGAAGGCACAAGAGGCAGCCCCCCCTGAAGAGAAGTAACAGACACGTTTGGGGCAAGGGGAGGAAGCTTATTTTGCCTGTCCATTTGGTAAGCATAATTGGGAATACAGTAGAGAATGATAAAGGAGTAAGAAGCTGGTAAGAAAGAAATCAGCAGCTGAAAACCCACTGATAAGGCTTGAAGCCTCAAAAAAAAAAAAATAATCTATGCAGTCAACATGGCAAGAAGTTTAATCACTTCCATTTGCCTGTAACTTCTGAGAAGGTAGCTGATGTAGATGGAGGGGGAAGAGAAAAGCAGAAGAGTGATAGTAGTAAGGCCTATGGAAAAATTGAGTCAGTTCTGCCAGTGATGAGCAATTAATAGAACAAGGGAGTGCAATCATACTAAAACTATTTCCTAATTAAAATAATTATATTAGCTGGCCTTTAAGGAGATGTATTTATAGCAAGTGTGACAAGCTATTAAGGATTCAATTTAGATCAGAAGTCTCAAATTACGTCTTTAGGTATGGGGGGGGTAAGTGAGCTGCTGACAAGCACAATAACTCATGTTAGAGCAATTTGTCTCTGGCGAGGGACGTAACTGGAATTATTCTGCTAAGATCAGAATTCCAATAACTTCTGTGTACATGGACACATGTAGGTTGCAAAGCGTGATACATTCAACAAAATACCAAAGTAGCTGCCAAATAGCACTTCATTTGTAGTATTTATGTCGTAAGTTTTCTTATACAAATACCACCTTTTAAAATTCTTAGGTTTTGATTTCTTTGTTCTTTTTTTAATAAATTTCTATCCAATATATACTAAACCCTACAAAGTTCTCATGGTTGTATTTTTCCTATATTTAAATATTGCTAAAGACATCTGGAATCTCTCACCTCTGAGAAATTTATGCAGATCCTATGGGCTGTCAAAATGTCTAGAACCAGCATATTAAGACTGAAACCTCCACACTGATGTATCTAAAAGAAATGGAGTTTTGGAGGTAAGGAACACAGTCAGGAACAAAAAATTGTACGAAATTACATAAATTTTTCCAAAGTTCTTTATTTTCATTACCAACTGTAGCAGAACTGTTTAGAGTGGCAGGTCAAGATCAAAAAACCGGCATCCCAAAGTCAGACTGTGAAATCAGTAGTCTGGACTTGCTCTTTCTAAACACAAATACTCTGTTAGTACAAAACCCTTCTCCTGCCATGCAGATTGCTCATCAGGTTAGTCTTAAAGGATAAATACACTTTGTATTGTACAGAAAGGTCTCTTGGAACTAGATCAAAGGTACTGAAGGTACAGCAAGAGCTTATTGCCAGCAACATTGAGCAGAAAAGCCGGTTTGTGTCAATGAGACCTGGTAGACTATACATATATATTGTAATTATTGCAATCCATAGAAGTAGTCATTAAAAAAAATTTTAATCATTAATTTAATCACATGTCAAGAGGTACAGCAATATGTAGAAAAATTATGCATATTATGAATTCAAGGAAAAGTAACTTGACTGGTATTTTTAAATTCTGGTGTTGTCATCAGCATTTCTCATCCACCAAAGGCTATTTCTCATTAGATTTCCAATGCTCGTCTGCTCCATAATCCTAAACCCTTGCCTCCAGACTACTGAAGGCCATTTGATTCACCTTTTTGATCCCATTTCGTTCCCCAGACGCTGCTATTTCCCAGGACTAAGCTTTTCCGCTGTAAGCCCTGATTGTCGTCCCTCTCCAAGTGCTGATGTGCATTTTTCTTCTGCCACAGCATTATTATCTGCAGTGATTTACTGATGAAATTCATTTTGTCCCCTGAGCACAGTAGCATATTAATAATCCAGATACGACTTTAGTGTATCAGGGTTCCCTTTAGCAATGTGAGAAACTCATTTGCTACCACAGACAACTGAACAGAGTTCTGCTGATAGCAGGACTAAATGGGATAATATAGAACACTGAACCTGTTGGTATCAATTGGAGTGCAATACAGAGCTAGGTGAATCGGCAATTAATAGACATCATCCTCCTAAGGAGACCAGCAATCCCAGGCTGCTAAAAATTCAAGAGTTTGCTTTGCAGTTCAGCACGGAAAGGCCATGCTGAGCTACAGGAATGTTTTCCTTCCTTTTGCTTTCATTAGAAGCGATGGGCATTCAGAAATCCTCATTTTTATATCAGAAAAATAGAACGGACAGAGATGGCAGTACCCCTAGGACTGCAAAAGTTTTATTCCATGTTTCTTTGTGATCTTCAAGGAAAAAAAACCCAACACCCCCCCCCGCTCAAAAAAAAAAAAAACAACCACCCCCAAAAAACCCACAAAACCAGAAAAAAAAACCCCACAAACATAATTTCACTTAACTACTAAATGGATGGAATTGATAACTAGACAAATCTGACAAATTCTCCACTGGATCAGGCAGCAGCAAAAGGTGCAACAGTGCTGCTTCAAAGAGCCCAAAGTTTCCTGTCCTTTCAATGGCCTACGTCACTTGTTCCTAAAACATTACCATCTGAATATCATCTGCTACCTCCTTTTAAAGCAATTGTGTATGTTACTTTAGGCATTTGCTTCTTACCCCTCCTATGATGTAGGTAATTTCATAGAGATAAAACATGCCAGACAACATGATACCAGTCTTATTCCCATTTATGACAATACCAAAAAGCCAGCACTAACTTTTACTCTACTTTCTTCATATTATCTGCAGAATAGTTATCTAATAAGTCTACGGGTAACCTAGGTTTAGCTCTCAGCAGTTTTGAAATGCACCTTAGCCTATGAAAAATATATATAGAAGGAGCAAGAGAAAATAATTTCTACTTCATCCCATTTTAGTGACTTTGTGGAGAACACAAAGATACCAACAGTTGTGGTTCTGCTGGCTTTAATATGGAAGTTCATATACTAAGAACCCAACGGACAGCACCAAATCATTCTATACAAGTCACACCAAAAGCTTATGATAGGTTATATATTCTTTGAAGGTATATCTGCTAGACTGAAATCAACGATGAAATCATTAAACACAACACTGTTGAAATATCTGTATTTAACTGTTTAAATTCATTGTAAAGCAATTATCCTTTTAAAGTGTACATATAATCAGCTTTATCTTTCCATGGTGCTGTTAAGCTTTGAGGTTTTCACTATGCACTTGATACAGCTATTAGCGCACCACTGTCATGAAATTAACTCCACTTAAATCAGCAGTCTAACACAATAGTAAATACACACGCAGCAGCGTAAGAAACAATCGCATCATGCGTCCTTGAATTTGAAAGTATTGAATAATTCAATAGCATGTATAATAAAAATAAAATATTTTTAAATCGTTTGTAATAACCCCTCCCCGAGTAATGTAACTTAAACATTTTCCATCTTGCTTCTTGAAGCCTGCACTGAAAACAAGAACAGTAACAATGACCTCTACTGACAGTACTTCAGCTCTAATTTAGGTGGATCTGATCTAAAAAAGAAAGGAAGAATATGCATGTCCTCCATACACTTACATCAGAAAGACTGAGAGCTCTGAGGTTATTCTAACAATCCAAAGGCACTTTATTCCACAGTACTGGAATGAATTCTTAAGTCCCTCCATTTTATTTAATCAAAGCAAAGAATTAATTTTAAATTTGAACAATTCATTCATCAAACTGAATTAAATTTTTGATAAGCCATAGTTAAATTTTTCATAACATAATGATCTGCAGTATAATAGCCCTTTCACTTGCTGCTCCTATGCCTTCCCCATTTCGATGGCATTAGCCAGACTGAAGGGCCTAGGCACTGGAGAAAAAAAAAAAAAAATATATATATATATATATATATCAGCTACTTTAAAATACTAAATATCAGAATACTCACAAAACTTCAGGTTAAGCATGAATATTCAAAGCAGTAAGTCAGCACATACTATATTCTTATTAGAACGAAAACAATGGAATCCAGGAATCAAGCTTTCTTAAAGGTATATCCAGATCTAATTTTGAGGGTCTGTCCCTCAAAATCTCTCATATATTCCAGATGCAAAAAATTACTCTCTTACTTAGAATCCTACCAAAGATAGTCCCAGAAGATCATAAGAACCTCTTTTTACAGACATTTTTGGTCAGACATTTTTGCGTGAAATGCTTATTCTATCAAGACTAAACATTTAGGAGAAATTTTTTGGTTTTTTCTGAATTTTCTCCACAAAACAAACCTCTAACCTTTGTCTTCTACTGTTTCAGCTGTTTATTTTGTGAAAAGTCCTGCGGCCTTTGTTCCTGATATACCCATGGTCACACAGACTGCATTGGAACTATGGGCTCCTGCTACAGGGTTCATGACTCCCAGTAGCCCTATCAACCAAATCTATACTACAAAGCCAACTCTACTTTAATTGATTACAAATAAGCTAATATGATATGCAAAAATGCAAGTCTTACTGATGGAATATATATGGATTAAAAAATAAAAATAAATAAAAAGCAAATAGTCTCCCAACTCAGACATATTTCTTTTCTTGAATACGGTATTTGTTCCAGCTACTCCCAAAACAGACTTCTTATTTGGCGGCAGGCAGAGGAAGCAGAGGTAGTCACGTAGTCAGCAGAGACTTACATTTTATTTTCTTTTAAATTGAATGCTGTGTTAATGATGCATCAAAACTTTTAAATCCCAGCTCCCCCAAAATCTTTCATAGAATCATTCAGGCTGGCAGGCACCTCAGAAGGTCACCTCGGCCGAACTCCTGCTCAAAACAGGGACAATACTGAATTCCAAACAGGTTGCTTTGGACTGTGTCCAATCAGGTCTTCGAACATCACTCCCTGTCCTGGATGATGCTCCCTCTCTTTATTTCTCCAGAAATTGTCAGAATATACAGAAGAATATGTAGTAGCTGCTGACACCTTTATGAATTAGGCAAGTTAACACAATCATTTTTTCATTCTGTCTCAATTTATCACAAAGCTAATGAGAGGATCCACTTATGCCTCAAGTTCATACACTTCTGGATTCATTTTAGTAATTAATAGGAAGAAAAATAGTATTTTGTTGGCTTGTGCTGTTAATGGAACTTAAAATGCAGTCTCCTTGTAGTCTTCTCACTAAACTAGCAACAGTTTTTTTCTTTTTTTTTTTTTTTAGTCCATAATAAAGCTAAAGGAAAAGATCCAAATAATTTTATGTGTCTGAATCTGTGAACAACTAGAAGAATGTGCCAGGTTTCCCAGTACAATAAAGATATACCATGCTGGTCTCCAATACACAAGGCCTGCCATAGTGGAGCAATATTTATATCTGCATATAGATAGACTATGTTCTATAGAAATAAAATTGAACCATTACTATAGATAACTAAAAAGTTATTTTAGCACTGCTAGTTCCTCAGTATCACCAGCAAAATACTACACATGAAACCAGTACTCTCACAAAAGATTCAGCCTACCTTGTATTAGGCAAATATACATTTCACATATAAACATTTCTGTACAAACTTTCAAAAAGGCAACATTTACATATAGAAGAATGAATTCCCATCAGCTGTATTTTTCTAATAAATCATACAGTTACACATTCTACCTTCAAAAATAGATGAGCATGCCTGTCATTGTCCAACCCATCCCAACATTTTAAAAAACACAACGGTGAATCACATTTGAGCATCAATTTTTGTCTTCTACGCAGAACTGACATAATTTATAGAAGTCATCATCGAACTGTAAAAGCAAACTTCACTCAAAACATGCAAATCCAGAACCCATCTTTCCGTAAACTTGAAGTGTTGGACTATAATTTTTTTATGCCAGCCACCTTTTTGAAGTTGACAAACGGTTAAGAGATATTTTCATGTATTCCAGACTGGACAGATTTTACATTGATATATCCTGTGTTATGGCCAGCTAGAAACAATTAGGTTGCTGACCTACTTAAAAGAAAGGTAGAAGATGCCTTTTAAAAAAACAAGGAAAAACCTTTTTAGATAAAACAAAACACTATGTTCAGATACAAGTATAATATGATGCTTCCCTCCATCCCCCCATTGTTAAGCTTATATCAAAAAAATGAAGTGATTTTAGAGCTCTTCTGCATAAAATTGTGAATTCCAGCACAGGTTTCGGGATTTAATTCAACAGAAAACCATTTGAGAAAAAAATGTCATCCAGAATGAAGGAAGACTGCTTGAGACAACAGCAACTACAATTGCTTGGGGATGATGTCAGAACTGTTAATTTGGTTGGTTTAGAACCCAGATCAACTAAATCTATACGTCCTATTTGGGCTAAGACAGAAAATGAATGAAAAAAACATGCAGAAGGAATACAAGGTGTCATTTCTTAGGACTCAATAAGGGAAAAATATTTTTCTTGTGGGAATCGCTGTACTTGAGCACCCAATGGAAACATGCACATCTATGAAGCAGGCAAGTCTCTGGTGGTCATCAGGAGATATTAAGACATCAGATAAGGTAAATGCATATTCCTTTACAAATAATTAATCATTAATGGATTTGTTTCTAGTAATGAGAATACTTGAGGAACATCTTATCACTAAATACCAGTAAACAAACACCTACGGGAAAGAATTGCAGATGCTTAAATTCACTCAGGTCAGCAAGGCAAGGCGAACCAACAACCAAAGAAAAACTGCAGAAATTATATCCCAGACTAAAGCACAATGTGCACAAAGACATTGTCCTTATATTTAAAATCCAGGATGATAGTATTTTTCCCCCTCATTGACATAGCAACAACAACAAAAAAAAGGCCCCTAAAAAAACCAAGGCCCCTAAAAAAACAAAACCAAAAGACAACATCCCCCCAACAAAAAAGAAAAAATCCAAATGCAACAACAACAGAAAACAAAAAAAGCAAAACAAACGCACCCACAGTTCAGCTATTCCTACAAACTTTTTGCACCTTACAACAAAGTATGAAGAAAGACCTGTTGTGTAATTTATTTACCCGAGGCTCAAGAACAGAATCACTGAGAAAGGTAAAACAGATTTTTCTTACTTCTTTTTCTCATAGATACCCTGTAAAGAAATCTTACAATTTGCTATACACAGACTATTTCTGCATATAATATTTCAACAACTAGGCATACATCTAAACTATGTCCTTCCTAACACTGCCTGCGTCCATCGAAAGTGTCCCAGCAAATCTTTCTCCACACTCCCAAGGCAAGAAGTAGAAAAAGATCCTCAGGCGCTGATGGAGCAGTTAAGCCTTGGATGAAATGACACTGTAAGACTCGGTAGCATTTTCACTGGGGCAATACAGTCTGTGGTTTGCATACTGGTGTCAGATAAGGCTGACTCTGTTTGGTACGTCCAGAAAAAAAACAGAAGAGCATAGCAATGGCTCAGATTTACACAGTTTTAATCCCATGTAATTCCACAATAGGTCCCATGCCTGTTAGTTCTTATTGGTTGGCTCCGGGCATCCAAAGGCATGTAGCCAGTAGGAAACATTAGACAAAAGGACTTTGGTGGAATTAGGGGGCATTTAGGCTGGGCAAATCTAGGCCATACTATTCTATCCTGTTTCTGAAAGCCCTGAACAGTGCCAGTATATTTTGACCAATAAATAAGTAACGGATTACTGGAAAAGAACTGCATTTGAGTAATGCATCATACCAAGATCTTAGCACGTACAACCAATGTCTAGTTTATATATATATCTATCTCTTCAATTCAGTTTCTCCAACAGCATAGAATTTCACGGCCTGTAGTCCAGTGGGATATGAGGGAAACATCCAGTTCATAAACTGATTTTTTCCTCATTGACTTAGCCTATGTGTAACAACAGTAAAAACTGCTGATCTCTGACATTCTGCTCAAGTTTCTGTTCTCTCCTTTTGCTTAAATAAAGGTTTCAATCTATCAGAACTGTTATTGTTCAATTACTATAATAATAAAAATAGGCATCAAATACATAAAGAGTCAAGGAAAATTAATGGTATATCTCCAAGAGCGCTAAGAGGAAAAACTATGTGCAATGCCACGTCACTACAATCAAACATTTATGCTATCCCTATTTAAACCACTTAATATAAAGCATTTTTGATATATATGTCCAAATAAATTAGAAGATACATGAACTGTTAAAAGGAATTTGATTGAGTTTCATTATAATCCTTATACTACACTCCCTTCTACTTTTGCTTCTCTGCTCCTTAGCCAGGCTGTGATCTGTAGTGATAGAGAGAGATACCATTTTATTTTCAGATATATCCAGGCATAAACCCAACTCCTAATCATGAAATTAATTTTTTTGTAATATTACAGATAATCAGAGCTGAAAAATAAGCCAAAAAACTGTACCAAAACACTAACGCAAAACAACCTTTTTGTCTGGTCATGCACACATAAAGCGTGATAAACCTGTCTTTTAGGAATGGTTGGAGATCTAACAGTAACACTGTTGCTCAGTGGTCTCCAAAGTGGGGTGTTCAAGATAATCCACTGGGGTGCAGGAAGAAAACATTAGAACTTCAGTAGTACATGTATATAATTTATAAATAAATATGTATATACTGGGGATGCACGCTTAGAATTTTTTTTACTGATAGGGCTGCACAATCAAGGAAGTTTGGCGACCACTACTACCCTAGCTGATTCTCCAAGTGATTTGGGGGCATGTTATTCAGATGCTTTTCCCCCAAGTAACTCAGCAGCAAACTGAGTAAAAAAGGAAGAATCTGCCTTCACACTAGGTGTGTGCAGACCTTCTAAGGTTTCTGGGCAAAACACGTCACTAAAAAAAGGAGGCAAGTGTTCTTAACAGGTTACAAGCAAATTTCCATTGAAATGCTTTCCATTACTATGAAGTAGGTAATAATTCAAGCACCCACACTACCTTTATTCTTCTTCTTTTAAGGCAACACTTCTGTTTGGCTTTGCCAAATTTGAAACCCATCCAGGTTTACCACATTCAGTAATTAACGTATTCTGATCTTATATTTTGATGGTTTTCCTGCTAAGTCAAATCAGGTCTTTGAGAAACACATTAT
Organism: Sagittarius serpentarius; assembly: GCA_034782735.1. NCBI lineage: Eukaryota > Metazoa > Chordata > Aves > Accipitriformes > Sagittariidae > Sagittarius > Sagittarius serpentarius. The sequence goes on along the minus strand of JAVKLA010000093.1, from coordinate 16,252,423 downwards.
AAAGTCTCAAAATTTTCTCAGATATACTGAAATAAAATCTCTATAAAACTGTACATGATTATCATTCTTTTAATTATGTTGGAAGCTTCCATCATTTAGATTAGTATTTCTAATATTTTAAGGCGATTCACTTAAATGCAATTAAGTATGTACCCACTTTAATTAAACGACCAAATCTGAACAAGTGATGTGTACAAGGAGTGACTTAAATTGAAGTCTATGCAGTTAGACAGATGATCGCTGATGGTAATGAGACATTGAAAGACTTAGCACAGAGACCATTGAGAAATGTAAATTCTTTTCTTTGGAAAACCTCTACCAACACTCCATAGTATAGATGCTGCTGTTTTGTATAGCATTTTATACCAACTGAACCACAGAAAAAGGGTTTAGAATGATAAGCCTGAGAAGCCACATCACAGACAGCTGAAATATTTTTGGGATAATTTCATTGTGTTACTTGGAGATAAAGTATCAGCAGCCTTTGTTAATCTTCTACAACTCTGTTTGGGATTAGAATTATTTAAGTCAGAGCATGTATTAACGGGCACTGTTACCACTATGTCTGCACCATTCTGTGCTTTTGCAGGGATTTAGTTTCAAGGCTGAAAGAAGTTATGTTATTTTCCCTGATGCAAATTGTCCAATTTAAAAGTCAAGAACAAAACCAGCTTAAATTCCTTTAAGGGACATTAAAATGACACTAAAAGCAAAATATATGGCTCTGAATAGACAGTACAATTATAAGAATTTTTCCATAACTTACCTGTCTTTGATCCACTGACAGAAACATCAAAGCAGCATTAGGGATATTGAATAATCCTTCTAACTACTCCATACGTATCGATACCATACTTCAACCTTTAGATTATACAGCTACAAACAGAATAATTTTACTCCTTGAGATAGAATAAAATAAATCCAGAATGAGGAAATCGTACCATATGACAAAACTCCATAACCTCAACACTAATCCTTAGGTCTTAAAACTAGAGCATGCTGAAATACAGTGCATTAAAAACCAGGAAATACGATTAAATAAATATACATTTTGAAGATATCTCCACTGATCTCCCTACTACTTACTTCTTCAAAATAGGTCTAGTTTTACAAGTTAAGAATGATAATCTCTCCTTTGCCCAAACTCCCCATACAGTGGAAAAGCTGATGAAGCTTCCAAAACTGATAGGTGACTTGAACAGTTAGCAAACGAAAGAACAGAGGCCATATGCAAGAAACCTCGTCAAAACCCCAGGGGTTTAGAGAACAGTTAGAATCCTAAATGAAGGGGGTATGTATATAGCAACTTCTGTATTTGACTTTAAGCTTAGATACATGGTTTCTCTGTGTATTCCACAACAGACTGAACACAGGAGTCATTTGAAGGACAGACTAAAACTGGTAGAGACTTTAACCTTTTGGTCAGCAGTGTGGATCCAGTTAGCATTATCTGTTACCTATTTAGTAGCTTGAGATATTTAATAAATCTCTACAGCTGATCAGTCTAGGCCATAGAGAACAATACACACTTTGCCGTAAACCTCAGTGGAAAGGCCAAAAACCAGAGGGCTGAGGAAACGTTATCATCTTCAGAGCCTCAGGAGGAATCTTTACATATGGCTTGGCATGCATAGCCACACCTCCTCAAGAAGGACAGTTTATGTCGCATTTCTCTTTGCAATATATGTTTTGTAGTCAAACAGAAGCCATTCCTTTCAGCACCAAGTCAGACACCTTTCACGACAAATAGGTCATTTAAACAAGAACAGAAAATACGAAGACTGAAGTGCAGGGGCATGATGCATTACTCTGGATTCCCGTTTGCTAAGCAGGCTTGTTGGTCTTCTTTGCCCCATTCTGCCACCTAATTACACCTTAGGAAATTGCTTGCTGCTGTCATAAGTCACATATTCACTTTTCATTAGTCTCCATAGCAAATAACTGGTAGACAGCATTCATAAGAAATAACCATACGAAATCTTACTCTCAAATATTTTCAAATGCAAGTAGAATCTAGATATCATTTGGAACACTATTTAACAACTATTTCTTTGAATGTGTTAACAAGCAGACAGTAACCCAGTAAGTATAAGCGGCCATTGATGACACTGTTTAATTTTCTAGAGACAAGGTAGGACACAGAGCACGGCAGCCTGTGCACTTTGCACTTACCAAGAGATGGATAACATCAATCAATAGTGGCTACATCTTTCTTTTTAATCAGTCCAAGTAGCTGGGATGTCAGACATGACACAAAATGAAAGAGTTAGAGGTGGGAGAAGGATCACATTATCACTCACACTGTTGAAAACTTCAGCTTTTTGCTTTAGCAAAAGACTTGGTGTCTTCAGCCCTCACAACCAGTAACTCAAAAGGATCTGCTGCCAGAGTTCACGGTGCACGCAATAGTGACTACCACATGGCTTTTTTCATTACTGGCAAAGGAAGCAGTCAGACTGCACTTCCATCCTTCTGCCTTTGCCTCATTAGTTTAATGGTCCCCTTTACAAAGGGCATAAAAACATGCATCTCGATACGTGATCCATACAACTGTTAAATGACCTAAGTCGTCAAAAAATAAATTAAACTTAAGATTCCAGTCAAATAAACATGACCATGACCTGAGTTTTAGTAGTCTGACAATCCTTCAGCTACAAGTAGAAGTACAAGAAGGGAATATTTTCCAGTTAGCACCTTAGCACATTCATCCTCTGTGACTGACGCACAACGTATTCTCACACACACACCCCAACAGCAGCATGTACATTAAGTCTACCTAAATGAAAAAAATGCAGATGAGTGTCCTGATTTCAGCTGGGATAGAGTTAATTTTCTTCCCAGTAGCTGGTATAGTGCTGTGTTTTGGATGTAGGATGAGAATAATGTTGATAACACACTGATGTCTTAGTTGCTGCTAAACCACGTTTACACCAAGTCAAGGACTTTGCAGCTTCTCACACCACCCCACCAGCGAGTAGGCTGGGGGGCACAAGAAGTTGGGAGGGGACACAGCCAGGACAGCTGACCCCAACTGGCTAAAGGGGTATTCCATACCATGGGACATCATGCCCAGTATACAAATTGGTGGGAAAGCTGTTTTCTCATGGAAGGTTGTTCAGATGCAGGTAAACTGCTTTTCTTAATTATTTATAAATTGTATTTTTCCTCTTGGTATTTTCAAGTAAAAATGTGTTCTAAAGACAAGCATGCCATAACTAAATATCATTCAAGCTCTGGAGACTAGATTTTCAACCAGATATCTGTTTTACAGTTCTCTTATTACACAGACCAACGTTGGCTCATACTAAATACTCAAGTTTACCATGACTTGCAGAAATACAATAATCACAAAAAAGGTGACAGTAGTATATAAGAAATATTCTAAATAGCATTTTAAAACATAGTATGTACTGAAATACTGTGCTACATGGCACACTAGAACATGATCAACATTTTGCAGGGCTATGATTCTCTGACGACAGCCAGATATAACTCTGACAAATGTACACTCAGACTTAAGACGTACTGCCCCTGGCTAAAACAGATATAGGTTAACACACAGCAAATTTAAGCAGCCAAGCAGAAATCATTCCAGAAGTTAAAATAAATCAGTAATTAAGTGACACTTTTCAGAAATATAATTTTAGTTCTCATTTCCTTTTTTCTAAATACTTTGCTGGCTGTTATTTTGAGACAGCTATTAACTGCTAGGTTATTTTTAATGTCCTGCATGTGACAGATGTCTCTGAAATAAAAGGCAGCTGAAGGACAACAAACTCATTCTCCAAGATGGTTTTTATGTCCAGTGTCATTGTGAGGATAAACCCCAAATATCCTCTAATAAACTCAGAAATCACACTGACAACTTTCATACAAATAGCTGCTGAAGACCACTGGTCTTTCTCTTACTAACGCAAGCCTGTATTTGCTGGACATTCAACCTCAGAGAAGGAAACCAGTTAACTAGGCTGGAAATGCACTAGAAGTGGGATGTCAGTTGAAATTGAGACAGGGGATAAGGAAACTGGAGTTAAAGGGTATCCTACGGACAGAAATCTGTAATTGCTTTTGCTGCTAGTGTCATTAAAGTGACAAGAGGGACCACCATACAGGCTCTCAAGTCAGCAGTTCCTCAGCAAGTTGCCAGATAGCAAGTAATTGCTATGGAAAAAGTGAGGAAATGGGAGAAGAGAGAAAAGCAGATACAGAAAAGTCTCTGAAGTAAACGATAACCTTAAAACAACAGTAAATTACTTATTCATTACAGTCTGGGTCACTGTAAGAATTAAAATTCTTCCATAATACGGTATCAAACCATGCCTGCAAAACATACACATTTCTGAAGATACCAGATAAATTTAGTACTGAAATGATGTGGTCAGACAGGAACAATGCAGCCCCTGTCCCTTTGACCCATGGAAAATAAATAAACTTCAGACCACTCAGGATTAAATAGTGGATTCTCTACTGAAATGCTTAAAAGAGAAGTGATAACCAGCCTTGTGGGGTTGAGACAGAAGATCCCTTTTCTCTGAGTCAACATCTGGGCCTGGTATTAACTGAAGTTTGAAATTTTCCATTACATACTAAGGAGTATGTTTGCACAACCATGCAGAAGTTCATCCTTCGCTGAAAGGCTCTTCCCTGCACTGGCACTGTTACACTGGTACCACAGCCTTAGTCACATTTGGGTCGCAATGAAAGGATAGCTAAGATGTGATGAAAAACACAGTCCGTCATTACTTTTTTTCAAGTAGGTTACATCAGTCCTTTCGGATGTTGCTGAGGCAGAATGTATAACAACAGGTGCCAGAGAAATCCATCTGTACTCCTTGGAAGTGCCAAAACACACAGAACTGGAAAATGTTGCTGCAGACACTCTTGGGTCAAAAATGACCGCAGAAGACAAAGTAAACCACCAGCCAAGGAATCTAGCAATTTATGGCAGCAGTCCTGTTCTTGTCCCAGTTAAAAATAAAAGGCAAAGCTTCATAATAATAGTACTTAGTTGCCTGGTATTCGTTATTATACCAATGTTTAAAAGAGAGAAGTTAGATATTATTGCAGTAGTTTTGCCTAGAGATCTAGCACACAGTCACAGTAGAGACACAAGATGGAAAAAGTCCCAAATTTCACTTGGATCCAGATATATTAAAGAGATAAGAGACTTACTATCAACAGAAACATGAATGTGCAAATGCTACCTTAGCAACTGCTGCTGCTTTCAATTCTGACCAGACAAAACTAATCCAATGCCAGTTTCCTGTGGATCACTTTCATTTATTTGACTGTGACATAATGTGGACTTCAAAAGCAGAGTATTTATATATCTGGAACCCAAAGGATCAGAAACCTTCCCGCTGCACATATTGAGGATAATGGAAGGAGGAGGGGAGGAGCAGTCCACTGAGCCTTCAAGTTGGATTTCCCGTCAGTCTCCTAACAGACTAGCAATTATTAGAAATTTAAGCCACTTATTGACAGTTTAGTGACCAATTTCACCATTCACTTATTGGCCCCAATTCTTGTGGGCTTTGCACAGTAACGTTCCTTAATGAATTTTTTTGAAGCAATTATCTTCAACTCCCCGTCTTTTATTCATTCATTCATAATAAAAATCCAAACAAGAGTTGCTCAACTGCAGCAAATCAGCTCACATTGCATCAAGAGTACACCTGCTGTACTTTACAATGCCCTCAACTTCCAGAAAACAGTAAAAACAGGAACTTTTTAACACAGAGGCATTCGTAATATCACAAAATGACAGTAAGGACTTCCTGTTATTGAATAAGAAAGCCACTCTTATTTACTCAATGGGTTATAAAACTTGACAAATAAAACTGGAAGTACAAGTCATCTCAGTCAGAGAGGAAGAACGCTCAGCTTCTGCAGCTGTGTACAGTATCCTAGAAAAGTATTTTTGTCTGTATTAATATGAAAACTTGAATGTGGCAGCCTGTACATATTTCATCAACACACCACATAAACAATTTTATGTGAATCCTAAGATATAACAAGACAGTCAGACCAAAGGCTGAGAAAAGTGTTGAACAGCATTCTGGACAAAATTAGTATTATATTTTTGCCTCAAGAAGACTACCTTACTTTTTCAGTGCTTAAATACTCCTTCTATTGCTTTCTGGTGATGATTAAATTATAAATTCTATGTGCTGCAATTCACCTTAATTTTGGAACCTCCAATTAGAATGTCAGTCACAGATAGAAGAACATGATTAAATCCTAATAACTGTTCAGGTCAGTTTAGGCTTTGGTTAAGAACAGTACTGCAGATTTATAAGGTCCGAAAACCCTTTTATTCATGGAGAATAAAATATATATATAAAATGCTTTTCTACATCATTTTCTCATTTGAAGTGAGAGAAATTAATATGCAACTACACAAAGAATTTTTGAATTCCACTCCAGTCTGACATGATGTCCTTTAGTAAACTCGTACATCTTAGTAGTCAAGATACTATTCGCTTACTTTTTAATATTTTTTTTTTTTAAAAAGATTGACCCAGTTGAACTAAAAGAGAATAAATCGTTGGTGAGCAAGCATAAATTCTCAATTTATACGATGTTTTGAGGACAGAAATGGCTAGGTCATGTGTCCTCAGATGAAGGTTTTAACACAACAGGGAAACAGCTTTCTTTGTAAGGATGTTCACATGATGTAAAACTGCCTAAGAGTCACAATGACTTACATTCTACCTTTTTTATTTTGGGAGAGCCTCAAGGATACCGCAAGAGAATTAAGCAATTAGCTATTTCTACTTTGGTCTCTCACATACCTATTCTTTCTTCCTCCAGGTGCAAAAATACGAAGTTAATTGCTGCCACAATTCTGATCTAGTAGGATTTGTATCTTTAGTTCAGCAGGACCTAAATATTATTTCCAGATCTCAGAATGCTATAAATAGTTCTTGCTATTTCTTAACTGCCATGCAAAACTATGAAGGATTCTCAGAAGATTTGTATAGCCCTGCCTACAAAGTCACTTCTCACTCTTTGCTGAAGTTCAGTCCCACAGTAATGGCTGTTTCTACAACAAAGCTTAGGACAGTCTTAAGTTTAACATTTTCTTCTTTAGCAGAATCCTGCACCCCCTCCCCCCCCCCCAAAAAAACAAAACCACAAAACCACAACTGATTTATGTTTTTCCTGTTATTTCAGTAGCACCTTGGGCCCTTTCTTCTTTATTTCTGCCCTTTCCACTCAATTTGGTTCTCTGTTAGATAGGTAGACCCACACAGAAGTTTTCTACTATTGGCAAAAATTCAGTAGAGTCTATGATTATTCCAAGTCCTGAAGCTGAAAATTTCCCTCAATTTAAGTTCCTTTTTTTAGCTTTAGAAACAAGACAGAGATTACATTTAATAATATATCAAGCGAGTACAAAATGTTTTTCCTAGGTACATACTTGTTGATTTCCTTCACATAACTACCATTACAATAATTGTTTTATTTTTAAAACGAACTTTGTGCAAGAGAAGGCTGCCTTACGAGGCCTTAAGCTTTTTCTTACAAATAGATTAAATAAAGTACTTATTTGCTAATAGGAGGGAAATCAGTATATTTCTCCAGAGATCTAAAGTTGCCAATAAAATACAGACCAATTAAATACAGGACCAACGTGCATGCTTGTCAGAAAAAGGATAATACATTGAAAAAGCCCTGAAAGGGGTTTGCCTCAGTATTTCTAGCCATTAGCATGTACCCTTGTTTTTCACTTCCAAATTGAGTGCTTGGTTTTGGGGTCAGGAGAGTGTTTTATTTTATGGGACAAAGGAAGTAAGAGAAATGTAAAATTATCTAAGGCGTTAAAGCAGCTAAAGCAGCTTAAAAGCATCTAATGCCATAAGCTGCTTTCAATGCCTTCGAACTGTTTAAAGGAGGAGGAGGAGCAGGAGGAGGAAGGAAAAAAAAAAAAAACACAAGAAAAAAAAAACCTTGTGAAGGAAAACAAGAAACCTTCATGATACAGTGAATCAGGAGACATATTTGATATAAGTTTTCAAAGGGGACATTTGTAACATTTGAGGGCAAAGATATAGAAAACTCAAGATTAGCTTTCAGGAAGATACACACACTGGTAATTTGGAGTTGAAGTTATCAAGTGCATAATTTACTCTTGGTGATGGATGGTTACAGCCCTGGGCTAGCTTTGGACAGTTGTTTCTAATAGTGTAGCTGAAAAGCGAAAGGAGAGAGGAAGTAGAATAGGCAACCAAATACAGTAATAGAATAGCTGCAAGCACAAGCATGTACAGCAAGGTGCCTCAAAGCACAAATACAAAAATAAGGCTGACCCACGGACCTTCCAATGTAAGACCTTTCCACATTGACATAAACTGATCTTTTACCATAATACTACTGAGCTTCCAAATACAGAATTACGCATAGACCAAGCTGCCCTTGGAAAGGCATTTACTTGAATTAACCACATTTATATTAAACTGCCTTCACTAACATTCTCCATTGCACTGTTCTAGGTATTTTTTTCATATCTAGATATGTCTAGTTAATCTTGGCAAAAATACCAAACAATATTAATATCCATAAGGGGTGATTTAAAGTTAGGAATTAGTGCATCTTGTGGTTATTTTCTGAACAATAAAGAGACTCCAGCCTTAGGAATCTACTGGAGGTGAGCTAGTATTGCACACCCTGTGTGTTGATAGTCTGTATTTTATTTCTCCCCTCTTAGGGAAACACTGGAAGATTAAAACATTGAACAAATACTGTTAAGGTTTTACAGAACAGGTTTTTCTTTAGTCCTTGGGAAAAAAACAAACCCACTTTTTTTTTTAATACCATTTTTAATTATATTTATTTCACAAAGACATTCTGTTGTGTTGGTAGACCTGAGCAGAGCTTCACTACTAAACAAGAATGCTACTCTCTGATCCTGTCTAACACAATATTCCATGTCGGTGATCATTCAAAACTTACTACATGCACCAAGATGAATGCTGGGAATTTTATACTAGGATTCCAGACTGAAGGGCCTTTGACAGCTTTTGAAGTTGGGCCTTTAACTGCTCTCAAATATCTGTTTGCTACTCATCACCTATCTTGCATTACTGACAAGATTCTAGAGCCAAAGCATCCCAGTTCTCTGTACTGCCTACAGACTTATCCAATAAACCACATCATGTCTCAGGAACGGAGTTTGAAGCAACCAGTATTTCTGGTGCTTGTACTGGATAACTGATGGACATCAGTGTGTATAGACACTTACAAACACAAATTACCCAGCAGAGGGGACAAAACAGAAGCTTGAGAAATCAGGGGAACCAAGGCAACTGTTCAGGTTACATTGTGTCCTTAAATAGCTTGAAATTAATATTAAACCAGAACTACAGCTGATGCTTTGAAGACCTTCCTCAAGATTAGAATCAATATGGTTGACTGAAGTAGATAAAACCCTCCCTCATTCTCAATGCCCTATTACCTTACAATCACTTTAAGTGAACACATCATGGTTATTTCCACAGGATTGCAGGACTGAAATCCACACTTCCCCTGTTCCAACTCTGCTCATGAGGATCTGTGTACTTATTGTTAAGTGACTACGTAAATGCCAAATGACCTATACCACCCTAGATATAAGACCACAGCAACTGTATATTGTCCAACACACAGCTCAGCTGCAGAAGACAGTCATGTTTCAGAACAAAGCTTAAACTGATGTTGAAGTCTAGGAGTTCAATGGTAACAGAAATAGCACTTCAGATGTTTTTCTGTGTCACTGTTACAGTTAGTCTAAACAGTCAACACGTTACTGGACAACTCCCATCAGCATGCAATGTCAAAGCAATGCAGGACTGATGGGTCTACTGTCCACTTAGCAGCCAAAATCTATTCTACTCTGATGGAATTTCACAAGAAAATAAGACAATTTCATTAAATCTTTTTGGAATTTCAGCACAATTAGCCCAGAAAGAGCTAGTTTAATTTGTTTTTTAAAAACATTGCCCAACCTTTAAATTAGGATGGAATGTTTTCCTATATAAGTAAATCATCATCTTTTCCCTGCTACTTCTGCAGCTATTGCATATTTTTCATTGACTAGCTCCTCAGTGACCTTTTTTTATTTATAACATTTTCAGTATCAAAGTACTTCAGGATTATTTCAAAGTCAAACCAGTGAAATGTAAAGTTATTTTTACGCCTGTATTGAATTGTTCGTTATCTATCTGACATTCTGGGAATAATTAAGGACACACAGCCAAGGTAATTTTTCCTAATTAGAACAGTATCTGTACAGTTTGTGATGACTTCTTACAAACCTGAAACTGCTTCTTCAATGAAAAAGTTGTTTTCTCTACCTGAAACTAATGAACAAAATACAGTACTTTGCTAGACTGTTGGAACTAAATGCATTTATATTGATAAAAACAGCATGAAAACATTTCTAAGTGAAAAGGTATTTCGATGACTCAGAAAAAAATGCTAGAAAAAAACAGTATGCATAAATTAGACAAGGTCAATGCTGGGAGTTGCTCTTTTTAATTCTCTGGACACTAATATTTACATACCTCAACAATCAGAAGTTAAATCATTATTCATTATGATAAAATTATGACTATGAAGACTTATCATTATTACCACAATAAACATTTTTTTCAGGAAGGGTAGTTCCAATTCAAATAAACCATTTCAACACATCTTTGAATTGAGGAACATAGGAAAAATATTTCCTGTTTACAGGGATATAGAAGTCCCTGTTGAAATTCGTGTCAGCAGCATGACATTCACTGCATAGGTCTAAAGTTAGAAAAGTAAACAAATTTCACCCTTTTAAAACAACATCACAGCTTTACCTTTTTTTTTCCTGCCCCCAGGTGAAAAACATGGAAAGAAGAATATCATCATCTTACCCACTTCCCATTTCAAACACCATTAAAACGCCACAGTTTCTAAGCTGTATTTTTCTTTTCCAGTAATTCTTAATTTTCCTCTGTTTACATACTACTACCACCCAATGTTACCCACTGATAAGAAACGTAGTAGCATGGAAATCAATAGGCAATGCTCACTGAAGTAGCGGGGGTTCAGATGGATTTTACCTTTGATAATTCATTGTCCCCTAGATAAGGGAAACCCTACCTTTATCCTACCCTCAACTGGAACTATTCAACAATTTCTACGAAAACACGTAGGTATTAACCATTCTTGGAACTATTATTTGTAGTGAGGGCCCAGTTCACACCAGTGCTCAAGGCTCAGACCATGAGCCATCCTGGATGCCATCTTCTCATGCAGTAATGATTTCTGGCTTGTGTGGCATTACCTCACCCATTTTTTTGGAAAGCTCTGCTTCAGAAGACCAAAGAAGCATTTGAGAAAGTGGCTGCAATTACAACACAAAATTATTACAAAATCTATTTAAAAAAAAAAAAAAAATCAGAGCTTTTAGCTTCATGTTTTTTCCCCACTCTGCACTGCTCAATCATTAGCATATTCATATTTTCTGGATCGTGCTATCAAAATCTACATAACAGAGATGAACTCCCTCACACAGCAAATACGTGTGAACATCTCTTAGCAACAACCGGTCATGAGCCAGCAAGGAAACTTAACAGTGATCCCACTTACAACATCCCACTTATGCATACCAAATGATAATACCATCAGTAAAAATCTGAACTGTTCACTAAAGCAGCATGTTCTTGAATGCTTGAAATTAAATCTTCCCCACAGAAGCCAGACACCAGAAGGAGCTGTGCTTTGTCCTTGACAGCTATTCCAAGAACACTTGCAAGGGAACAGTAATGTGTGCTCCTGTCCCCAACTGTTTCAGTTCCAAAATCTTTCGCACTCAGGCACTGCTTAAAATTCACTATGCACATAATGCGCCTACATTACCATCACCAGAGAAATAAAGGAAGAGAAACAGGGAAACCATTAACAGTTTTCTGTTTTACTCAGCCACGTGGAAAAGTAATTTTGCCAGACTAATATAGGTACCAAGCACTGCGGCATTAAAAATCAGACTTCCCAACTGGCCTCTACACAGATGCCTGAAAAATAAGAGTGAGCTTGATGTCAGCAGCCTCCTAATTCCATGTGTAATAGCAAGGGTAACTACCACATTGATATTAAGTTTTTTAAGTAAGGCCAACTTCATGCATTCCTCCAACTGAATAGAGGGCTCCAGAAAAAAAGTTAAAATCTGATCTCCCACTAAGTATGGTCTTCTCTTTCTTCTCTCACCTTTTTCTGCCCAATAAGGCCTTTATGGGTAAATCAGAGAAATACTTATAGGTGTAACTCCTCTCCTTTGCCATCATGAAGAGTTCATTGCTATGATGGACACTCATGCTTCAAGGAAGGTGATCCTCTCAACAGTCAGGTCATATTTATATGCCTACAGATGGATTCAGTGAATTATTTTATGCACACACTTTGTTTTCTGGTGTTTATCTTGGCCAGAAGGCTCGGCTGCTCGTGGCACTGAATTTCACTTACTGGTAAAAAAAAAAAAAAAACAAAACCAAAACAATTGAAACTTTTTTCATTTTACTGTACACTATAGAACGTGCTTAGCTTTATGTAGCATACTTCTCAAAGGGCTGCTATATATTAGGTCAAAGGCAACTTAAGTATTCACAAATCTGTTTGGGATTTGGGGTAGGTGGGAAGAGAACACTGCCATTTTAAGGATAAATCAGGAAGAGATGGGTGAACTAGTTCATAAAGATGGATAAAAATAAAGCCTGACCTGACTCTTTGTGCAATATGCAGACCACACACAAGAGGAGAGGGACCAGAATTAGCTTTATAGGAGTGAACTTCCCCCAAACAAGGTAGTAAGACAAATGCCACAGATGCTGTGTTGAGGAAGGGAGAGATGCCAATGTAATGGGAAAGACAGCAAAAAAGACAAGCAATGCCTTCATTAAATTCAGTCCAATTTCTTGAAATAATTCTTTAACACAGGCAGTGAGTTTCAATTGACTGGAATGCAGGAAAGAGGGATTCTAGCTGCCTGTTACCAAACTCACTGTTAGTAAAAGAGAGGCATAGAGAAAGACACTGAAAAATATTTTCAAAGTACTTCTTGAATAGAACTTTCAACTCAAAGAAATGTAGCTACACAAAGACATACCTTTATTCCAAATCACATGTTAGAGTTTTTAGGAAAATGCAGTATATACTTCCCTTAACATAGCAGTCAGTGCTTACATTAAGTGGAAAAACTAAAACCCTCTCAGCTCATTACATTTTCTATAACATCTAACATCTTATGAAGTATTCCTCTCTCCTCGTGTTTTTGTCATCTTCTATTTGACCTTATGTCAAAAACAAATATGCATTTTTCATCTTGAATTCTTCAATACTCACAGACTTGTTTGAATTACAATAGTTCAATTTAAATTATATTGCCATTCAGCTAGCTGTGACAGAAATAACTGTCTGAATTACTGTCTAGGGGAAGCAGCCCCCCACTAAAGTGAAGACCATTATCTCTGCCAGATACTTTATTCAAAATCACCCAGCTTCAGTGTGGGTTGTGTAGCTTCACCACTTTTTTTTGTACTAGCATATCTCATATTGAGTAAAAAGGAAATTATTCTTGAATACTCAGCACAAAAATGATCAAAATGTCTAATAGCTTATCAGTTCAATCCTTTCATATCCATTTTAAGCATATACCATAAACATCTTTGAAACTGTAAATACTAGTTCTAAAAACTATTACTTGGTAAGTTTTGATACCTGTTATCAGGTACTGAACTATTCAACAGAGAAGTTATAAACCATTCTCCTCCATATAGTGAAAGACCACTTGGACATTACTTATATCTCAGGAACTCAGAAGTCCTTAGCTGATTTCTCATTGATGGCTTAAGCAAAATTATTTGTTTGCTGGCTTGTTGAACGGGACAGTTATTGTCCAGATGTGATTCTATGAAGCCGTATATCAATAAGCTGGGAGTAGTTTCGGTGAAGTTCTCTAAGTAATAAACTTAGGGGTATTCATGAGCTATGTGCAGTCTCTGTGAATAACTCAAGATAAAGTAGTAACTGTATGTTGAACAGCAAGAAAGCACAATGTATAGCTACGTATAAGATACATAAATTACTTCAACCACTTTAATAATCTTTTAAAATAATTTGTAAAGAAAAAGGAATTAAAACATGTTTCTTCCTGATCCAATTTTAAGATCTAGTTCTCAGAAGCAGCATTTTGCTGTCAGGTCATTCTACTAGTTTCCAGGAATCCTAACAGACAATTACAAAAACAATCTGAGAGGAAGTATAGCATAAGGCTGCGTTTTACTGCAATCTTAATTTCAACCTTGCATGAAGTTTTGCAAAATAAGTCTTTTGCTTTACTAAAGCAGAATTATATTTTCACCTTTAAGCAGGTCTAAGACAGAGTGGCTTAAGTGAAGCCAGCCTACAAAAGCACACTACCTATGTCTCCCAGCAACAATGAAACCACTTAAGCATGGTGTTGGGCAATACCTCAGGGCTCTAACAACCCAAATCACGTTTTAAGAATTCGGGAGGCATACGCCTCCTGCCTAGCTGCAAGAGCAAGCTAGAGGCTTGGTGTCACTAGGTGCTGACTTCTGAGATGAGAGTGCCCCTGACAAGGACTCAGCAGTGCAGAGGATCCATAGTTCCAAACATCTCCCAGACCATCCCACTGGGAACAGACCCAGACCAGTCAAACTGGGACATTTGTTGTGAAAGAGGTCAGCACTGAATAAACAAGGGGAATGAGTATCCCTTAAAATAAATACGTAAATAAAATTAACGAACACTAACAGAATGGCACCGGGAATTCTCCATCTATATTGTATCTTAGGATTCATTTCATATTCACAAGAAATGGGGAAAATAAGCATGTTCTTTTTCTGGATTACAATGGCCCATTTTTGCGACATGAAGCTACATTATTAGCAATCCTGTGAAGAGAGAAATTTGCATATAAGGATGAGAGAGGACTTACTAACAGTGAATCGCCTGTCTGCTGACGAGGTATTTTGGACACCACTGGAAACTAAAGATGGTAAACGACACCACGGACTCAGGTTGGCCACCACCGGTACAGCGTTCTACAAGACTTCAAAGAGCTTCTCACCTAAAGTCTGTCATAATGCCAAGAGCACTAAGTGTTCACAAACCGGAAGAGAAAGTATACAGAAGGAAGTTGGGTTAAATCCAGAGGGACACTTTCAGATAAAAATCCCTTACCAATATTCTCAACTAATAAAATTTTGCAATTAATTTATTCCATTCTAGACAATTATAAGCATTCAAGATGCATAATCTAATAGAATGCAGTCAGAGAATAAGGCAGAGGCCACTCTGTTCTGATACAACTAATAATTATGTATGCCATTTGTTGTTACACAGCTGAACTGACTCAAAGTTCTGCATTAGCCCTCGTAATGCAGCCCCTTTTACACAGAAAATTACCAGCTTGAGTATACTCCCACATTGCAACGAGCACACCATGAAATGGCTGTGAATCACAGATGGTGCCAGCAGAGATCTATCTATTCTCATCTTTAGTCATTCTGCAGGCAGGGAAACGCATTGGCTGCAGAGCACCCACCTCCTGGAGCTCCAGCAGCAGCTCTGCTCTGGATTGCCACAGGCAATTGGCTTACCTGCCTGTCCCTGCCTCTCTAGTCTGAAGACGCATTCTGCATTCACTGCACACAAAACCCCTCCTGCGTTGCTGACACTGCAGCGCTTTTTAAAACCTATGCATTAAGCCACTTATCCCTTGTCTTGGTCTGCAAGCCAGTTCTCACTCATAGGCGAGCTCTGCGCAGACATCAAGGGCACAGTATGACCCTAAAATTGCTCCAAAACTGATAAAACTTCAGGTTTTCTACCATGTAACTGTTTCTGTAGGTGGTATCTTTGTGGAACGCAGAAACCACTATATACAAAACAGAATCAGAAGTTTCATTTTCTGAAAGTGGCAGAACAAAGTATTTCAGCATATCTAACACTGAACATTTTTAAAGTAGCCATCCAACGATATGGAAGCAGAAACTACTAACCACACTTGATACTATTAGCATATGGTTCCATCTTTACTTAAAATATTTAGTATCCCCCAAAAGTTTGAATTTAATTCTATATTATGCTGGAGAAACAGTCTCTTGGCTGGCACCATTACAGTAAACAACCCATCCTTCCTTCCTTTTCATGATTAACTCCCTACATTTCCAAAGAAAGTCAGAAGCATTAGCCTAGCTGACTAGAAATACCAGGTATCTAACAGAAATCAGGACAAATATTGCCATGGCACTGAGTAGTGGAAAGCTCTGGGTTAACATAGCAGCTAAACAGGGGAGAAACAGAGAATAAACTCCAAAGTACCTAACTAGCTCAGTGTAAAAGAGGCCTGGGACACGCTGCTGAGACAACAGCAAGATCTATATTACAGACCTCTGGCCACTAAAAATCAACATTGATGAGTGATGTGAAAAAGTTGAGTCCCTAACACAATGTGCCGGGGAAGCCCTCGCTGCTGAAGCCCAGCAGCAAAGCGGCTTTGGCAGCGCAGCCGGCGGTCAGTACAGAACACAGCCCTGCAGTACCACTGCATCTGTTTTATTACTGTTTTGCCAGTAAAGCATACCAATATCCTAGAAGGCAAAAGCATTTCTGTTATAGATCTGACCTAACATACAGAAATCTCACCTTGCAGATCTCGTCAAAATATCAATATACATTAATAGGAGCGCAGCCCAGTTTCCTAGCGTTCTCACAAAATTTGGGATAAACTACGCTATGCCTATGTGCCTTCTCTCACCTCTCTTCACTTGTGCAAAATCAGTGTTTACCCACGTTAAAAGCTACCAAGGGGCTGGTACGTATCCACATAGAACAAACTAAATTTAGTACAAATGTAAAGCCAGTTCTGCTACACTTATCATTTAACAGTACACAAATAACACCTGTTCCTCCAAGAAGAAAACAATGTGTTCGCTTATGAATTCTGCTTTCCTTCCTTGAAATTGGGACAAATCGCCCTCCACCATTACCTGTCTCCATCCCTTCACTGCCAATGCCGTCACGTGGCTACAACCTTCAGCAGTGATGGGCAATGGTTTGCTGAATTGTGTATCTGAACTCAGTATCATTTTTGTCCAAGTTGACACTCTGAATTTTGATTTCACTTCATACATAGAACAGAGATGCATGTGTACATACACACAATATAGCATGTGTATGTATACACGCACACACAAATATGGTACAGAAAAAAAAAAACACTAGTTTGCTCTGAACAGTTGCTTGATGACTGGAAACAGTAAGCCAAGGTTATCTGGAATGTGTTATCACTGCTAGAAACTACAGAGTTTATAATAAATACGAAGAACTGCAATGCTTGCTTCACCTTTTACCTTCTTTCCACCTCATCATGAAATACTCTAAGCTTCAGAGAGAAAAATCATGGCAGATTAGAGGCTACAGTTCTAGCTAATATCTTGTGCTGTCTACTTAACTGCTCATTATCATGAAACGTGCTTACACTTCCGCATTTACAAGAATTAAACAGCTTAAGTACCATCTCCACAAAAAGAAATATGAAAGAGGAAGTATTTTTATTATCTTGTCAACATCATAAAAAGTGGGAAAAAAACCAATATATGACACTAACCATTACTATCTATTGAAAGTCTGTCTACTAGCCATCACCACTGCTTCTAACCATTTTTCATCTTTTCAGTAATTCTGACAGACATAGGTTTTAAGATTCATGATCTGAGAACCATACAACTAAAAATGTACTGCATAAATTAAAGACAAAAATACTCATAGATCAGGTGAAAAAAAAAGCATAACAATTGTCTTCCATTTACACTTTTCTGAAGTGTTTGACTGAAGAAGTCTATGGAGATCATGTTTTTCCTTATTACTCACTTCTTATTAGCTTTTTGTTTCTGTATAAAATACTGGCCATTGTTACTGAGCACTATTTTGTTACCTAAAAAAAATAGCAACAGAAAACACTAGAGCTATCTTAATGGCTTTAAACTAAAAGAGGGCAGATTTAGATTGGATATAAGGAAGAAATTTTTTACACTGAGGGTAGTGAAACACTGGCACAGGTTGCCCAGAGAGGTGGTAGAAGCCCCATCCCTGGGAACATCCAAGGCCAGG
>JAVKLA010000093.1:16221824-16234173 GCA_034782735.1 Sagittarius serpentarius | reverse complement strand
GAAGGTGTCCCTGCTCACTGCAGGGGGGTTGGACTAGATGGCCTTTGATGGTCCCTTCCAGCCCAAGCCATTCTATGGTTCTGTGATTTGGAAAGGAGTCTGCATGAAAGGCTCTTTGAAAAGAGGTTTTTATCAGGAACGCTCACATTTATCACTTGTAAAAGAGATACACATTGCATAATACCAAAGCAAGAAGTGGCAATATTACAGTATTTAAATTATGAATTAATTATCTGAATCTAATTCAGATTAGCATCTGTATGTTCACCTGAGCACCAAAGGTGACTGCAGTTTTGTAAAAGACTATATATTGCCTTCTGCAAACAAACAGCAGCTTAGCACTCCAGCTACTGTATTACAGCATAAGGGAATATTTAAGTTTAAACCTTATTTTTCCTACAAAAAAAAAAATTCAGCTAATTTAGTGGTACAAATTTGATGTGATGCACACACGCACATGAAAGTATGTATGTAGATTCAGCTTTTCTTGAATAAGAAATATTTTCCTTTGCAATTATCTGCAAAAGCATAATTTTTTTCTACTAAACGACTAGGGGTAAATCTAGAAGCTATCCTTCTGCACGTTCTGTTTATAGTACAATGACTGTGTAGTTTGCATTTATAAACAAATTAAATCACTTTAAGCAGGAAGCAAAACTCCTGCTAATTGCAACCATGAGCCCCAAGTTCAAATTTCACGTACAAAGGTCTTGGTGTGCAACATGCAGTATCAATGCTGGAAAGCATCACGTCCATGACTACCTTCCCGAAGCCAACCTGTAAATTGTAATTCACTTGTAAATTCTATGCGGACCTAAAATGGTGCAATAACAGTTGGGTTTTTTCTTGAAAGCCAGCAACCATAAATAAAATAAACTTGAAAACAAAGTTAGAACAAAGTATTTTTGTCTGTTTTCCCTTGTCCCATAGTTTCTCTGTGGGACAATTTCCCCCCCACACACAACTGAGGGATCTAAATTGGAGCAACTCCACTTTTTTCCAGCTAGTGTATTATCACGTAATACTGCTCATGCAGATCATGAAGCCTAAAATTTAAAAATGGGCTAAAAATGACCTCATTTTTCTTTCCACTCTCTTAACCACAACCTACACTGAATAAGGTGAAGTCATCGCACCTTCTGCATCCCCTGAGCAGCTTGTCCTCCTGTATGCAAAGAGATACAGGAAAAGAATGGTGAGAGAAAGAAAAGAGAATAGGGAGACAGCAATTCAACATCAAGAGATCTGTACTATGGTGCCATAAAAACAAGACAATGACATTTATTGCTGGAGCAAGCTCATGACATAATCTACTGTCCATGACCACTGTCTGCAGAGCTCGCGGACAGCTTATAATTGGCATCTATTCTCAGCCACAGAGCAAATACCAAGTTATTTGGAGACAGTTAAAACAAAAAGTCAACAACTAAAAAACTTTCACCATTTAACATTTACCTACATAACCTGGGATAATAAAACCATTTATAACTTTTCTCTCCCTATTTATTTCTCTGCCTGTACTAAATATTTTAATAAATTCTCAGAGGCAAGGTCTATGCCCATCAAAACACTAGACATACAGGCTATTCCTTGTAACTCTTTCCCACTCTGTGGCCTAGAGTGAGAAATACTTTTTGTGCTGCTCTCCCTAGAGCCAGCAAAAGCACTGCCGGAGGTAGAAATATGCCATCAGGAGCAGATATATATATGCGGGAGCTGATGTATATACCAGGTCTAGACATGATCTTCCCTGAGCAGCTAGAATGCTTGGAAAACCCACTACCAAATGGTTCTGTAGGGAATTTAGTATTTACTAGTGACCTAATAATTCTAAATATTTTGCCTTTGTCTGGTTTTTCTTAATTTATTTTGAGTAAGTGAAGGGATGAAGAGTGAAACATTATCTCACCCACTACTATCTGATTATAGGGCAAGCCAGGGCAAATCCTTCAACAGAATCAAAACATAACTTTTCACTCTTCTTAAATCAAAATTAGGCCTTTTATCCTGAATCTTCCACATTCTTAACAGAGTTTTGTGGTATCACAAAAGGAATACAAATGTAACATAGAAAAAAGAGAAGATGCCATCAAAAAAAACCCAAACCTGTCAGCCTCTGTCCACTCAATTTGTAACTGACAGGCTGTTAAGAAAAAAAAAAAAAGTGCTTCGTAAAAGTTTCAGTCTTCAAGCTACTAGTGAAGAATAACTGCGATCAAACAAATAAGGAAAAATTCAGAGCAGAATTTACATCTCTGAGCAGCATGGAAGTTATGCAGCCCAACAGTCCACATCATTCATTTGGACGTGTGAAATACCCTCTGGAGAGGTTTGAATCTTAAAGTAGTTCTCTCAAAGTAAATGATGAAAGAGCGCATGATAAACCAACTTGTCAGGAATCCTTTTACAGCTATTCCAATTGGAAATAATCAACATTCTCAAGGAACAGCTAAAGAAAAATAGTCTGATATGCTCTAAGCCAGAAGAAACTAGTCTGAAAAGCCTCTTTAAGAGATGTTTTAAATCAAGGGAACAGGGAAAGATTCCTTGTAACGGCTGGGAACTAACTACACGGGAGAGAAAAACAGATTACTAGTTACAGGAAAAAAAGAACGGCCACCAGTAAGAACTGATATAATTAACGTTCTTAATTGCCCAAAGGGAGGACATATCATATCTTTTCCTGCATGCTATATAATAAAACAGAAATAAAAATTCTGACACCTACACTTAATGGAACAAAGTGCATTCTAAATTTAGTATCAACCTGAGAAAGATTTTTTGTATAGACCCTAGCCTGTTTTTTCTATTATGTGAATAAAACTGTTCAGCATCTTATACGTAATCAGCCTTTGCTGTAAGATACAACATTCTGATATGAAGTTTCCTGTTTCAGTTAAATTCAGTGGAATTAGTTGGGTGAGGAATGACAACTTAATCAACGATTAAGGTTTTGACAAATAGTTTCTGTCGATAACAATAACAAAAGAGTAAGCACTAGCAAGGAACTGAACATTTCAGCAAATTACTGTACTTGCTAAACACAAGAGCAGTCAAAAAGCCAACTTCTGGCCTTCGGTATGTATAGGTCTCCCTCTGAAATCAGCGTCAGCCACTTTTATGGATTTAAGGTGAAATCTGATGCTGGTAGAAAACCACCCTTTAAGCTATCGTCCATTTCAGTGAAATCTGCACCTAGGAAACCTCTGGGATAGAGCAGTTTTATGAACTAGGACACAGCTTGTAGCCAACACTAAAGACTCCTCTTTTCTTAGTAACACCACGATTATCTTCGATGATGAGGTTAACTCCCCTCTGCCCTCTCAAGGTTCATTTAATCAGAGGAGTTGGGAGAGAGTGAAGAGAGGAAATGGAGCACCAGGCCCAGGCGCTGGTTCTCGCTCAGCCCCCGACGCCTGCGAGCCCCTCGCTCACGCGAGGCACGAGCCACAGACCCGGCTGCGCCTCTGCACGGGAAGCATGGGCAGCTTTGTTAGACCACGCTGGCTTTACTCTCACCTCTGAGATCTATAACTGCCCTTTCTCCATCTTTCTCTGAGCAATCAGCAGAGGTTTTAATTTGGAGAGGAAGAATTACGGGGTTTTCCCCCTTATTTATTTTGAGCTAATCTCCACTTGCCTGGTTACAAGATGACTGGTTATACTAAATCATCCTGGATTTCCAACTACCAACATCTTGTATCTTCCCACACTGAGGGCTGTCTCTCAGACAACCTGTATATATTTAAACATTTCCTAAATCCTTTAGTTTTGCCGAGTACTTTTGTTACACATTAAACACGCATCACATCTTATCAGCAGTCCCTTCCGTAGCCATCTCTTGTTTCCAGAGGAATAGGAGAGGCAGGAAAAAAATATCAAACACCAGCTAAAGCTGTGCAGACGCAGTACAAACCCCAAGTTAGAGTTTTCTTCTTACCAACTAAAAGTGATAAAATAACAGATGCTTACCACATTAAGGAACCTTTTCTTCTGTCAAGGCATTGACAAGTGAGGTACAGAGCTCTTGTAAATGCTAAGCAAAAGACTTCCTCAGAAAAAGCAGTAGTTAATACGATGGAGCTGCCGTCTATAGACGGGACAGTCTCTTGGAAACTATATGGTACGGTAGTGATACATATTAAAGCTTCCATCACGGTTAAAACAAATACTCTTCAAATATGAAAACTAATGAATATTTCATCCTTATTCTTACAAGTTTTATTTTCCATATTATTTCAATAAATAACTGGAAATCCTAATTGCTGTGAATTAAAATCTGAGCTTATAGGGATATGCACAGTATAAAGGAAGAAATCTTTCAGTGTGAGTTTCTACTGTTGGATATTGAACAGGTCAGTAATTTACTAACTTCCAAAGTCAAACTTCCTCTCTTAGCCAACCATCCTGAAGTTCTGTAAACACAAATAATTTTTTAAGCTTTACTATTAATAGGTTTCTTTTCACTGTGCTCTTCACAACTCAGAAGAGCGGAGAATTCTCCAAATAGTCATACAGCCCAAGGTGAGGAAAAGACGTTTGAAGTAACCAGGACTCAAGTTATTATATTCCACTGAAATGGTCCTGCCCAGTTTTTAACCCAGCCTTTTATCTACATGTAGGAAGCCAAACAAAGAACTCTAGATTTGCTGGGGTTTTTCCATCAATTAAAAAGGACCTTTCTGTACAAATCCCCCTAACTACATTCTATTCTAGCCTGCCTAGAATTTTCTTCCATCCCATTCGTTACCCCATCCTGCTTCTTCCCTTTTCTGCATCATCCCATTCCCCTTCCAGTAAAATCTACCCTTTGGAGGGCCACTGCAGCAGCTGTATTTTTCAGTCTCTTCCCCTCATCCCTCTCATCTTCCTGACAGCAACCCTACATTTTACTATTATAAGTTAATGTCTGGACTGTTATGGCACAATTTATTGAAACACTATTTTACTGTAATTCAGGGCTGAAGTGTACTGAAGCCTCTAACTTAGAACCCGTACCTCTAGAGCTGTATCACTTGCCACTCAAACCTGGTCTATGAGCTGTATGGCCAAAGAAAAAGAGGGACTGTGTGAGAGAGAGCATAAAATAATATTTCATGCAGACATTTGCAAGGTATCTTAAAGTACACAACAGATAATAAAACCTGTTGCAGAAGACTGACAGAAACAAAAATGATTCTGCGAGAATTTATCTAGTAATCTAGGCACCCAAAAATAAATGAGATGCTGTATTTAAAAGAAAATTAATTTTAAAATGAGGCATTTGACTGGAGATCTCACAACTTCATATTCACACAGACACACAAGTTGTGTAGAAGACATCAGAATGACATACAATGTGAAACTATTCTTTTCAGTTTGATTACAGTATTCATCCAGCATATAAAAATAGGTCAGCCTCTGCCACCTGGATATGTCAACCAATAAGCCAGAAAAAGCATAACTCAGTCCAATCTGATAGTCTTCAGAATTATTTTTCTTTTGTGTTACATAAAATAGCTACAGCAAGAGATAAATTCAGGATTCTGTGGCACCTACTCTGTCACGCACTTTGCATGCCATTTACTGAGATTGCAACAATTCCTTTTTTACCTAATTAAAAAAAAAAAAACCTTTTCTTTATCTCAACACTTATTCTAATGTAGCCCATTACCATACAGAGACTTCTGGCAGAAGAGCCAACCTGGCATAAAGTTTATTTCTCTGTGCCAAACCTGCAGTTTACTAGAGGGGCATGCTAAGTCTCCAGGAGGTTTGAAAGGACTAAACCTTTTTTATTCCCCAGATGGCATTACTGGACAGCTGTGTTCTCTCCATTTGCCTCGTATCTTAAATTGCAAAGTCCAGAAAGTCCTTCTTAGTAACTTTCTAGTTAGCTAGTAATAACTAGGAAGTTATAGCAATGGCTGAAAGAACACAGATGAAAACTAGATCAAAGATGAAAATTGATGTGCCATAGCATAGCAACTGATACGCAGAAAACAAAATATAAAACAAAAATAACTCGTATGCTGACTACTAAAGTGCAAAGCTATCTCAAGGATTTATAAATGGTTCAGAGTCTGCTCCTTGAAATTGGTCAATACAAATCCAGACGAGGTAACAATAGCAGTTCAAAATCAGCTTTTTTTTCCTGAATAAATAAATGAAATAGTGCTGAAACTGCAATCGCAGCTGGAAACTTTTATTAACGCCATCTTCAGAGAAACCTAGGTTTGAATAACCACCGAAATCGTTCAGGATGTTAAAATATGAGCTTTGAAGAGCATAAAGATATGTACGGGTGTGAGGGAAGATTACAACTGAACAGACCTGGTGAGTCAGGTCTCCAAGACTGCCAAGACTGGTCTATGGCCAAAGTAATAAATCGACTTAAAAAGGATGAAATAAACTCAGTCTATCAGCATTTAATGTAATTTGCAGCACCAAAACTGTATACTACATCAAAGATGAAATAGCTCATAAAAGTCTCCGGAGAAACATCACCTGCTATAGCTCAGCAACTGTTTGTACAGTGGGAGGGCCTTCTTTCTTTTATGAGAAAAATGCACTGAATGGGGATAAATTTGAACACTATTTTTCCTGTAGCAATAGCAACAGGGGTTTTCAGAATAATTGATTGCTTATTAATTGGAAGCTAACTGAAGATACACCCTTCAAAACCGCACATACCCAATCAGAAACTGGCAACAGGGAGGAAGGAAGCAGAACAACATCCTCGTGACTCCGCATTAACATAGAAGCACACTGGCATTTACGACACAAGCTTTTTCCTCGTATAGCAATAAAAATGCAAACGAAAAACAGGTTTCCCAGGAAGGCTCTGAATAGTAGCAAGTGAAAGGGAAGTACATTAAGTTTAAAAATAAATGTACCAACAACATTTCTCGTAGTTTTTAATGCAGAAAAAATTCTCTGAAAGATCTCATTTTATGCTAAAGAAAATTTGATTGTTAAGAAAAATTTTAATAAACATTTTGCTAAAAATTAGTATTTTAGCATTAAATAGATATATTAATATAATTTAAATAAAAATCAAAGTAGTTTTAACTTGTTAAATTTTGAGGATCTTCTCTTCAGAAGAAATTCTATTTTTTTGGACTGAATTCCAATAACACATAATTAATATTTTGTGTCTGCCAAATAGCATGTTATTTGTGCCTCTCATTGGTTAACAGCATAGTTCTTGACGTGATCATGACATTCCATTGCAATTACTGATTTCATTTAATGACCCATCATTCCTACTATTTTAATGGAAGGTTCAAAGTCAGATCAACATTTACAGAACAAGCTCTTGAGTTTGACTGGATGTTTGACAACGCTGATGAATGGTGCCATTTAATTATTGTAGCATTCCTTTCCAGATATTTTAAACAAAAGCCGTTTTGTGGTTTTGCTAATGTTGGTTACTTATTATATAGGCTTCCGTTGCCACTGCTATGACTGTTAAGGTCTTAAAAACGTGTAACTGCTGATATGGTTATAACAGAAGAATTCCGAACAACTCGTTTAATATTTGTAATTCTTTTGTAATGCACACAATATGCAATAAATGCTTATTGTGCTGGATTATTTTGATTTTTTTTCCCTCTGTCCTTTTGGGTTTTTTTGAAATTTACACTTTTTAAAGAGTAAGTTTCTACAAGACGCTGGCAAGTTCCACACCCTTCTGTACCTGGAGATGACTCTCTGAAATCAGTCAGCCTTATCTCCATTTTGCAAACAGACGCAATGAAACACAAAGAGATCAAAGCAGTTCTCACAGAAATACTCTGGAATTAAATAAGGAAGCATAACTCATGTTGCTTTAAATTACTTCTAACATTTTCCCAGTATCTGCTTCAAAACTTCATACAAAAAGTTTATTATTAATAGCTTCCAGTGAGAAATGTTGCTGCTTCCCAGGATTCTTAAAATCTGTTGTTCGAAAAGAGGAGCCCTAGAGAGGTATTTTAACTCTTTTGAATCTTCTCTTTCCATATATCCCCATACAAATAATAATTAAAAAAAAAAACAAACTTATTTTCCTCTTACACATGTTCAGTATATTTTACCAACCTACCCCAAACAATCACTATGTTATTTTACACTTCTCTTTTTATGGAACTCAAACTAGTATCCCTTTCACTCTAGTGAAACATCTCTTTGCGTAATAAATGCTTTCATTTTCCTAAGTTTATAACACTAATCAGGAGATGCATTGGATTTGTTTTCAGAAGGAAATACTTACGCAGTTTCAAAACATTCTGGAAGAAAGTTTGTTGGGGGAAGGGTCGTGGCGATGGGTTTTGTTTTGGGGCTTTTTTTTAAATTTCAATCACAGTGTTTAATGAAATAACAGTACAAAGACAGAAAGGCCAAGCTTGAAAGTACACTGCTTCGATGTGCAGGCCTCAAAGTCAATTCTGGTTTGTTATCCAGGCAACATATGGTTTGTTTACATATGTGCATGCACAGGAATACATAAACAGTTAGTGTACTCTAGCCAAAATTAAATTTTGATGTCTAACAGGTCTGAATAATAGCTGCTGTCACTATGAACTTTAGACACATCTCTTCTCCTCCCTACTACCTTTTTTTTTTTTTTAAATATACCCTAGGACCCTTTCTCAAGCCCTTAAAGGGTATTTAAACCACCAGTCAAATGTCTTGAGGACAACAAATGTATATAATGCTTTCGCTGAAATAAAACATCATCTGCACAAACTCCAGGAAACAACTGGCCCACTTAACTACAGGAACTGATTTTCTTCTTACAGAAAAGTAAAGCATCTGTTTTACTTACTATTGTCATTTTTATAAAAAAAAAAAAAGGGGGGGGGAAAAAAAAAAAAAAAAAAGCAAGCCCCAAACCAAAAAACAACCTAAAGGCATACTGTATTTTAATTATCACCCTGTAATACTGAAATAGTATATATTTATTGTCAGCATCCTATTACCTTAAAGAAAATAAGGTTGCCTCTGAGGAAAAAGTCACCTTTAACTGAAGGATCATAAAAGCATTAGTGTTGACATATGCACTGAAGTTTGTATGTAGTAGTTCTGTGATTACACCATAGAAACCTTGACAGTGTTTTAGAGCTTTTCAGTAATAAAGAAAACACGTTATAAAACCTCTGAAACCTTATCGTGTACCACAGAGCTAAAGCTGTGTTTACTGCCACTTCAGGAATGGATCTACCAGACAGATTAGGGAACCTTCTGCTCTCTACAGCTAATCCCCAAACGCCCTCTTCTCCCCTACACTGGGAGAAGGAGCGGGAGGACTGGAAGAGGGACAAATCTATTATTTCACTGTTAGCTAGATTTCTTCTTCTTCCTTTGCCTTTAACACTGGCACACTTGGGGTCCCAGCCACACTAAGACAATGCCTTCTGCTAAGCAGGGACGATAAAAATCAGGATTGCGCACAAAAGTGGAGAAGAGTAGTAATTGGAAAATACTTGAAATTTCTGCGTAAGTGGAACTCTCAAAGGACTCAGCTTTGGCCCAATTCTGTTACCTTTTACCAGTGACTTCAGGAAAACCCAAGTTAGGTCAATGCTGTAGAATTGGAAGTGTTAACATGGACATTTCTTTTACTAAACATGTCTTCACCTTTTACTATTATTTCCGTATTTTAAAAGTTTTCTCTATACTGACACATTGCTGCTAACTCCTCCTTTTAGTGGATTACAGCAATTCTAGCGATGACAGAGCGAGTCATCTGGGACTGTAACACATATTCTCATCATTGATCAAATACTAACACAGGCCAGACCCCTCCCACTAAAAGTATCGAAACACAGTTACCAAACCACTGGGGTTTTTTCTGGCAACACCCTGGGGAGGGCAGTAACTTTCAAGTCTCCTCTATTATATTTGCTTTTTTCAATTCCTAACATACCAGTATTTTCCAAGCATCTCAGAAGTGAAAACGAAAGAATATGTGATATATCCTCATTTTGCAGTGGGTTACACTAAAGCCACCAGGAACTGAGGCTGAACTCCCTACAGATAACGAGGAACACTCCTGGAGACTGGCCAAGGGTATTTACTGCAGGGTTTGGCCTCTAATGGCAGCAAGAACTATATTTTATTAACATCAGGGCACCTCTATCATCTGATGCATGGTCTGTCCTTTAGTCTCAATATGTATACGTTTTCAGTTCTAACACGTTATTTATAACAGAAGAAGAAATTTTTTCTTCAGTTGACATAATTTGCCTCTTGCGAGTTTTCTTGATGACATTTACTCATTTTTAATCGCATACTCAAGTGTTCGTCTATGGTCTGTCTGGCACCACCACTGATGGGCAGTGGAAAAAAAGGAAAGAGTAGTAAAGACAGTCCTTGTTTTTTCTTAACCTCATTTCAATTTTGTTTCCATAATACTTTTCAATTAAAGAGTCGAACAGGAGCTCTAACACTGAGCTCACTCACTGTACAGGTCCGAGTGTTGCTCCTCACAGTGACATTTAGAATTGTGAAGGGAATGCTGTCTTTTGAAAAGGTTCTTCAAGACTAACACAGGATTTTTACTTTTTTTAAAACCAACTTGGTCAGACAAAATAAATGGCTATTCCTCCAGCTTCACAGGCCTCTTCCAGAAATCACGAACAACTGCTGCTATTAAGGAACAAACAGAGAAAGCATTATCCAAGGTCAGGAGATTGCTCTAGCAGATTTAAAAACCTGAATGTACGTAAGCTCTGTAGTCAAAGAATTGCTGCCTGTATTAGACATGTATCTGTGCAACCTTATTTCTCCAAGACAAATGTTTTTCTTATTATGAAATATGTCTCATTGTCCACTGCTTACACAGATTGCTTTTGTCAAAATGCTTGAAACAACACAGGAAGAGTGAAGTTAATACCATATCCATCATGCTTTTATGCATCTAAAGTAATGTTTTATTATTGTAGATGATAGTCAACTATCTATCTGGATACTTTTTCAGAACATCCCTCTTAACTTCTTTGATTCTGCCAAGACTCCACCACTTCTGGTAACCTTTCTGCTAACACCTTCAGAGGGTAAGAGGTATTGCTTAAGGTTAAATTTTGGTTTCTTGAAAGACACTCAAGACAGTATAGTCTCAATGTAGAATTTCTCACTGCAAGATGGAGGAGACTCAGTTCATGGCTTCTAGACCTTTCCCTGACATACAGACTTTGCAAAACCCATCTCAAAATTATTTCACTGGTGATCACTAAACTGCATTCCTGACATTATTTCAATAAATAAATTCACGATTATTATTATTCCTCTCTTTCTTCATACATGTGTTACTCTTTCAATTGTTTGCAAGATTCTTATTTACAATAGTCTGTTCAACAGCTGGAATCAAAGAAAACTCAACTCAAATTTCCCAGAAACACCGAAATAAAGACAAAATGCTCCATAATATCAGCATCCAACTGTATAACAGAAGAAAAAACGTTTTCCATCAGGACCTCCAAAACCAAAACTCCAGCCTGTGCCTTATCACCTTTATCAACCTGTCTACAACAGGCATAAATCCCCAAAAGGTTAACTTGGCCAGATAGATGGAGCTTAACTTTTGTATTTCAAGACACGGCCCTACTTCACTAGACGAAAAAATCTCATCTTACCACTTGTATCAGTTTATCCACTTTTCTCAGGTTTGTAAATTACGTAAAATGATTAAATCAGAGTCTTTACATCCCCTTCATACAAACCTACACCTCAGTTCGCATTCATGAATGATAGTCTTCCATGGAAATGAAACTGGAACATGGTGCAGAAGGAGGTATTGCTGCTCTTCATCTGTTTTAAGTAACAGATTTTAAACTTTTAACAGCAGGTTCTTTATTTGCGTTTAACTTGGAGAATCTCTGATCTTGAACAAAACAGAGAGAATTTACAGTAGACAAGAGTTACTTTCAGTATGATTCTTGAAAACATATGACAGGATATTACAGAGATTATGCAAAAAAAAATTAGGAATATTGGATAAATACCAGGTATATACTTTGAGGTTACAAAAATAGTATAAGGGGTACCAGCAAATCCAAATCACACTGATGTCCATCAGAACTATACTAATAAGTTAAAGTGTGGATGAACAACATGCACAAAATATAGCTTTTGCCCACTGTTCTGTCACTGAATTAGTCACCAGCAATTCCTCCTGCAACTCTCCTGAAGTTTCCCACACTGTGGTATATTTTCAGAGCTTTCTGAGTCATTGGGCCAGGAAGGAGACACTCCTGGGTACATTATCTCCCTGAAAAAAATGTCAAGTCACACTAAACAGTATTTACCATCATAAAGTACATGCTTCCCACTGGAACCCAAATACAGTTTCAGAGGGAGAAGCCAAGGGGGGGGGGGGGGGGGGGCC
>JAVKLA010000093.1:16208835-16221814 GCA_034782735.1 Sagittarius serpentarius | reverse complement strand
CCCCCCCCCCCCCCCCAGAATTAAAGGGAAAAGCAGTCCCTCAACTCTAGCCATAGCAAATTTAAATGTGACAGCACATATATTTGTGTTACTATTTTGAATACAGTTCAATCCATCCCCCTAGCATATTTTCAGCAAATCCCAGAAGTACGAATTAAACTATTTCATTTTTATTATTTGTTCAGCTGATACAAACTGGAAACTGGTACTTGGGCTAGATTATACCACCTTTGGCCATGCCAAGTAATATCTCACGCCTGAACAGTTTCATTTAATATAATGTGATTTAACAAGGGCTTAACAAGCGATAAATTATCATTCAATGAAACTAAGAGTATGAAATGAAACTTATTTACGCTACTTCTGTGTGGCTTTGTAAATCTGCTCCGAGTCACATGAAAGTAGCTTTATTCTTCCTGAGGAAATCAAGTGCTCCAGTAAGACAGCTTATTAGGTAGAGGTGCAACTTCAAGAGGAAAGAAGTGATGACCACTGTAAGAGTGAAGTAGAAGGTACACAAGGAGCTTCTGCCACTTGGTATCACATTCCCTTTATTCACGACAGACCTGACAAGTTATTTGCTGGTATTCTGCAAACAGGCAAGAAAAATTGAAGAAGTAAGGTTGAGTTCATCACACAGGCTGCAGAACCCAATCACGGATTCACACTGGAACAGTCAGAGAAAGCAGCCTCTGCATCCACACCTGGACAACATTTTACAGGTGTATACAATATATACTCACAGGAAAAAAAGGCACGTCCGCAAAACGGTCCGTTCAAAACCTCGACGTATTTCTCATCAGTCTCTAACCAAATACAATTCTGTAAGCTTACCTGCAATTTTACTTTTTATTCGTTGGTTTATTTTTTTTTATTTCAGCTTGTTTACAGACACCATGTTTAAAGACACCATTCTTTTGCTCCCAGGAAAAAATTGTGAGCTGATCCTGTACAGAAGTGGGATATGTTAGTGTCTAAGACAAAGGTGATTCAATGTTCTTGCCTTCCCAAATACTAACTTTGTTTACTATCAGAAAAAACATAATTCAGACAATATTCAAGATCACAGTTAAGTTTCAGTATTCTCATACAAGACAAAATATCTTCTCCTGAGAGGTCAGTATTAATTTTTCTTGCAGCATCTCCATTCCCACCAGTCTACCATTCAAATACCAATCAAGTCTAAAACCAAAGACTTTTAAAGAAGAACCAGGTATCACTACAAACATATCTCTGAAGCACATCATTTAATCTAACAGAAAAAATGGAGAATACCTCCACTCACTGCTTTTCAGAGAGCAGCAGTCATAGCAGCAATGAGTCACGCTGGTTTATCAAAGATGTTCCAGATCAGGCCATCTCATTTTTGGTAGAGCTTAGAAGATTTTGAGTAGGCACTGGAATGCTTTGCAGAAAACATATTAACCTAAACTAGCTTAAATTGACATAAGTAAAGCTAAGCTGTCACGCCACTGGAAAACAGAACAGGAAAGAGTGACAAACAATGTGAAGGAGTTTTCTATCAGTAGGCCAGTGAGACTAAAGAATAAGAAATATATATATGTATTAGCAGCATGTGTACTAATATATTTTATGATAATAGAAGAAAAGCTCTCTGGGCTTTTGAACTTAACTATAAGATTCAGAAGAATTATACTGTACAGCTATGTTTTCCTTATACATTATTTATATTTAATTACTTTTCTTACATAGGTTTTCATTAACAAGCTTTTAAACTTAATTATTGGGGGGGTGGAGAGTTCCCTGAATTTTTCCTTTGTGTTTGAGGATCAAAACTGGAAATAAAAAAAAAAAAAGATTTTCCTCATGACATAAGGACAAAGTAAAACAAAACTAAGAAGTTGCCAAGGTTGAAACAACAAACAAACAAAAGCCCAATCAGCAAGTCCAGCTCACTGGGAGTTAGGATGACTCCAGGTCCCTTTCCACAACTAATTTCCTTTGACTATGATTCCTATTTTTCTTTCCTGCTCATGACTCATTTACCTGGATGAGTCTATGTGCTACATAAGGCTTTGCTACTCTATGAACGTGTTCACCTCCTCTTTCTAGAATTCTGCATATATTGTTACAGTTTCTGCTCTACGTCCCATAATTATTTAAGTCACACGTTTCTAGCACTCAGAGTGGTTGTGGTTTTTTTTTTTTTAGGGAATGCCATGTAAAGCCTCAGTGGGGTTCTGGAGAGAGACAAAGTCTTCACAGCGTGTGCTAAAGTAGTAGACTATCCAGAGCTTTCTGTTAAGATAGATGATTCCAGTAAAGTAATAGCTATTTTCTCTGTTGCGTACTACAACTTCTTTATTAAAATAAACAGCCCAAACCACATGAAGAGACAAGGAAGCCTGGCTTTACGCATTATTGTGTAGCGAGGGGGACAGTGGCAGTAACAACCAGGAAATGAGAAACTGCATGGATGACAGCCTCCCACCTCGAGAAAACCAGCACTGACTGTCGAGAGGCTTCGAGTTATTGGTTGTACCTTTACAGTACTGTAGCCCTCTGAAAGGCTCCATAAAGTTTATAATTATAAACTACTTAAAAAGCAGTAAATTCACATTCATACTGTTGGAAGCGCAGACACACATGCATCTGGGATGCTGCCTAGCAAAGTGCTGCAAGTTGGTCTGTACGTGCATCAGCCAAATGATTTAGACTTGAACAATTCTCCTGTTTATCAATACCAGTTACTGATGTCTCCCTGCAACCTCTGTATCGGTGAGGAAAAAGAAAAGGAAAGCCTGCTGCTGACGTGATGAAAAACAACTGGCACACACAGCACACCAGATCTTTTCAAACCATATTCCATAGGCCGTATCTACCTATGGAAAACACTGCAGAACAGAAAACAAGATCCTGATTATTTTTAAGGAGCACCTCCCTTGCCTTTCTACCTTATAACCATGATTTCTTGCACTAGGTGTGTGTTCTTATGTTAATATAAACTACAGAAACCAATATTGTTTTGATAAGGAAAGGAACACAGCTGTGGGTCACACGGAGAGCAGCATCAGAGGTAAATGCTTCCACAGGTAAATGAGGAAAATAAACTTCAGTGATAAATTTGCACAGACAGTGGGAGTAAAATCCTCATTATTGTATTCTCAGCAGCCGTCAATCCTTGTCAGCGATACAGTTTAACCTTACAAAAGAGACTTCAAAACACTGTATTCTGCTGACTATCACAGCATTAATCAAGCAGGGAGAGTACAGCTCTAGACATATGTATTACGATTATAGAGGGATAAAAGGTGGTAAAACCAAAATAAGACAGTGGCTCATGGAGCGGATAGGCAAAACTGACCCCAGAAGCTAGAAATAAATCATTCCAGGTCACACGTTTTCTATAAAGGTTATTAGACTAATTAACAATTCAATACTTATATATTCTTTAGCCCTATCATTAAAAGCACCCTTCTCCAGGCTTAGACAGCATTATTTGCATTACTGACCTTTTTATACCTGTTCTTACTATGAACTGCTATCCTAAGTTATCTTAGGCTGTAATTTTTTTTTAAACGCACAAGTGTACTAAATACAAACAACAACAACAACCACTACCGCACACTGTGTGGAAAATAGCAAATTTTTTTTTCCATTGCAGTATGGTAGGACCTCTTACTCTGAGCTGCATCCTACAGTTTCATTTCAATACCGTTATACTACAAGATGTTTACAGAAGAATCTGTGTTTTCTTGATGCTTGTATAAAGCACTGCCTATATAATCAGGGCAATACAGAAACATCAAAAGGTTGCTTCGGAAAACATAGCCTCTGTTAATCCGCAGATCAAGTACAAAAAGATGGCAACAGAGGAAACATTCTTCCACATAACATCCTAATATAAGGTCTCTGCCCTAAAGCAGAGAGAACAACTGTCCTGATGCCACACCAGTATTGTATTTGCGTTCCTTCCCATATCTACATACCGCCTTTGTAGCAACTAAGTCACATTAGGCCACCATTTTTTTAAATTGTTCCTGAAAGCAAAGTATTCAAGCTAAAATATCAGCTCTTCAGCACAGGCCTAAACATACCCACTTCAAAACATACAGCTTCTTGGTGCACTGTAATTCCCTTAAGCACTACATATTCTGCATTGAGCAAAGACTTACTAGACTCAGGGATCTGAAACTCAGAATTTCAACTCTGTGGAAAGTTCTGCATACAGTATTTTTTTTTTTTTTTTTAAATAAGATTTTGTTTCCTGTCAAGTGTGGGACAGAAGCTAATGCAAACCTGGAAAAGCAGACCCCGAAGCAGACCTTAGAGCCCAGCAGGTTCTGGGGTTCCCAGTGCTGCAACAGGGACACCGGCCGTACCGCAGCTCTCAGCCCAGAGCAGCGGGTGCTGTAAACTTGGAATACTTCAGAGCCCTGACAAGCTGACAAGAACGAAAGCATGTGTTTCCAAAAGTCATCCTGTCTTTCAGGGTCACTTGTCAAGACAGAAACATTTCAGTTTTGACAAAATGGTGTTTTGTGACGAGAAAGAACACATTTCATCAGAGCACTCCTGGTGAGCTTTGTTCCAGGTAAGATAATAGATCATCAGAAGTAGCTTAAAAAACCCCCTAACAAGTATCATACTAATTTCATAGAGCTGGGCTAGCACCTTCCTCATTCAGGTCCAGAAGTACCAGTCATGTCAGTTTACTCTTTGCAGGGAGTACAAGAAGGGTCAGAAACCCCCCATGCATGCCAGTCACTTGACAGAAACATTGTGCGTCGGAGGAGGAACGTGATTGCTCCCACGGGAGTCGCCACCATGCTTTCGTGAAGTGACCAGGTGCTTCACTGGCCCACCCAAAAGCACACTACGCAAGGGTCCCTATGGCCTTCCGTGAACTAACTAACTACCACTGCTAACCACCTCTGTCATGGCACCTCGACGATCAGACTGTCAGGCATAGGATATGCAAGGACAAAAATTAGTATTTCTTTTTGTTGTGCGTTTGTTGGGATTGATTTTTTTTTGGGGGGGGGGGTAATATAATGTACATAAGAGATCATTTACTACACTTCTACATTCCTGTAGGTCAGTAAACTTCAGCAAATTATTCCTGACTTTACGCTGAAATCAGGTTTATATCAGAACCTAGTGTGTGCCCTTGTCAAGCCTGTCAGATACCGAATAAACCTCCTTGACAGTTTTTCCACAAATTTTCCCACAGCGGCAGCCTGCAGACATCAAATGATGTTATTACTAATCAATTTAAAAACATGATGTTGCAAAATAAACGATCTTTTCTAATGATTTCCATAAATTCAAAAAAACCCCCTGACCTTATCTTACTTTTCAAACCAAAGACTTTTTTTTCCATTGGCCAAGACTTCATCCTGGGACAAACAGCAATAAATATTATTACAAATACATTTATTATTATAAAGCATATTTGTATATGCTTTAATATTTCCCATCTTAATTACACTGTATGTCTTATGTCAACCTCATCATTCCCCTCTTGTTGCAGCTTTATGAGAAAAAATAAGTTTTCATATTGAAGTTACCATTTTTTTATATACATCCTCACTAAGTAAGTCCTCACGTATTTCTCACCTGAAATGTAAGGTGTTACATTCCATCTCCTTTGCCACCTGACATTTTAGCCAGCAGTCTCTTTCTGTTATTTCTCACACTCAAGAATCTTCTTTCCAGCAACACAAGCGATTGAACTTTTCTCTAATTTGTAGGTGCTGATACCTACTGGGTTCTGAACTCTTAATGATAGTCAATAAATAGGCCTTTTTAGCATGCTGAAAAATACCAAAAGCATGAGACTGCATATCCTTTGCACCAGACAACAGGAAAAAACAAGAGCTGCCTGGAAGGATGACCCCGCTACTCTGGCATTACCAGAGCAGGGCAACCTGCCTCTTCGTATCATCAGTCTTAACATTCACCTGCCATTGTTCCACAGCAAGCATAGGCAGAAGCCTGCAGAGCCCTCTAATTTCATTTCTGCCCCAAATCTTTGCCAATTAGATATGAAAAAAATATGAAAATTGAGTTTAACTGATTTCAAATCCTATAGGCTGCCATGGAAAAAATGGGGTTTTTTTCCCCATAGGAAAAAAAAAAAAATCCTTGTAGAATATTACATAGTCAAGCCATAACTACAGACAGGCACTTCCTTGATAGTAGGAAGATTAAAAAGTTTAGAGAGGTTGAGAGGATGTCATATACTACTTCCCTTTATTGGTGAAAACTATTTAGTTCATACGCTGCCTAAACAGTTATGATTTCAAAATGTTGCCCGAGATGTCACTTTCATGATTTATTTTTCATAAAATTCAAATGCAACATTTTTAGACCTTGGTTGGTTGTTGGGGTTTTTTTTTGTTGAGTTTTGGGGTTTTTTTAAATCAGGTTTTAGTGTCTGTTCTCCGCAGAACCAGCTCTGTTTAGAATATTTCAGCGCTTTCAATTTCTCTGTTGAAGTAAATTTAGACTTCTGTGATAAACCCCTCATTTTTTATACCTGATGAGGTACTAGACTGAAATATATATATACACACAGTATATATACATACACAGTTCATGAACTCAAGTTTCTCTAAGAGAAAAGAAATCCAGGTTCATTTTCATGACTTTGCCTTCATGGGGACAGGCAATACAAAAGCTAACCTAACTTCTTCTGACCTGTTAACGAGACCTCCTTTTTTCCACACACATTATGTATTCCACGCTAATTAAGAAAGAAAGTTAAGCTGCACTCTGTGTAAGGCAGTCTGCTTGGCTTGAGAATAGGAGCTGCACTTCATCTCCTCTCCAATCAATAATCCATAAACTGGGGTTGAATGTGCAGGCTGTTTGCCAGTCAGCTGTAGCTGAGATCTCCTCATCTTTTCTAAGCCTTTCCTTTTCTTTCATGGTTCAATCGGCTCTGCCCAAAGGAAACATTTCAAATGAGTAAAACAAAACCCCATGTCGTTTAATATTCTACTTTGTCATTTATTCCCCTGCAGACCAACATTTTTCAAATGTAGCAAATCCAGATTTTAATGAAGCCTGGAGAAAAAACCTGTGTCAAGATGGGTGTTGTCCCAGCTTCCGCTAGAAAAGAACAGGTCCACTGTGAAATGCAGTAATACACCCAGCACCTTGTATGAAGTTTTAGCTTTTAGTTTCCAAACTATTAAATCTATGGAGGTTTACGTATTTGCAAGCTTTCAACTTTACAGGTATTCACATTAGGTATACAACGCACACACAAGATACTGCTGTATACAAATTTCTGTGCCTTCAACTTCATGTTGAAATTTATTTTTATTTACTTTAATTTACCACTGTACAGGTAAATTTTGAAAGTTTTCTTTTAAAGCATCACTTCAGCATGCTTGACTTTTAAACCCTGGTAACCCTGAAGCTATTACAGTTGGCTTTAATTAACCACTCAGACTAGTGAAACCTTTTCAGTGACCTCAAAATTTAAAGACAGGTATGCAGAAGCAGCATTTCATTTTTTAATAAAGTCAGCAGAAAACCACAAAAAGCAGTAGAAGATTATCATAATGATGATGCCTACAGCCAAGAACAGAAAAGTGCAAGCTACTGGTCTGGCAGGTTATTATCAAGCATGTAATATTTTGTTTCATGTAAATGAGTGAATTCTTTCTTGTGCTTATTCTGTTGTTGCATTACAATCATTCAGTTGTCTAAGTTAACATATTTATGTACTTCAATTTTGGACACCGGTTACCATGTATTTATTTTAAATTTTTCAGGCATTCTTTCTAATTTTTCTCCCCTAGGAAGGCGGGGGGGAAAAAAAAAAAAAAATCAATCTTTATCATAGAAAATACCTAGGACAGATTTTTGTTCTCTCCTTGCTATTTGGTACAGATACAACTGGAAAGAAACCAGAAAATTATACTATTAAAAGTGTAAGGACACCATAAAGCGAACACATATACCTGTAGCTCCTATATAAGCAAATCTCTTCAATACGAGATTCCTCTGGGAGATGGAAGTGTTGTGTGTGTACACACAACGCATTTGCTAGTGATAGCCTGAATTGTAATTGATACTTGATCTTTTCAATTCACACAAAGATAAGAAAAGGAGAGACGGGGGCGGGAAGCAGTCTTACAAGTCTGAGTTTTAAATTTTTAATTTTAAAAAGTGTTATTTCAGCTGCAGTGACAAAACTAAAACTACCTCTGAATTCAATTTGTCAGCTCCTGTGCTATGGTAAACATTACATCTGAAAAAGAAAAGATTTCATTTCAGGGTTATAAATTCCCTCAGAGCATTTCAGTGAATACTATTTCCATTGAAAAGCTGTTCTTTTGGAGGGATTCTTGCTTTCAGGTTTACCCATGCACACCAGTTAAGTAAAATATATGCACAGAAAGATGGCTTCCAGATTCATGACCCATGGTAATAAGATATGCTCTTCAAGCAACTAGCAGAGTAGCAACATGGTATAATTTAAAATTTTTAAATGTATCATAGTACCAAGATCAAAATAATTCTATAAGAAAATACAAAAAGGATATGAAAGAGGAGAGCACAAGTACTCTTGTGCTTTTTGGCTTGTTAAGTACTAACTGGATTTCTGAAACATCTTTTGCATGTAACTAATCTGCCTGCTGGTCTAGCATTCCTGCCTCTTAACAATCCTTTTAGTTTATCTGTCATTACTCAAATTGTAACTTTGGAAATAAACTGTCATTTAGTAAATAAGCATTGATTATCACGCCTGTTTCTGTAAATGCCCTGCCATGAGTTGTTGTTTGTTTTGGGTATCACATCCCCCCCCAGCCATGACCTGCAACGTGGTACTCTGAAGGAAGACAGAAGACATCCAAGCATGTCCATCACCTTGCACTGTTTCTCAATAACTGTCACTTTCTACAAAGGTTTGGGCTCAGCCATTAATCTAACAAGGGACACAGAGGATGCCATACCTTCAGAGGGCAGCATTATTGCCTCTCCATCCATATTAAGTCAGATGACCCCCAAAATGGCATTAAAGGTATGTCTGTGTGTTTTCAAAAAAAAAAAAAAAAAAAAAAAAAAAAAGCAAATTAATGCTGTAATGGGAAAAAAAAAAAAGTTCATCATATAAGGAAAATGGGAAAAGAAAATTTTCAATTAAAATAAATTTCATACAAAAAGCAATCTATACAAAAATATATTGTTTTCTTTTTTCACAAAGAGAAACATTTTAAAAGAAAGCCACACATTCCTTGTCACCTTCAGTCTGTCACCAGGCCAACCTGTGACAGAATGTTTCCATTTTCAGCTGAAATACTGGTGGGGTCAGAGGAACTAGGGATCTCCCCATTTTCTCAGATCTCAAGACTCCCTGCTGATATTTAAAGCTGCACTGAGGACAGTAACCAAAAGGGACATTCTGGATTGTAATATAAATGCATAGCAGGATGCACATCTCCGTGGAGCAGACAGCCAAGTTGTCGGCCTCTGCTCCAGAGAGCCTGACTGTGCGTAAGAAGCTCTTGCAAGGATGTACTTGCCACAGGATGTAATCTAAAGCTATTAAAATTCATAGGGCACAATACAAGAATGAAAGTAAAGGAAGAGGGACAGTACTAAAGCTAGGAGAAGAGATCAGGTTTTACATTTTTCCAACTGAGCTCATGCTCACAATTCTAAAACACTTGCCACCAAGCAAGTCATACATACTGCTGGCAGACAGACATTGCCTTTGGGACGCTACTTCTATTTTTAATTTCTAGGGCATTGTTCTATGCAGCGTGCAGGCAAGGAGGGGGAAATTCCTTAAATGAAAACCTACTGAAAACTAAAGCCATTCAAGCATTAAAGTGATTTCTGGTTGTAGCAAGGAGGAGACAATACATTTTGCTGAGAAATAATCGCCTGCATAAGAGCTGGAAGTAGACATCTGCTTTTACAAACTAACCCATCACACCAAACTCAACTTGCTATATTTTACACAGTGATGTCATAATGTAATTTTACTGCTGTGGTTGCATGGCACATAGTGGTATCCGGACTGTAATTATACATGATGCAGTACCTATTTGGATAACGGGGCCGCAGTACTTGATGATGAAATATTGCACTACCTCTTCAAGATTACTCAAAATATACCTGGCACAAGCATACCTGGCAAGAAGGAGATCAATTCCCCTTTAAACTGGAGCTGACCCAAGGAGAACAACCGTTTAGTAGATTCCATTCACTGACCAACAGCTTTTGAAATAAGAAATCATTAAAGGGACTTTACGCTGGGACAGCAAAAAGGACGCTCTTCTTCCCCTCCCCTGCTGAACCCTTATTGCTCTCCCTGTTACCATCTGTACTTTAGAAGAGATGCTGAAATCCAGTGCAAAGAGGAAGGGAAAAAACAGAAACCAAAAACTTTTTAAATAACAGTTCTATTGAAAAAAAAAAAAATATTTAGCCTTTTGCCAAATGACAGATGCCTTATGCACACAGAGAATTTTCTGTTCGTCCCTGGAGGGTGGGCACAGACCCTGTTTGGGTGACTGGCAGTTCCAGGTACGCAGGGAGCAGATAACAACAGCAGGGCTCAGAAACCCCTCGCTCCATGCAAAGTGGGTGCCGCTGCCGAGATCAGCGAGGGCAGCTTCACCTTACAGGAAAACTGCCATTCCCTTCAGCCCAACGATCCAAAAACTTTATGTGGCGAAAAGCACTTCTCGCCACAAGAAAGCTGTAAAGTATTTTTCAAGGTTTCCAGTTCCAAGCGGCATTTCTGGAGCAGCCAGCTGCGACACAGATACAGCCAGCGTCCAGTGCAACTCGAAGGAAATCTAAAGTCCAAGCAAGCATTTTGTCATCCTGTTTTTACAGCTGAAACACCTCTAAAAAAAACAAAAACAAACAACTTAATTCCTTCACAAAGTAGACAGAGCTTCTTTTAACTTCTTATTTATTTTTTAATTTATTGGGAGAGTATTTTTTCCTCTACCAACTTAAAGACTTTATGTAACAAAGCTTCAAGTAACATCATAGTAATGTTTCATTATCTGCTGTAAATAACAAATGATCTACTACCTCAGAGCCTTCACTGAACACTGGTCTACTAAAGTCTTGGGCAAAGAGCCAAATTCCGGATTTGTGAATATGCATGTGCCTCTCACCGACTTCAGTGTGAGCCACGTGAATGAGTCCGAAAGCTGAAGTTGGCTCTAATTCATGTTTTAAGCCTAATGAAGTGGTAATAATCAAATGATTTGCTCCATTTTTGCCTTGTATTTTTAATAAGATACATTAACAGCAAGGTTAGGTAAAAGAAATAGAGCACAAACAGAAATTCCCAATACACAGCTCCTCACTGATCTTAAGTATCTCTGGTAAAG
Organism: Sagittarius serpentarius; assembly: GCA_034782735.1. Lineage (NCBI taxonomy): Eukaryota > Metazoa > Chordata > Aves > Accipitriformes > Sagittariidae > Sagittarius > Sagittarius serpentarius. The sequence continues at coordinate 16,210,478 of JAVKLA010000093.1, read as the reverse complement.
TCAATAAACCACACAAATTTTGGACAAAAAAAATAAAGAGAATTTAGGTTACTGATTTTTTTGTATTTTCTGTTCTGTGCTGGATATAATTTAAAATTGATGTTTATTGCACATAAGAATAAGGTAAGTAACACAAACCAATCCACTTGGCTTCAGTTGAGTTCAGTTTTACTTACTGCATAGAAACATCTATTAGAGGAGTGTCCCATCAGCCAAAAGAATGGGGGCAGAACAGTGAGTGACTGACAGATAGTAAAAATAGTAGGGAGAGTAGAAAAAAAAGCACGAGGGTCAGATGGAACAAGAGCAACCTGACCAGCACAAGGGAGAGGCAAAATAGCAGGTACCCGATGCAACTCAATTCTCTGAGCAAAGGACGTGAACCTGGATTTCTTGTATTGTTGCTACCTCACAATTTGACTCCCTTAAGTGTGCTTTAAGTCTTATATATGTACATACACACATATACACGCACACTCTCATCTAACAAGACAACCGCACTGCTAGAAACTGCCACAGAAACCAGTTACAAGCATGGGATTGGGACTCCTGTGACAGAGACTGTGGTCTGAGCTACGATTCCACACTCTGTCCTGGAAGGACAAAAATCCACCTATATTCTTTTTAATGCAAATATCATATCTCTATTTCGTTAAATAGTTTCAGCAAAAGTCAATATTGTGGCTTAGCAAACCTACCATGCTTGTTATTTGCTTGCTGTTTGTCAAACTAGATTAATAACATTTCTTTGATTTATTGCAACTTTTGTAATAAATCTGACAAAGTGCTGCACTGCCATCCACATTCGTCTCAATGGGTAATTTCAAATCACTACCATTGATTTCTAAATAAATATATTTTAAATCACTCTCCATTTAACGTCCCCTTGAGGAAGTTTTGGCCCATGTAAACACAATTATTCCTGATTAATTTATAGAAACTAATTTAGTTGAATAAGTAATAAGAGTTTCTTTTCCCAGTTGGGTATGAAAAAGTAAAACAAAATATGCATGTGTCCCTTGAGAAGATGCAATAAAATGAAAATATTTATAAACTAGGGACTTCCTATTTTGTTGTATACAGCGGAAAGGAATATTTCAATAACCACTGCACCTTTGCATTTCTTATGTAATACTACAACAACTCTGCAGATGACATTACCATTACAAGAGAGTATTTAAATGAAGATTAGTAGGACAAGATCCAGAGTCACTCCAACCTTTGAGACAGAGCGGCATCACGTTTTCTTGAAAGCAAAACAACAGTGTAAGGTTGACCAAACGGCATATTCCTTCCTCACCAGCAGCAAAGGCAGTTGGCTTTCCCATCACTAACCCAAAGCTCCCAAGAAACTACAAATAGGTTTTACAATACCGATCATAAGCAGTTTCTTCTTTGCTTTTAACAGTACTTCACAGCTGAGGCAAATATAACTGAACCAAGATTTGGCTGCCTCCAGGGATTCTGCTTCATGACTGTGTTTACAAAAGTGAACTTGCTGGAAGTTGCTAAAAAGATTAAAACTACTAAAGCAATGTTTCAATATAGTTAAAACAAACTGGGAAAAGGTAGCCCCTTTAAAATGATAACTTGACATCTGCTGCACCAGATGGGGGCGGGGGGGGGGGGGAACGACACAATCC